>OU896713.1:53559809-53893295 GCA_918026855.4 Phaedon cochleariae | reverse complement strand
TTCATCACACCATCAAATACAGTCCATTCAACCCCAGAACAAGTAGAAAAACCCCTTTATAACTATAGTGCAGATTTTGAATGTAACAACTCTTTTAGCGAAAACAGCGTGGAGTAAAGAGTTAGTTACCTGCACCCATAACACAATCGATGTCAGAATATTGATGACAAGCTGATAACTAAAGACAAATAAAATATCAATTCAGTTTTCATTCTAATCGAGTAATTCATTCCATCACACCATCAAATACAGTCCATTCAACCCCAGAACAAGTAGAAAAACCTCTTTTTCTACAAACGCTTAACAAAGTAGCCTTTGACGCTTTCAAATTCCAGCACAAAGTTGACGCTTTCCCAGAACTGTCATTCTTTGACAGCATTTGCGCTCGTGAGCGGAAATATTGAAAAAACGCTCGCTTATCTCTGTAACCTATACTTATCTATTCTTGAAAACCCCCAATTCTTGCATGATGGAAAATAGTGACAGTGAATCATCAAACACACCTCCTTCCTGATTATATAGCAGAAAGCGCAAGAGTTTGAATCTCTTACCGGAGAAATCAAGGAAAAAATATGAATTACAATATGATACATTCATAAATTGGTGCCACTCCGAGATGGTGAATATGTATTCATAAAACGTTTCACTGGCTTATTTTGGTAAAAAATCAAAGACTTTGAAGTCATCAACTCATTGGTCTATATATTCGATGGTAAGTATACATGCTTGAATGTTAAAGATAATATCAGAATCAATAAGTATCTGAAACTTATCGCATTTCTCAAGAAACAATCTATTGGATATAAAGCGAGAAAAATCCAAATCATTCACCGCTGAAGATATATACCAACAAGCTACAAGAAGCTCCCGATGAAGCATATCTGTTGAAAACGATGAATTATACTTTATATTTAAACTCTTTGTTGTCATGAGAAGGACAGTGTATCTTTATTTTATTGCATCAATGAGTAATGTTCAATTTGATTGCAGAGCTTATCCAGGGCATCTTACAGAGGTCTGAAGCTCAGGTTGCCACGCTGGTGGTCCAGTTTCAATTCTCGGTAGGCCCGACATTTTTTTTCTGGCATGTCAGTTATTTCAATTTTTCTTTTTTTGTTGCCTTTGGACATATGGGATAATATGGATTAGAACTTTCTCAACTATTTCAATCGCTCATACTTTCAGGGTAGTTATTTCCAAAAGCTGCGTTAGTAGAAAAAATCTTGTGTGTATTTCGAGCACAAAGTGTTCTTTGTCGAGCGGCAATCTATCACTTTGCGCTCTAAATACACAAATAGCTATTATAACTATAGTGCAGAATTTGAAGGAAACAACTCCTTTAGCAAAAACAGTGGAGTGGACATCAGTTAGTTACCTGCACCCATAACCCATGATGCGACCGCTCCTGTCCTCCGATCAGGTCGGGCTCGTCTCGTGCGGCGAGCCGTACGAGTCGGAGGCTCCTCCCTCTTCCGGCGGCGGCAGGTCGCGCGGGAGGCGTCGCGGCGGCGGACGGGCGGCCAGCGCCGGCGTCCCCGTCGCCGTCGTAGTTACCGTGTCGCTGGAGTGGCGGCGCGACTTGCGGTCGCTGAAGCGGAAGTAGCCGCGCAGCCTGTCCATGCGCGACCTGGAATGAACAGTAGGAAGACTGAAAAAGAGGAGTCTCTCCCGACAGTCATGAAACTACACTCAGATGCAAAAAAACGCAACAAGTTAATAAACTGGTCAACATTGATAACGTCGTGGTCCAAAATATAGCCTGAATTCAAAGTAGAATAACTCACGAATTTCCTTACCAATTTGAAATCGGTTTCCACCGATGATTAGCCCAATCTCTTGACAGTTTGTTGTGGCAATATGAAACTTCTGTAAATTCATATGACATTGCTACAGAGTGATAATTGAATGGGTGTAAGATTGCATCGTGGTCGTCACCTTACCGTTTGAACAGATGATTTTTTTCATTTTTTTTCTCACCTGTATCCTCTTGATTGATGCTTTCTCTCGGAACAGTTTCAGAATTTTCAAATTCGGTGCTTTGATAATCGTTTTATGAATATTCATTCAAAATGATGCATTTTTTCGACGATTAATTGAATGAGATTGGAAGTTGGAATTCTTTTTCTAAGAATCAACGTTGTATGTATAGTCGTCGGATATGTGATTGTGTTCCAACACAGAAAATTCTGAGGAAGTCTATACAAAGTGATACAAGAAATACTGAATGATGGAAAGGAGAATAACGTAGTCTTCAGTAGATGAAACATATTTTTCTCTGTGTTACTAGTGAAATAATGGGGTGTTACTTCGTCATGAGGATGTCTGGTGTCTGACCTCGAAATGGTTTTGTAATTTCTCGGATCGAAGGTCATATAACCAAAGTACGCATTTTCAATCAAAATGATGCATTTTCGTTAAGATAAATTATAAAATTCAGAAAGGACCCCGCACGAAAACACGGGAAATTGGCTCTCGGTCGAATTGGCTGAAATTTTACTATGTTGTTGTGGGATGGCTCATTAAAAAAATATGTGAGTTTGATAAGTTTTGTATGTTTAGTTTCTGAGATATAAGCCGACAAAGTTCGTAAACACGTCGTATGGGGGTAGAATTGACAAAGAAAAAAACTATTTTTTTAGTATAAATAAGACAAAATAAGCTAGAAAATGTATTGAACGGAACTCAAATACATGTCTAGTTATGATCACATAAATTATAGTATATCAGGGTGTATACGAGGCACGGTCAAAAAATTCATTTTTCGGAAAAAAATTCGAGCACTATCGATTTTTTTGAGTCCATACTGTTGAGTTCCATATTGTTATTCATGTGGTTCATGTTGTTTATAGTGAAAAATTATTGATTCTCAATAGTTTCATAATGTAATTGAATGTTCGAAAGATTCCGTAAAGTTCTATTGAATCGATAGTAATATCCGAGGTAATAACCCTATAATACCTGTGATAATGTAAACTCAAAAATTGATATCTCAGAAACGAAACATAAAAAATTGAAAATCTTCTTGCATATGATAGTCAACATATTGAAAATAATGTGAGTAAAATGAGATCCAAATTAACGGAACTGTTTTCGAGATATTCAATTGAAACATGTTGAATAATCTTCAACAAAATCTAACACACCCTGTATCTAATTGAAAGGCAATATTGATCAACTGAATTCGCTAGTAAGTTACATCAGCTTTCATTCAATCAACAATATCAATCAATCCCTTTCTTTGTGATCAAAAACAAGTTTGTCAATTGTTTTCAAAAGGGGTATAACCAAAAATTCTAAAAATTCATATTTCGAACAGAGATAGTTTTCAAGAATCAAAATACGTTTTCGAAGCCTACAATAGACTAAAACTATATTGTCCCACCGAAATATAACTTGTTGGTTTTGGAATAGTGCTCGATTTTTTTTTCCGAAAAATGAATTTTTTGACCGTGCCTCGTATACACCCTGATATACTATAATTTATGTGATCACCACTAGACATGTATTTGAGTTCCTATCAATACATTTTCTAGTATATTTTGTTTCATTTATACTTCGAAAACAATTTTTTTCTTTGTCAATCCTACCCCGATACGACGTTTTTACGAACTTTGTCGGCTTATATCTCAGAAACTAAACATACAAAACTTTTTAAACTCACATATTTTTCTAATGAGCCATCCTACAACAACATAGTAAAATTTCAGCCAATTCGACCGAGAGCCAATTTCCCGTGTTTTCGTGCGGGGTCCTTTACGATTGTATCTCCAGAAGTATGAAATTCATATTTATTCTTGACGATAGATATACAAGGTGCGATAAAAAATATGTTCAGATTGTCCCGGGATGAAGAAGAATATGTTTAAACGTGATGAAAATTGCTATGTTCCGAAAAAGAAATATATAGTGTCGGTCATTGTCGAAAATTCTGAAATGTATAAATACAGTACCTCATCATGAGTCCTATACGAGGAAATATGAAAGAGACTGCAGAATTGCCATAGATTCGATAACATGTTTTTCATACTAATGAAGATAAATACGTATTTCTAATCAAAATGATGCATTTTCGTTAAGATGGATTATAAAATTCGAGAAATTACGATTGTAGTTCCAGAAGAATATAATATATATTTATTCTTGACGACGGATGTACAAGGTACAATAAAAAATATGTCCAGATAGTCCCGGGATGAAGAAGAATATGTTTAAACGCAATGAAAATAAGTCCTCATGAGGCTTATACGAGGTGATATGAAAGAGACTTCACATACAGTGCCGGTTTTAGCACTAACAGCGCCCTGGGCGAGATTTCTACGGCGCCCCCTATTTGCAATTCAATTCCATATCAAAGAAGGCAATGGGTATAATGAAATAATCTTTTATTAACAAAAACTAATAAAATTTCACTTTTCTAGCCTTTCTATCGGCGAACTCTTTTATTAGGTTATCAAAATCGATGTTTTCAGCAATTTCATTTTCGATTGACAATGTTGCCAAGTTTGTCAATCTAGATTGACATATTGTCGATCGCAGATAGGTTTTTATCAGCTTAAGCTTAGAAAAACTCATCTCCCCACTAGCAACCGTTACAGGTATATAGTCAATAATATTCGCATCGCAATCCACACATTTGGATACAGTTCTTGAAAGTAGCGATCTTTGATGAAGTTTAGAACATGAGCAGGGATAACCACATCCTGATTAGGCAAGAAAGATTTTAGGCTTATGAGTTCATCACACAACATGCAACCATCTATATCAGATTTAGAGTCTACAGTTGATTTCAATTGAAGATCACCATAGAGTTTCACAAGGTCGGGTTTTTCCGGAATTTGTTTCATATTGTACAAAAAAAGACCAAGACTCCGAGTACTCATTCAACTGTTCAAATCTTTCATTTACTGAAATTAATGTGGTGTCCAAGAGAGAGTTGAAAAATTCAACCTCAAATTTTTTTTCTGGAGAAGTTATAGGCTCGTCGCGCAAAACGAATTCTTGTTGTGGCTCTAAACACAGGTTCAATTTCTAGTTCTTCAGCCAATTCCTTCGCAGTTAAAATGGCGCTCTCAAAGCCTGTATTTCTATATTCTCCCAAGAAAGCGTAGCATTTTTTCAACATTTCTGTACATTTACTGAGATCCATATTCGTTGATTGTAGAGATTTACTAACGACATTAATTTGAAAAAGTATGTCATACCAAACAACCAATGAGACTATTAAGCTGAAATCTTTCAACTGTTCTGCTAGAGTAGTAGCCTCATGAGAGACTTGAACATCAGTTTTCTGAGTTTCAATAGCCAAAGTAATTAAAGCGTCATGGATGGCACTAATTTGATAACGGACTGCCTTAACACTGCTTATTCTTGCTTCCCACCGTGTGTCACTGAGCTTTTTTATAGTATATAATCCCAAGCGATCGGTCAAAATTTTCCATCGATGAAAAGAAGCTGAAATCAATGTGAATAACTATTTTAAGTGCGACCACTTATGCAAAGAATGAGAATGAGCTGAATGCTCAGATCAACGAGGCTAGAGGCTGAATGTGTCTCTATTTCTATGGTTGGGGATTCCCGGTAAAATGAACTGCTTGAGGTGTTCTGATTGACGGGATTGAACACAGTGTTGCCAAAATAACAATTTTTCCCTAAACTTGATGAATTTACGACTGCGGCGCCCCTTTTTCTCCGGCGCCCTGGGCGGTCGCCCAACCGCGCCCTACCCTAACGCCGCTACTGTTCACATATTGGAATGAAAGTCAATCCAATATGCAATTAGGATTTTTTTTGACGTGACAAATTCAAAATAGCAATAATTGTAAGTGTAACTTAGGCAAGCTATTTTTTTTCAAACAGAATTCGTCAAACCTATAACAGCAGGTGAGATATTATGAATTCCTTACGAATCACCCTGTGAAAAAGATGATGCAGCAATGAACATTCAAGAGTTATTCTATCTCCATTCAACTACACTGAATGGCTATGAGGAAATTGTCCTTCTGAAGACCATATTGTAGGTGCTAGATCAGTATAAGATGCAATGGTTATAGCAGTATGCACGAATATATGGCAATTCTGAAGTCTCTTTCTCATTACCTCGTAGAAGCATCATGAGGACTTATTTTCATTGCGTTTAAACATATTCTTCTTCATCCCGGGACTATCTGGACAAATTTTTTATCGCACCTTGTATATCCATCGTCAAGAATAAATATATATTATATTCTTCTGGAACTACAATCGTAATTTTTTAAATTTTATATTTCATCTTAACGAAAATGCATCATTCACATTCGTTATATGACCTTCGATCCGAGAAATTACAAAACCATTTCGAGGTCAGACACCAGACATCCTCATGACGAAGTAACACCCCATTATTTCACTAGTAACACAGTGAAAAATATGTTTCATCTACTGAAAACTACGTTATTCTCCTTTCCATCATTCAGTATTTCTTGTATCACTTTGTATAAAGTCTTTCGCACCATTCAAATCGCCGGGTGTGGATGGTATATTTCCGGCCCTCCTCCAAGAAGGACTGGATGCCATCATACACCTGCTTATGAAGATACTACGATCCTGTCTGGCTCTGGGCTACATACCAGTGGAATGGAGATCGGTCACGATCGTTTTCATCCCAAAACCAGGGAAAATAGATTATTCCCAGGCCAAAGCGTATCGACCTATCAGTCTGACGTCCTTTCTCATGAAGACGTTGGAAAGGCTGATAGATCGACACATCAGAGAAGAGCCGTTGCAAACGAATCCACTGCACGAGCAGCAATTTGCCTACCAAACTGGAAAATCCACAGACGCAGCTCTCCATCATCTAATTCAAAGGGTGGAGAGAGTGCTAGCTTGTGGACGATCTGCCATGGGGGTCTTCTTAGACATAGAAGGGGCATTTGATAATACGTCATTTGAGTCCATCTGCTCCGCTGCGGAGAGGCAAGGAACTAACCCATCTTTGATTAGGTGGATTCGGGCCATGCTGTCACAGCGAGTAGTAAGAGCAGAATTAAGTGGGAGTTCTGTGACCGCCAGAGTATCGAGAGGGTGCCCTCAAGGTGGAGTGTTATCACCGCTCCTATAGTGCCTGGTGGTCAATGAGCTCCTCACAACACTCAATGAGTCAGGGATATATGCGCAAGCATATGCAGATGACTTAGTTATTATGGTTCAAGGCCAACCGGTGAATCACCTAGGGAACTCCATGATGGGAGCTCTCAGGAAAGTGGAACAGTGGTGCTCCGCCGGTGGGCTTAGAGTGAATCCTGAAAAAGCGGATCTGGTGTTATTCACCAAGAAACGTAAAATAGGGACACTTCCAGAGGTTTTTTTCTCAGGAAGGTGTCTTCAATACAAAGGCTCAACCAAATATCTTGGAGTCACAATCGACTCCAAGTTGACCTGGAATGAGCATATAGGTAATCACACCAAGAAGGCTATATGCTGGTACTGGGCATGCAGAAGAGCCTTCGGGAAAACGTGGGGCCTATCACCTAAGACCCTTCACTGGATATACACGGCCATTATTCGCCCAACACTAACGTACGGGTCCATCGTATGGTGGACCAGTACTAAAAAGAGCAAAACCAGACAGAGTTCAGCAACTGGCTTGCTTAGGAATGACAGGTGCTATGAGGACAGCGCCTACTAGGGCCCTTGAGGTCCTACTAGGTCTGCCCCCTTTACATCTGATTGTAGAGCATGAAGCCATGCGCACTGCCTACAGACTCAAAGGTGCAAACCAATGGATCGAAAAGGCAGACTATGGACACTCCCTAATATGGAACAAGGCCGAAGAGAGCTGCCTCAGTCTGCTGATGGTAAGGGACAGCACTCTGCCAGTTCTGAATTTCAATAAAGCTCCGCATGTCATTTTTCCTACAAGAGAGGAATGGACTGGCAATACACCAGGCTTGCTTCCTGCCAACGAATCAACCTGATTCACGGATGGCTCAAGGTTTGGTGGCGGGTCTGGTGCAGGAGTATATGAAGGAGGAACAGGGAAAGGAATCTCAGTACCTCTTGGCAAATACGCTTCAGTGTTCCAGGCCGAAGTGTTTGCAATTCTGACGTGTGTCCAAGAAAATTTCGGCAGAAGTGGACGTGGACCAGTCACCATATGCTCGGACAGTAAAGCTGCTATTATGGCATTGAGATCCAATAGGATCACAACTAAATTGGTGTCCGAGTGTAGAAGTGCCTTAGAAAATATGGAAAAAACTAGGAAAGTCAGCCTCATGTGGGTTCCAGGACACTCTGGTATCCCGGGGAACGAGGAGGCAGACAGACTAGCCAAGATTGGTTCAGGAACGACACCCATTGGACCAGAACCGATATTGGGAATACCCAATAGTACGGCTATGTCCTTCATGAAGGAAATGCTACAGAGGCAGTTCCTTGAAACATGGTGGGACACACCAGGAATGAGACAATCAAAGCTCCATATAAAGGAATCTTCAAAAAGGCTCACGAGAGAGATCCTGTCACTCAATAGAAGGGATCTCAAGATGGTAGTTGGGCTCTTAACTGGGCACAACCACCTCAACAGGCACCTAGAACTCATAGGGATCAAAGATGATCCCATCTGCAGATGGTGCTTGGAGGATGATGAAACATCATCACACATACTCACTGAATGCCCCGCGCTGGTGCATCAGAGGAAAGCTGCCTTTGGGAGCATTGTACTGCACCCAAAGGATGTGAAAGTGACTCAGCTGAGGAAGCTGCTGAATTTCGTCAAATAAATCGGCATGCCCAACTGATTCACAGGACAAGTGGGCGCACAATGGGCCCGACTGAAGAGGCCTGAGTGCAGGGGTCTACGCACCCGCCCACCTGTGCAGAGAAGAAGTAGAAGAAGAAGATCACTTTGTATAGACTTCCTCGAAATTTTCTATGTTGGAACACAATCACATATCCGACGACTATACATACAACGTTGATTCTCAGAAAAAGAATTCCAACTCCCGATTTCATTCAATAAATCGTCGAAAAAATGCATCATTTTGAATGGATATTCATAACACGATTATCAAAGCTCTGAATTAGAAAATTCCGAAAACGTTTCGAGAGAAAGCATCAATCAAGAGGATGCAGGTGAGAAAAAAAAAATTAGAAAAATTATCTGTTCAAACGGTAAGGTGACGACCACGATGCTATTTTACACCCATTCAATTATCACTCTGTAGAAATGTCATCTGAATTTACAGAAGTTTCACATTGCCACAACAAACTGTCAAGAGAATAGGCTATTCATCGGTGAAAAACGATTTCAAATTGGTGAGGAAATTCGTATTCGTATTCTACTTATTAGTATTATAAATTATTAGATTGAAAAACGAAACTTTTTGAGAATGAAAGACATTTAGAAGACATTTTTATCGTGAGGTTCACTAGTTTATGATTCTTTCAAATGAGACAGGTATCATATTATGTTCATTCCCAGATATAATGAAATCTCTTGATCTCAGAGAAAGTTTTTCCAAATCACCACAATCACTTCTCCAAATATTCGTTGATTCATTTTATGTGAATTCTCTCATGCAGGTTCGTGAAGTTTCTCGATTTATTTTTGATCGTCATTCTGTTCCCACCACCGCTACCAGAATGGAACAAATAAAACTCAACTAACATTCGGTCAAATTCAAACACAGGCAACCAGATGACAAATGATCACGTCCCTGTGACGCTCCTTACTGGGGATTTTTCGCCAGAGACGTCACACACCAATTTATAACGTCATTATGACGTACTTTCTATGACGTGACAATCACGTCATCATCCATGTTTCCCAGACCATATCTAAATAACCATGTTTACTCACATTATCATGTGAAATCGTTAGGTTTGTGATGTAACAATATAATATATAGGATGAGCATTTTCAGTGTTGGAAAGTTTTCAGCGAAAATCGTTTTTTCATCATATTTACACACATATATGGAAACATGTACGTCTTGGTGATTTTATATACAGGGTGTTTCATTGGGAAAGGTGAATAATTCATCTGTGGATAGGGGTCACTGGGGTGATTTCAAAAAACCCATGGTTGATGGGTCTTCAACTTCTTATAACCGAGATACAGGATGTTTCATCAATTTTGTCCATATCTCCATTATCTCATAACTTTCCAACCAACCTGTATATATTTTTAAAAATTGTTAGACTTGCTCAATCCACCCTGTGGAATTGATTGAGGCAACAACAAAAGATAAAATCCAGGTCCGGCTTCACTTAAAATTCACAAATTCTTTCTGCCAGAAAACAACACCCTATACATTCGAATTTCCCATTTTTTTTTGCCATATCTGAAAAGAACATCAAAATTTCTTTTCAACGATGTGCTTTTTATTCGTGCACAGACGATTTTAACTATTCATATCATGTGCTCAAAATATTATTTTTGCTCATTTTGGGGTACAAAATTGGAATCAGACGAGATTTATTAATTTTATTACTTCCTATTCAGTATACGTGAGTATCACATTCAGAAGGAGTGTTTCATATCGTTCTTTGTTCCAGACTTAGTTGCAGGTCCGTCATCAAAACTATACAGGGCTTTTCATTATGATCGTTAATTTGACTTTTTCGGCAAACCAGGCAACGGATGAACCTGAAATTTCGATGATAGTATGTATAAATCAACATAATCTCTACTACAGAAATATTTGAAACGATCCGGCCTTGCCGCTTCTACTAGAAAGTAGCTGCAACTTCGATTTTTCGAATGGGACACCCTGTATTTCATTACATTCTTGGATTCTTGCTGAACAGCTGAATTCATCGATTCCAAACATTCAAGGTCTAGCAAGACTGATAACTGAGATATAGGATGTGGAAAATCGAGATGTTTCAACTTTAGAAATGTTTTGTGTTGAAACTATTTATTATTGCATGGTCAAAACGGCTTCATTGTCCCTATCACAACTTTTCATTCGATATTCAATTGAAACAGATACAGGGTGGTGCAGAAATCTGAATTATGAACCATCCTGTATTTGTTTCGATTGAATGTCAATAGATACAAAGTTAAGATAGGGACATAAAAACCGTTTTGATCAATAATAAATATTTTCGCGAAATAATTCTAAAGTTGAAACATCTCGATTTTTCTCACTCTAAATATCCCAGTTATTAGTCCCACTAGACCCCGAACTTTGTGAATCGATTAAATCAAATCAAAGTTACTGCTACTTTCGAGTAGGAGTGGCAACGCCGGATTGTTTCAAATATTTCAGACGTGTAGATCATGTTAATTTATACATACCTTCGAATTTTTAGATTTATCCGTTGCCGTTGTATAGTTTTGATGACGGACCTGCAAGTCTGGAACAAAGAACGATATGAAATACTTACTCCTTCTAAATGTGATACTCACGTATACTGAATAGGAAGTAATAAAATTAATAAATCTCGTCTGATTCCAATTTTGTACCCCAAAATGAGCAATAATAATATTTTGAGCACATAATATGAATAGTTAAAATTGTCTGTGCACAAATTAAAAGCACATCGTTGAATAGAAATTTTGATGTTCTTTTCAGATATGGCAAAGAAATGAGAAATTCGAATGTATAGGGTGTTGTTTTCTGGCAGAAAGAATTTGTGAATTTTAAGTGAAGCCGGACCTGGATTTTAACTTTTGTTGTTGCCTCAATCAATTCCACAGGGTAGATTGAGCAAGTGTACCAATAAATATATACAGGTTGGTTGGAAAGTTATGAGACAATGAAGATATATGGACAAAATTGATGAAACATCCTGTATCTCGGTTATAAGAAGTTGAAGACCCATCCACAATGGGTTTTTTGAAATCACCCCAGTGACCCCTATCCACAGTTGAATTATTTACCTTTCCCAATGAAACACCCTGTATATGCTTCTAACGTCGATAGGAGTATAACTCATTGAAACAAATCAACATGCAAGTTTTATCGAAATTATATATATACCCAAAAAGTGAGAGAAACCATTTTTCAAACTTTGACACCTTGTATATCTTGGAAACCAATCAAGCTATATATGTATATATCCAAATGATAATATAGGTGTACCTATATTCAAACCGTTACTTTTATAACGTTGCAGTGACGTATCTATGACATCTGAAATCATGTCGGTGTCACGTACCAATTTGATAAGCTTCGTCATTCAGAACATTTTTCATTAATCTGATATTAAGATTTTTGTTGGCTGACAAATAATGCATGAATATAAATGTTACTCAACAAAGTGAAGGTTGATTCGGCAACATCCTTTTCATTGCTATCGAACTGTTCTTGGTTTGCTTACATCCCGCCGACACCAACTACATAATTTTTTATACTGATACGAAACTGATTTTACTCTGTGGAGATGCGTACTGAGGGCACAGAATCTGAGGGATAGCGATGCTGAATAGACGATTAAATGGACATGGAACCGTAGGGACCGCCAACAATATGATCAATATAATATGTCATCAGATGTCAGTGGTGATTTTCACACCATTTTCGAGGAAACTCTTTCACGTGTCATCCCCAAATTCGAACGTCATTTTGACGCTATATCGTTAGTCCGACGTCACAGTTTGGTGGGTGAATGACGTCAATAAACGAAAGTAATATGACGTCATTGGGCTGTGACTAATTTACGTCATTCATTACGTCATACGTCGTCAACTCCTGACGTCACCTTGGCCATTCAACTGACGTGAAAAGACATCACTGAAACGTCATCTGGTTGCCTGGGAAGTATCATAACTCTCTAATTTTTGATCCAATTGCCATAATTTTCACAGCAGACGGTGGATAAAATGACTAATTTCAACTTGTTAATCCAGTCTTTTGTTGAATGCTGACGGATTAGTCATTATACAGGGTTAACTTGAAGGTTGTTGTGTAACCCTAATTTCAAAACACCCTGTGGAAATTTGGTAACCAAATTCATTCAAATTTTGTTGAGAACCATTCCTTTCCTATATTATGATTTTTTGTTCATGTCTTCAAGTGCACTGGATCATTTTTAAAAGCGACTTGAACTTGAACTAGAAAAAAAAATTACTTATGCAAACTTAAATTCCACTTCAAACTCAAATTTCAACTGTAACTCAATCAACCTAAAAAAACTACTATCTACAAGAAATCAGCTTTATATTTTTTATCACCACCTCTAGCTCATATAACTGCCTGTATACGTCGGTTCATACTGACAATAAGATTACGAATATTAGTACCCTGTGCCATTACTCCTTAAGGGCTATACGAAGTCCATTTACTGTAACCGGAGCTACTTCGCGATCCCTGACTCGTCTACCAAGCATGTCACATACGTGCTCTATTGGGTTGAGATCAGGCAAACTTGCTGGCCAGTTCATTTTGGTAATATCAGCTTCCGCGAGGTATTGTGTAACCCGCATTGATGTATGTGGCTATGCAATATCCTGCATTAGGATAAAACCATCGCAGATATATCCACTGAGAAGTACAATTTGGTTGTTTTATATCTCATCAATATATTGGTGGGCCGTCAGGGATTCATCGATGACGACCAACTCAGTGCTCTGTGCAGGCCTCTCGGGTTATTCCTGCCTACACCATATTCTGAACTTCCTCTGCAAATCTTTCTCCGGTCCTTCTCCATACCCGTTTCCGTCCATCTGGAGAATATAAGCAGAATCTGGATTCGTCAGTAAAAAGAACATTGTTCCATTGCTCTGAGTTTCGAATTGAATGTTGAGTGGCCAATTGCTGTCTAGCTACTCGGTAACATGAAAGCAATTTGGGCCCTGTTGCTGGTCTGCAATCTTTCAAACCAAACTCCTCCAATCTTCAGCGAACTGCCCATACACTTACATTTGTACCTCGAACCTCTTGGAGTTGATTTCTTGACTGAACTGATGTTAAGGGACGATGCCGCATCAGAGTTTTGACATGAAGAAATCTGTCATCAGTAGCAGTAGTTTATCGTTTTCTGCCACAACCTGCCCTACGCTTATTTCCGCACATATTGATGATTGTGGCCAGCGTAGCCTCGTGGTTGAAGCGTCAACATTCTATCCACGTTGGATTGCCAGTAGGTGGGTTCGATTCTCACCACGACCGCCTACATTTTTCTGATGGCCTAAGAAAGTGTTTGGGTTCACACGTTGAAAGGTAAGACCCCCGTCATTCCTTGCTTGTACAAGTCTCTTGAAGGTTGCTCGCAAGGGGGCAACCGAATGATGGATAAGAACAATTTTAAAACAATTACGAACATCTTCAACAAGAAGAATAGCTTTTGCACTTTTTCCCGCACTTGAAACCACTGCAGTAGTATAGGTCTTGCGTGAAAAAGTCACTGTCAATTTGACATATGGACAACAACGATCTGAGCCACCTCGTCAAAAAATAATATTTCTTGAAGGAAACTATTGTGAGAAGTTGATTTCGCTCCTAAAACTGAACCAGTGCTTTTAAAGACATGAATCAAAAATTGTATTTTTCTACTCACATAACTAAAATGGCATTCAGCGTACAGATATGTACCACGCTAAATGATCGATTAATCACGGATTGTCGATCTGTGATTTATACAAAATATTAAACACGTTAACATGGCAACACGATTTCTTAAACACATTACCATGGCAACGCAGTTCATTAAACACAGCTTCAGTAATTTGGGGAGTGTATAATCTCTGATTGTATTAACTGTCAACTGTTATTTTCGAATTTTGTATCAGAAATATTCTAACAACATTAGTTTGTATCAGAATTCTTCATTAAAAATATATGCGAAAAGTAGACGAAAGTGAAATCGAAGAGAATGTTCTGGTACTTGCATATCTCCAAGAAGTGTAAAAATGAAGCATCCATCTTTGAGAACAAGTTATTTATTCTGCGGTAAGCATGACAATAAACGTGAAACAATGGTTAGTAAAGCAATAGACTGGACACATCTACAACCAATATCACTTATACGTGTCTCGCTGGTTGCATGCAGTTGCATGTATTATGTTCTCAATTCCCATTCCCTTCGAATTATTTTGTAGGTTAGCAAAAATTGCAGGTACGTTAATGTAATTTTCGGAGTTCGTAAAAAAATCATAGTATGTAACGCGTTTATAAACTCTTCTAGACACTCGTTTATTAAACACTCGCTCCGCTCGTGCTTAAACTACTCGTTACTTAAAGGACGTTTATAACACTTGTTACATAATAAACTATTTGTAAGAACTTATTCCACAGGGTGGTTTGAAATTAGGCTTATACAACAACTTGACCGCCAGCAATCAACAAAAGACTGGATATACAAGTTGAAATTGGTCATTTTATCTACAGTTTGTTGAGAAACTATGAGAAACGAATCAAAAATTAAAGAGTTATGATATTCTGAATTTGACTCGATATTGTTTTGCATCTGAGTGTATAGTATATAGAAATATACATACAGGGGTGTCCAGAGATAAAACCGACAAAACTTATAGGGTTATAGCGACTGCCAATATGATTGCGGAATGCCATTTACAAATGGCCAATACCGCTTCGCTATGGACATACAGAGTGATCAATGGATTTTGAAAAAAAAATCAATTTGTCATATTGAATACAGAGAATTTCCCTATTGGGTTCAAACTTGATACATGAATCAAACGCATGAAAAGTTTCTGGCTTAATTTCAGTAATTCCGTAATAAATGTTTATTACATTCTTTTCCATTGATTGTCGTCTAAGATATCATCAAAAATGATAATATGATAAATATTTTGAAACCAAGACATAATTGTTGTCATTTTCTTCCATTCCTAGAAAAATTGTATGAATTACTCTCGTTACCTAAAAAAAAAACTGAAGAATACATTGGTGTCAGGACCGGAATGACTCATTTTCATGTTCTTGTGTGTATACCTCACCAAAAGGTCCAAGAAGTGAGACAGTTTCTGTTAGGCGAGGAATAGTGATTGAACTGATTACCAAGCTGATTACTCTCGAAATAATGTGGAGATATAATGGATGTGGGTTTCTAGGGATATGAATGCATGAATGATATCAGAACATGAAATTTTGATTTCCATCCAGTTTCTAACTTACTAAACTCTGAATATCCGGTTCTGTATCCGAAACTAGATGTCAGTAATGACAGAAGTCATGTATCGACCTAGAATCCAATTTTTTTCACCGAATCCATTCAAGACTATTGAGTCTTAAATATTCAAATGTTAAATCTCAAATGCTACAATTTTTATAGAGTCACCCTATCTGTTTCACAAAGGACCCCGTACTAAACTATAGGGAAAATGAAAAAAAGGGGGAATCCTGAAACAAAAAAATTTTGGGCATTTTTAGAACATCTAGGACTATTGATAACAAATATGATGGAAGAAGACTGCATTAAAGGATACACTTTCAATGGGCTCTAGAGTCTAGAGCCGTTAGGAAGCATTTTCGGACACATGTTGATAGGAATATTTCCTCTTATTTTTATCTGCAGAATTACTTCCCGGAGTATACGAACGTTATTCTGGGACACCCTGTATAGATGGAAAAGCTGAATAAACAGTTTCAGTTTCCGGGAAGTTTCCTTGTGGAGCGGTTACGGAAGCATATTCATTCAGATTTGCAGAACAATAACTCCCTACCGGTTTGAGAGGATTCAGAAGGATATTTGAGGCTTCGGAAAGCAAACAACTCGGTGAATAATTCAGTTCGAATTCACTGAATGATTGTTTTGATTTCCGCAAGAGAATCGTTCAATTTTGTATTTACCCCATTCATTGTTCCATCAGATATAAGTAAATACTTGAGATATGCATCTGCATCTGCAATTATTCCAAAATATTTGTTCGCTATGATAGCTCAGAAATAGTTATTTATACACCAAGGTAGTGAATATCATTATTATCCAGGGAACAACATTCAATCCGAAGGCTTCAGCCGAGGGGTATAAGGTAAGGTAAAGGGCATATTACATTTTTTATGCACTAGCGGGCCGTAAAGTGCACTTTACGGCACGGTTTTGCCCGCTGTTCTCCAGTCACCTTATATCCACATATCAATTTATGAAAAACCTATGATCATATTCCTAGATTCTGATATATCCAGCGGTATATCATAAACTTCTTCTTCATCCGATTCCATAGTCTCGCTATAATTATTATCACTAATTCCACTTTTCAATCAAAGAATGACAATTCAGCTCGTTCATTGGATGTATTGCTATAGACAACAACCATCAGATTGATTGACAACGTCAAAATAAGTTAGGTTTATATACTGGGTATGCATATTGTAAAATTCTGAAGAATGAATCTCTTCTAGAGCTGAAAGAGTTTTACTATTACGATAATTGCAATATTCGTACGATAATTATCATATGTAAATCATCCATGAACATTATGCTTCTCTTCATTATTGAATTTATACGTAACAAATTAAATTCTGGGGAATATTAGTTTATCGAAATCTATAGTCATTACTCATGAGTCAGAAAATAAACCACTAGTGCATAAAATGTTGTATGTATCTCTTGCGTGAAATGCGTTTATGGCCTTCAGCGTGTAATGGCCCTCGGCTAGCGCCATCAAGCCATTATTCACGCTACAGGCCATAAACGCCTACTTTACGCCCTTGATACATAAATAACTATTATGCACTACCGGGCGGTAAAGTGCACTTTATCGCCCAGATTTGCGGGCGTAAAGTGGTACTTTACCGGCCGCGGGCCCATTATCGCCCACGGCCATGGAGTGCACTTATATCCACACATCCATTTGTGGAATACCTATATTTGAACTCTCAGCTTATTCTATCGTTATGATTATGATACATGTTATTGTTCATTCGATTCCATCTTTGCTATAACTTCCTTCTTTGAATAGTTGGTTCCTGGTTTCTGAAGTTTTTAGCCAAAAGATGAGGCCTGAACATATGGGGGTAGTATGCGTCAAATCCGGTAGTTCTGATTTTTTGCAGACTTGTTCATGATGTTATCCTAATGAATGATTCAAGTTTGTGACCTCGAGCACCGAACGCAACTTTGTCAAAAATCGAAAAGACCGCGAAAGAATCGTAATTTTTTTAAAAATTCCGGTGATTATAACCTGAAGGACTGGTTTTCGAAAAAAAAAATCTCTCAGGACGTTATTAAAGCTGATCAAATTTGCTACAGTATGATACAAGAACTGTCTCTGTAGACCCAATAGTTTTCGAGATTAAGCCCTTCAAAGTTTATAATTTTTTTCGAACTTAGCAATTTTTTGCAATGAAGTTTCAATTACCTCCGACGGAGTGTGCTAGTACTGTTCGTTTGAAGTCACGAATGCGACCCACCTGTAGCATGTTTTCAAACTTTTTAGGCAATCTGAACCACGGGACTTTTTAGCTGGCAAGATGGCGCCTGGTTGTAGGCCATCACATATACCTAATAAGTATTGGTTTTCTCTCAGGTACCTGCTACACATCCTTTGGTTTCTCATGATTGATTCTGTTTTTTTTTATCGCTTGGAGCGCACGAAAGGGAATCCCTATAATGTTCAGTGAACATCGTGCGTTCCTAGGGAGGATAGGGACAGGAGGTAGGTATTGGAATTTTTTTTGAACTTTTGGAGATTATATGTAGTTGGGAACACTTCCACAGGTAATGAATTCCAGAGCCTAGCCGTTCTATGGATGAAGGAGTCTTGATAAAGTGCTGTTCGACATCTTTCCAGGTTGAGAACAAAAGGATGTGCTGACTGGGCTTGTCTAGTTCGTCTGATTGGTAATGATAGTGAAGGGATGATAGCAGAGATTTCCGAAGAACATTTCCCGTGGAAGTATCGATAGAAAAGTGAAAGGTCGCCGACCTTTCTACAGTGTTCCAATGATGTCAAAGAGTGAGTGAGTGTGACGTTGGGTCTTTTCTCTTGATTGCTGCTATCCACATTGCTCTTCTTATTCTTGATAGATATTTTATCTGTGGATAATGCGCAGAGTTTTTCACAGAATCACAGTAGGAATGTGAAAAAACTGAGCAAATTTTCCCGATCTGCACGGCTTCCACTATCCAAGCGATAAAAAAAAACTCTTCAATATCACTCTATTTCCTAACAAATAAACTAATCAACTTTTGTTGTACTTTTCTTTTTTATTTCATTATTCGTAGCTCAGCTTAAACATCCTCGTTCACACTCCTCATTTTCTTTCTTACCATCTCATCATGAAAGTACAGGGCTCAATCTGGGAAACTAATAATTCTACAGAGACAGTTTTTATATCATAATGTAGCAAACTTTGTCTACTTTGAAAACGTTCTGAAAGAGTTTTTTTCAAAAACTAGTCCTTTCGGGTTATAATCGTCAAAAACTAAAAAAAATTTTCGCAGTTTTTTCGATTTTTGACAAAGTTGCGTTCGGCGCTCAAGGTCACAAACTTGTATTATTCATTAGGTCACCATCATGAACAAGTCTGCAAAAATTCAGAACTACCAGATTTGACGCATACTGTGATGTATAAAGTTACTGGATTATTGTTTTTTGGATCTATTTCTAGACAGCAACCATCAGATTGAATGACAACGTCAATTTAGCTATACACTGGGTATACATATTGTTACATCTCAAGGAATGAATCCCTGTTAGTGAACAGAGAGTTTTACTCTTACGATAATTGCGATATTTGTACGGTAATTGTAATATGTAGATTATACACATAAATATTGCGCATCTCTTGAAAACTGAATTTTTGAGTAACATATGAATTGTAGTTTGTTGAAATCTAGTCATTACTAGTGATTCAGGAAACCTCGCAATCGGGCGAGACAATATACAGTTTTTGGCCGAGGTGCATGATACATTTTTTTAGTCGACCTCGAAACACTTATTTCAACATCACGGTCCAATTCACACCTGAAATCTATCGGATTTCGTATAATGAATGAAAACACTGAAACAAAACGTAAAAAGCAGAATGACAATCTTGATGAGGTACTAACAAAACATTTTGAGGGTAAAAACTACAAGTTCAAATTTTTAAACTCATTGTCTTTTCAGATTTGCCTTTGACATTCTGATGGACGACGCAGATATTCATCTTCAATGAAAAAATGTGTCCTAAAATTGTACTTTCATTCACTTTTTTATTCACTTCTCATTCACCTTCTAATAGTGAAATGTTTATGGAAAAATAGGTACTCTTGAAAATTATGCTTGAAACCAGGTACTCGATACCATTCTTTTCATTCTTTTAAATTTTTTCTATACTTTTTCTACCTTTTCTCTATTTCTTCAGATAGTGCTGAGACATTGAGCTCCGCTCACCCTGTACAATATATATTGTGACATTCGAATGAGAATATATAATTTCAATTTTGTATTCATTTGTCTTCCTTATCCTGTAAGAACAAAAGTGGAATTCCACTTTTGAGTCAATAAAAAAATCAATATTTATTTTCAAATAATAATTGATTGCAACATTATCGTTTTTCCTGAATAAATATTTATATTTAATCACATATACTCTCAAATGTTACCAAAAAACAAGAAAATATTTCAAATAATGCGAGCGCTTCCCATTAGCCAACATGAGATAGAAAGAGATAGGTATCCGTAACCACTGCGGGTTGCCTAAACAATATTTTTGCCTCAATCGTCGTTCACAGAGGATCCCTTCCAGTTGTTTATATTGAGTTCATTGGTCACTCCAGACAAGTTGAAAACATTTGGATAATACTTTTCCAGGTTGTTGAATTGGCCGTCGAGGTCCTACGGAATGGCCAGCCCGCTCGCCAGATTTGACACCTTCAGACCTTTTTTATTCTTTCATCAAGGGAATCAAGGCAACCATTTGGAGCATCTTCTGAACTGAACTCAGTTTATTTCCTCAAATTATGTAGTAAACGTCGATGTATTCAGGCAATTATTGAATGTTCCGCTTTTTGTAGTAGTTGAAGATATCGACTTTATATTCCAGGGTTGTGAAGTATTCGTCAGGAGCTTCAAGAACATGTATCACAAGCCCCCCCTTTCCATTTAATTTTTTCCCTACATGGCGCCTAGTCGCCATCTTGAAATTTTTTCTGTCAATTTCAAATTCAAATTTGCCATCCAACTGATTGACACAGCCTAACGCAGCACATTTTACCCAAGGTCTATTAACTTCTATAAGGTTACCTCATAGTATAGCATTATGGTGCGGGGGTGCGCGGAGGGGCGTGACGTCACTGTTTCCCCGCCACGTGATTGTAGATTTCGTTTTGTGTCACTGTCAAATGGATTGAAAAAATTTTTGAATTTGAATTCGAAAGAATCGCGAATTTCAAGACTTTAGTTGAAAACATGGTGACAAGGAGACTGAAGATATCTTTGAAAAAGGGTGAGAGGTTGTATAATAATATGGTGTAGTATTATTCAAGGCTGGTCACATCATAATATTATTATATGTGGAATCAAGAGTGGATATATAGAACATGTCTAGAACAAACAAATGTTATAAAATGCCTGTGTTCACAATCATCTGCTCTTGGACAGCCTCCAGATGAGATACAAATAATTCCAAAGGAAAATGATGAGCTGTGGCAATGTAAAAATGTCCCTGTGAAGCAGGCATGTCATGGTTTTGTAAACACATTTTATAGCGACTAATATTGATAGGTAGGAAGGTGCACTTTTGATCTATCACACACAGGTAAAAAATACATGAAATTTCAGGAATGAAGACTTGAAATATGTGAAGCTGCATATATAACACACAGAAGTGGTGAAAATAAAAAAGAGAGTAGATGAATCAAAGATCTATTATACAGCAAAACCATTTCAATAGTTCTGCTACCCACTTAATAAAATAAGGAAAGTGACCCCCTAAAATCATTCTCCTTTTATATAATTCAAGTTAATTTTACAGGGCATATCAGACTATTTTGTTTTCTGTTTGGAAGCCAATGAACTCAATGTAAACAACTATAGCTAGCTATTGCATGGTACTCAGGAACACAGGTGAGTTTAAGTTTATTAAATTTTAACATACCATATCATGAAAACTGTATACTTACATTAATTTTGAATTATTTTGGGCTATACTTGCTACTTCATTTTCACATGTAGCAAGGAGACTTGGGAAAAAAGGCAATCAACTTCTTCTTTCCAAAGGATTTTTCAAATAAATTTGTTCAGCATGGAGTTGAATATGAATCCAAAGCTCTTTCAAAATGTTCATTGAGAATAATATTGAATTTCAAATCATGATGCAAACAAATTTGTGTCCCAATATTTTCCATGGTTAGGATTTTATCCATATGAAATTATTTTTCAGGAAGGAAGACCATGGAAATAATTGAAAGAAGTGTCCTTACTGAGGTCCTCACATAGAGGTTTGTTAAATAATGTGTATAACATTCAGCTTGAATTATTTTCTCAAAATTGTAGGTAAAGGTCCAGAAAATTTTGTGGAACAATGCCATTTCTTGATAGGAGATGGTATAAAAATTGTGAAGTTGGAAGAGAGACACACTTATTATGGATAAATTCAGTTGGGAATAATGGTCCTAAAATGTCCCTAATGAACTTGAAAGAAACTAATTTTCTTGTATAATTCTTCTTTCTCCAAAACTTACATACCAATTTCAGTTAATTTTATGAAAAATTTTGTGTTAATCTGAGGAAGATATCCTAAAGATTATGTTGCACTTTTATTGCATTAATAAAATGGAATGAATTGTGATGACTTCTTTATTGATTCATTTTCTTATTATTTCATTTTCAAACAATAATGTTCCAAATTGATACTGAAATGAAACCATTGTTTTAGAATCATTCAATTTATCCAGAAGAAAATCCTCTTTAGTTAATTGTTTCTTGTTTCTCAGAAATGATGGCCCTATTATCAATTTCAAGCATTTTTTTTCACATCCCTTGTCAGCATGCCCTTATCCACCATGATTCCATCATTAGGTTCAGACTTCCCAATAACATTTTCCTTATTAAAAAATGCTTCATCAGTAGCTCAACCTCCTTAAATGCCAACAGTAATCAGTCCTGATGGAGTGATATTGCAATAAGGATCTGACTGAGTTTCTGTAATATGTCTGTACAGCAGGAGCACTGAGGAACATATCTTTCTAGATTTCTGTTTTCAGTCTTTTGTACTTGCTGCTTGTTTTGGGAAAACAGTGAACAATCTCGTGGATACAAAAACAGATTGGAAAACTTCAAAATTTATGAAAATTTACTTTATTGCACAATGCTGAATTTGTTTGTTTTGTTTTTCACCTCCGCTATTTTCATTTTGCCGTTCGACAAAAGACGATGGGGAAACAGTGACGTCAGGCCAGGTCAATATGAGGCAACCTTATAGAGTTAAATAGCCTTGCATTTTACCATCCTTCCAAAACAGAATTGAATAATGTCGTATATTAGGATGAAGTATGAAATTAAAATTTTGTAAGATCTCTTTAAACGCCTATGAATGTGACGTGACAGCAATGTCATATCAGGGACGCCAATACACGAAACCAAAGTCACTAGATGATTAATTATTATTAATTAATGATTATTATTTTCCTCCTGTCTGTAGGCACAAGTTCGTATGATAGTGGCGGGCATTGTCATAAAATACTTACCCAGACATCTGCCAGGCGGCGAACATCATTGGCGTCGCGCAAGTGGGCGCGAACGCGATCCACACGAAGATGGCGTAAGTGACGTCGAAATGGCCGCTGTTGTCGTAGGTCTCGATGAGCGCCAATCGGGCCAATCGCAGGATCATCAGCGGACACAAACAAAGGCCGAACGCTGTCACGACGGCGACGAGGAACTTCTGTGTGCGCATCTCCTTGGCGAGGTCGAGGTCGCGGTCGCGCGGGGTCTCGTAGACGGCGGCGCGACCGCCGTTGCTGGTGGTGCCGAGGTGGTCGAAGTCGCTGCAGCTGCTGCGGCTGTACTGGCTGGAGCGGTCCAGCTTGCTGCGCGAGTTCCTGCAAGAGATGAACAATAAATTATACATGGTGTCCCAATAAATTCAACACACGTACACACAATGGATGTCCGATGGATGTCCACATTACGAATATCCATTGGACGTCCGATTATGTCCAGAAGGACATCCAATCGATATCCATCGGATGTCCATTTGCAACTAAATTGGACATTAAATGGATGTCCATTTCGATTGAGGTGATGGGTATATCTTAAAAGTGAAAAGAAAATTTGGTGGCGTTTGGGATTCGAACACGCGATATTTGACTTATCAAGCAGGTAATCTACTCCACTGGCAATTATGCTTATTCTTACGAACATACAGAGTGTCTCATTTCAAACGGCCCCCTCTTTATATCTCAGCTATCAGTCATGCGATCTTCACCAAAGGACCCCGCACTAAACTATAGGGAAAATGGCTCTTGATGAAAATCGCTGAATTCTTGGTATGTTGCAAACTTTGATATACTGAACAGATATTCCATTGAACTAACCTCAAAAAATGGACAGTTTTTCCGATATTGGCCTCCAAATGTCATTTTCTCGATAAAAAAAAGTATTTGAAAATGGTTGAATTTTTGGCATGTTGTAGATAGGAATGAACTAATGAAAAAATCCAATTGACCAAACCTCCAAAAATTGACAGTTTTCTCGATATTGACCTCCAAATGTAATTCGTTCAAGAAAAAAAATCTCTGAAAATTGCTGGATTAAGAAGGTAGATTAGATTAGATTAGATTTGGAATGGGGCCTTCGAGCTATCTGCCTCCGCACTGCGACCTTTTCAGATCTATTGTGCCTGCCCTCAAAATGGATTAGAGTTCTTCGGCTAGCCCCGCCTTCTCTATGAGACTCCATAGGCTAGCTTTCAGATCTCCTGTGTATCTCTGGGCTCCTGGTTTTTCCTCACCCAGCGTAAGGAATCTTAGTCTTGACAAGGAATGATCAAAATATAATAGATACATGGCATGAATTCGACTAGTGTGTATACCTACAACCCCATTGACTTCGTAAAGACTATAACCGTAATTTAAATAATCTATATTTCATCACATCCTCTCTTCGGCTTCCTTCGATCATCTGTGGATGTATCATATGAAGAATATTTGTTTTCAGAAGAATGAAATGCCGAATACTAATTCGAAAACAGCAACTTCATTATTGTTCTATTCATCTTATTTTCCATACGTACATTTGGAGGTCAATATAAAAAACTGACAATTTTTTGAGGTATGGTCAATCGGACTTTTTCATCACTTCAGTCCTATCTACAACATACCAGAAATTCAGCCATTTCCAGAGATTTTTTTCCTTGAACAAATTACATTTGGAGGTCAATATCAAAAAACTGTAAATTGTTTGTGGTTTGGTCAATCGAATTTTTTCATCAGTTCATTCCTATCTACAACATACCATGAATTCATTCATTTTCAGATACTTTTTTTCCTTGAAAAAATTACATTTGGAGGTCAATATCGGAATAACTGTCCATTTTTTGAGGATAGTTCAATGGAATATCTGTTCAGTATATCAAAGTCAGCAACATACCAGAAATTCAGCGATTTTCATCGAGAGCCATTTTCCCTATAGTTTAGTGCGGGGTCCTTTGTATCGGTATGAATAATCATCAATATGACCAGTTCTTCAAAGACAAACATCATTTTAGACGGTGCCTTGCATTTTTATTGAAATGAATATATTATTAAATCATAATATTGTTCTTCATGGTTTCAAACCCACATAATATGTGGATTTTCATAAGATGCCTATGAAGGGTTTCAGAAATACAGGCACATCTAAACAGCATTTTTGCAATCGTAATAATTATTTACTCGGAAACGGAGAGTTCAACATAAAAAAGTATAACTCGTTTTTCCTTCCAAATCATGATTTTCCACCTACCGGAGCCATTCGAGACTGGAAATAAAAAAAATGAAGGCAATCCTGTTAATACGGAATAAGGTGATTTTTTGCATATGGAGGTTTTCAAACATGAGGAACAATAATTAGAGGTTAGATTTCCTGTAAAAGAATGCCTAATATGATTTTATGAAAAATCGACCCCTTTTTAGTTTAATAAAAACGCACGGCACTGTTCAGAATGATGTACATCTCTGTAAAACTGATCGTATTGATGATTATTCATACCACACCAAATTTGGTGGGAATCGCATGACTATAATAACTGAGATATAGAGGGGGGGGGGCCGTTTGAAGTGAGACACGCTGTATGTTCAGAATATTTATAGAGAAAGAGTAATCCTCATGGAAAATGAAATTATATATCAGTGTAATATTGATTGCAGAAACTTATTTATTTTTATGAAACCACTGAATGTTGGGTCGTATTCACTACTTTGAATAGACATCTTATTCAAGTGAGCATATTCCGCAGTTCCTCTGCCAATGAAATAGGTACACTTGTCTTCAGCGAACATGTCGCGGTTGGACGGTATGATCGCTCTTATTGCAGCGGTGATCAGGGAGCTGACACCGTCCATGTGGTACATGATCTCTGAAGACGAGTGTACCTACCACTACAAAACTTTTGCTGCCTTCAAATTTGTTTTTTCTTTATATCACATGAAATTGGAAATATTCTTACAATAAACTCACTATTCGAATGTAAAGAATTAATCAATAGACAAATGGTATATATCGTGGTATATTTCGATTCGACCAAAGGATGTACAAAGGAAGTCCAATGGACGTCATATGGACCAAGAATGGACATCATATGGATATCCTGTGTTTACTGGGGAAATTGCTAGGACACAGAGCTACCACGTGTTTTTTTATCGCTTGAAGCGCACGAAAGGGAATCCCTATAATGTTCAAAGAACATCGTGCGTTTCCAGGGAGGATAGGGACAGGAGGTGGGTATTGGATATTTTTCAACTTCTGGAGATTATATGTTGTTGGGAATACTTCCACAGGCAATGAATTCCAAAGCCTAGCCGTTCTATAGATGAAGGAGTCTTGATACAGTGCTGTTCGACATCTTTCGAGGTTGACAACGAAAGAATGTGCTGACTGGGCTTGTCTAGTTCGTCTGACTGGTATTGCTAGTGAAGAGATGATAGCAGAGATTTCCGAAGAACATTTCCCGTGGAAGTATCGATAGAAAAGTGAAAGGTCGCCGACCTTTCTACGGTGTTCCAATGATGTCAAAGAGTGAGTGAGTGTGGCGACACCCACCAGGCGAATGGCTCTTCTCTGGATGGAATCTAAGAGCATCAGCGTATGTTTTGGTGCTGAGCCCAATATGTGGGGACAGTATTCTAGAACAGATCGTATCTGCGCTTTGTAGATCATGAGAAGCTGTTGAGGTGTAAAGTAGCTTTTCGCACGGAACAAGAATCCGAGTTTTTGTGAAGCAGCTTTTGCGATGGATCTGACATGATTATCCCATGAAAGAGTGTTGCTGATGGAATACCGAGCATAGATATGGTGGGCTTGGTGGAGATGGTGGAGCCATCAGACATTACAATATCGGGTACACTGAGTTCCGCCTTTCTAGAGAAAATACAGGCTTGAGTTTTGGTGGCGTTGAATTCAACTAGGTTGTTGGTTCCCTAGGCTGTGATTTCAGCAAGATCTTCATTGACAGCATTGACCTGCCTGCGTTGTGAGTTCTTAGTTTCCTGGGAAGAAATGGGAATTCTGGAAGAGAACGCAGTATGGAGGGTACTATCATCTGCAAAGCTGTGGATGGGGCAAGTTGTTACTCCCAACAGATCATTGATATGAAGAAGGAATGATGTTGGTGCCAAAATTGATCCTTGTGGAACGCCGGAATGGATGCCAATGGTATCAGACGACGATAGAAGTAATAGAAGTCAATAAATCGATTGGACCCAATTTATTTATATATATCAAAATGTACCGTTCGTCCGCGGGGAGAAAGAGTTCTAAGTTAACATAGACAATACATTTTTGTTCGCTGTTCAGAAATGAGTGGAACAAATTTAATGAAATTTGACAAACGTGAATTTTGGAGGATCACTCTCCTTTCAGTTATAGATTCTCAATTTTTTTACGACGAGACAGATTAATTATCTCCATTTTGTTACTCTTGTGCAAACATGTTTTATTGTATAATGCTAACATATATTCCCAGTACAAGTTCAATAACATTGTAATACAAAATTCAGTTGACAGAAGAAATGAAGGCAGAACGTTTTCAATAATAAATGTTCAATATGATGGTCACCTTCATCAATATACTTACAAAGGTTACGTTGACGTAAAAAATTCAAATGCACCTGTTTAAATAAATTATTCTGACCTCTATTACACATGGAAGCTCTGTGTCCCAGCAATTTTGGGACACCCTGTATAATTGGATTCAAATCCATGGGTTGTAGGTATACCATATCGAATATGGCACAAAATTAGCGATCAAAATATGATTTCGGGCACACGTTGAGAGTGGTTGGAACGTCTCTGAATATACACTCCGGCCGGCAAAAAAAACCGGCCACCAAATAATTTAGCCAAATTGTTTGCTCTGTAACTTTTTCAATTCTGGTCCAATTTTGGCGAAATTCTGACCAAATCGTAGATTCATGTTTCCAAATATTATCCCAAATATTAGTTCCTAAGGAAATCTGATTACTCGATCATTATACAGGGAAAAACGAAGTTGTTTTTCACCCTTAACTTCTTAACGCCCTGTGGGAAAAGTGAGTGGTTTAACTCAGCTTCATTATGTTTTAGATTGAAGAGTGATCTCTTCTCTACATCATGGTTTTTTATTCACGTCGATAACCATTTTTTAAAGGAAGATACAAGTGTTTCAAGAGAGTACATATTCTTAAAAAAAATTATTTACAATAATTCAGAACCATTCTCCAAAATGTTGTAAACTGAAGTGTGATCCTCTTTTCTTCCGGTTCTTGAATAACGTCAATATCTCCTTTTTGAGAGAAGATACAAGTGTTTCAAGAAAGTATAGATTTTTCTAATTTTCAATAACAATAATTCAGAACCTATCTACCTATCTTAGGGTTGACCTCTAGAGGCTCATTCGCCTTCGCCTAGCCTTGTCAGATACTCTTCAAGAGCTACGATTTGCCTTTCAACGAGGATCTTTGGCAATTCTTCAAGGCTACTTGAATAATTTGAATCATTCGATGCCACTGCGGTTGGATGCTGTAATTCAATATCGAGGAGAGCATACTCGTTATTGACTACAGGTCTGCTTCTTGTTTGTTTTTTGTAATTAATTTTCCGGTAAGTGCTAAGAAAGTGAGGTAGAAATATGTGATATTAATCTTTGGAGTTGTTAATCAATGAGTTCATGTAAGTTCTGATTATTGGTAAAAAAAGTTGAAAAACGCCATACTTCCTTACAACACTCGTACCTTCTTTTAAAAATAAGATATTGACGTGAATCAAAAACTTTTGTATTAAGAAGGGATCACACTTCAATCCGAAGCATAATAAAGCCATGTTCAATCCCGCGATTTTGTCACAGGGCGTTAATGAGTATAGGGTGAAAGAGTAACTTTGGTTTATCCCTGTATAAAGATCAAGTCATCAGCTCTTCAGGAAAACTGATATTTAGGCTAACATTCCGGTACATGAATCAACAATTTCATCAAAATTTCACAAAAATCGGACAAGGATTAAAAAAGTTACAGGCTGAACAATTTGGGCAGATTTTTTGGTGGCCGGTTTATTTTGCCGCTGAGTGTATTTATGCTAAACAAAAACACGCTACAAGTTCCAATGACTGACATTACTCTAAAAAATAAAGAAAAACTCCTGAAATAGCAGAACTGAAAAAGGAATTCAAAGACAATTTGAATGAAATAAAAGACGACTTGCGGAAAAACAATGAAAAAATCCGTAAATTAGAATCACAACGTCTTCTCATGCAGAGAGAAGCTAGAAGAATAACATAGTTATTTTTGTACTTCGATTCAAGGAAAATTTATTCCAAGAAACAATCGAGCTATCAAATGGGCTCTTCGATTTGAATTTCACTGCAAATGATATAAATAATATATATGAATTGCACAAAACTGAAAGTAGTCCAGCGTGAAATAGTCAGGGTAAATCACAGAACTCAAAGACCTAGAAGGCCAATATCGTTCAATTCGAGTGTTTTCTAACGTAGAGACGCGACCATGCCAGGAGCGGCTTCCTATACAGCACATGACATCCATTGGACGTCCATTTGAGGTCCATTTCAATTCCAAACGTCCATGGATATTGAATTGACATCCAATGTACGTAGAAACATGGATTATCACTGGATGTTTCAACTTGTATGTGCAGTGGGCGTCCACTCAATGTTCAACCACGCATGTACGTAGAATGTACATTCATTGTACTTATGGAGATGGTTTTACAATTTATGTTCCAAAATTAACGTCCGTTGAACATCCATCTCAGGTTAACTCAAGGACTAAAACGCTCATGGACGTTTGATCAACATCCATTGTACGTACAGAGACGGACGTACATTGGATGATACAAATCAAATGCACATTGGATGTACATTTAATTTAACGGCCATTCTAAGTTCAAGCATTCATGGATGAACGATGAACATTATCTATAAGTATATAAAAGAATTGTTCAAAGTAAATGTCTATATGAAATTATTTCAAATCTGAAGGTTTATGCACGTTAAATGAACATACATTGTACGTTCAGAGATGGACGTAGGACTATTGATTTTTCAGCCACGTGGAGGGGAGGCAGAAGGTCAGATCGGTCGGTAGAGTAGCGGTAGCGTCTGGCGTGATTCTGTTGCCACTTTCAGTTGTGAATATATATGTTGTGTTTGTGATGATTTGTGGAATGCAGAATATTTAGGACCAGATCATTCAAAGTAGGTATGAAAGCAACATGTTCGAATGTGACTTCATATATTATCTAATATAGTTATCAGTTATAATCTTATGCTTTATCGTCCTACAGGTGGCTATTCATATTTGATGGACGGTTTGATAGAAGAAGTACCTAAGTTTATAGCAATGTATTCTCGATTCAAATAAGGCTTCATTCACCAGTCAGAATTGAGTTGAACAGGATTTGTGGTGTAGACCATCGATTTCTACCTATATAGTAATTTATAATATTTCTTTTTTTTTACAGAAACAAGAATTTGAAGTGGACTGAAGAAGACATAAATTAACTATATATTAATATATATGCAATTATATTGTACGTCCAAAGTGGTGTCCTCAACACATCCAATGGACTTCAATTGGACGTTTAACGTCCTATTTGGTACGTCCAATGGATGCTCAGACATCGACATCCATTGTACATCCAAATAAAGACATCCATTATACGCCCAAAGTGGTGTCCTCACGACATCCAGTGGACGTCCATTGGACGTTGAACGTCCACTTGAGTACTTCCATTGGACGTCCTTACGATCCGAAGTAGACGTACATTGGAAATACATGTGCTGTGTGCGTTCAGAATTATTTGATTACCAGGTTTTTGTGGCTTCCTTGAAAATAGATAGATATTTTCCGAATTCCCTGTTCACTTCAGGCAGGAAGGCACTCTTGTGGAATGTCGATTTGAGGCTTCGTTTACGAGAGACTTGAATTCGAAAAAAAAAGAAGACCTCGAGAAAATTGGATAGTTCAGTTGTTGAAGAAAACAAGTCTCAACTTCTAAACAGTGGATTCACGAAATGAGGCTGAAATTTGATTCAACATCATTGATTCTAGAGATCTGTAACAACTTTGATGATATCATCATGACAACAAAATAGTATATTGTTTACCGAGCAAGAAATGACCCGAAGGCGAATGCTGTAAATCATACGAGTGGGAAATTTGCATTTTCTCCCAAGCAATGCTCTTTTATTAGATAGAGCTGTCATGGCTTGAAATTTGTCATTTCATAGAAGATTTTGTGGAATAACACAATGAAAGTCATTGTGATATCAGATACGGAAATAATATGGATGGCATACAAAGTACCGCACTGATTTATCGAAGACAGTAAAACAAGAGCCATTTTGTGTTAGAGCTATAGAAAAAAAAATAGCTCAATGCTTGTTGACGATATGAATTCACCTGAAGTGAGACATTCCTGGAATTGGTTTTTCATCTTGACACCAAATCATTCAATTTGCAAACACTGTACACAAATCAGTCAATGAATGTCGAATTGAATAAGTACTGTACTTGTCACTATGACTAGAATAAACCAACCAAACTGGAATAAACTACCAAAACTCTTCGACAATCTCAAATTCACTAAAGAAAGACGTTAAACGCAAAGCAAAACACTGAAAAACTGAAACTAATCCGGCTCTGTCTTAGGTCTACGTCAGAGAAAATGACGAAGGTACATTCTTATTTGTGAAGTTGTTGATTATCAGTTTCAAGAAGTTTTATAAGAAATATAAACTACATCGCGTATGAAAACATAAAACTGACAAAGTTGCCGACAATGTGCGCATGATCACCATTGTCGTAAGCACACTGGTTGTATAAGATTTTAGCTATTTCTCACACTTGCATTAGCCTTCTAAGTCATTGAGTTCTGTGGGGTACATTGACTCACATCGTTACATTTTGAAGTCGAAAATCAATTAATCAATCAATCAAAAATATACTTCAGCGTCGAAGATATAAAACTTACTGACAAAGCATGTTTCAGTAAATAATATAATAGTGATATGACATAGTTCATAGTTAGACTAGATTCAGGTATAGGTAAAGGAATATAACCTTTATTGTTTCTTGTCTCATATTTTCTGACTCCAGTCATAGATAATATCTAAGTGGATTTCTTCTTGTGCATTAGGAAGTTTCAGTATGAATAAACAAGTGCATGCAGTGATCACGAAACTGAGGTTTGCTCAGGTAGCGAATTGCTCTTTCCTGTAATACAAACACTGAGTCAAACAAATGATCACTGCACAATCCCCAAAATGCAATGCCATACCTCAAGTAGACCTCAATTGAGGAGGAATACACCAACCTAGCTGAAGCTGAATTCATTTCCTTCGAAACAACTTCAACTGCGAAGCAACTAGAGGATATCTTCTTATTTAAGCCAGTGATATGTAACAGAATCCTACGAGCTGTAGAATCATATAGGTACTTTGGCATGCTTTGGCTATTTGGGTACTATATACGCGACCTACAGAAACCTACTTCTTTTTATTAATCGCTAATAATCCGTCAATATGAGCAGAACTAGATGGCGCGAGCAGTACCATATTATTCCGAATATTGAACATTATTTACTCGGTTTTTTGTCGAATTTAGAACTATCGACTTTTTGCAAATCTAGTTTGTTGTCAGCCAGCTTTCCAAAGATATAGTGGCTTCAAATCAATAACCTTTTGGATTCATCTTGTGAAATTACTTCAGTAATCTTCCCAAGTGTTCCTGGTATTAGGTAAGTAAAGAGTTTTCGATTATAGATTAGCCAATCGAGAAAATGTGCATGTAGCGTTAAGTATGGCAAAGGCCGAACATTCACGTGTTAAACCATGGTATTAGTTTTTTAGTCTGTGTCTTCTACAAGCTCTGGCGCCCCCTTCTTATATAATAAACGGCATTCTACAAAGAAACACTCTTGAAGAACCACATTTATTTACTCATTCCCTGAGAAAAGTCACCTCCCGGTACAGATATGTTCATCAAATTTCAATTTGTTGTCTATATGCATACCTCTAGAAACTTAATATTAGGTTCATTCGTAATTATGTGGTTTTTTAACAGTGAATTATCAAAGTTGAACTTGAAGGAGATTGAATTTGTTTTGCTTACATTAAAACATAGTGAATTGGTGTCACACCATTGCTTTATTTTAGTGAGATCAAGGGCAATTACTTCTCCCAAATGATTTATGTCCATTTTGTGCAATAAAATAGTAGTACCATCTACAAAAAAGGTGAACTTTCCCTGAATGCGAATTGAGACGCCCATTGAGACATTGCCCCTGCTAGAGTGGTTCTCTTTGATTTCAACTACCTGACTCCTTTCTCATAGGTATGTACGAAACCAGTTCAATGAGGAATTTCTATATCCATAAAGCTCTAGTTTCTGCAGCAGTAATTCATGGCTGACGCAATCGAAAACTTTTGAAAAACCGCAGAATACTGCTGCAGCTGCTTCTCCATCATTCAGAGTTAAATAGGTATTTTCGAGTAAAGAGAAAATTGCATCATTTGTGTTTTTTCCGCTTTGAAAACCAAATTGACAATGAAATTATTATTTGCAAGATGTTTCATCATTCTTCTTTTTACTAATTTTTCAATAATTTTTGATAATGTCGATAAAAGGGAAAATGGCCGATAATTTGCTATCTATACTTCTATGTACCTAAAATTTTCCAAGAAGAACTCTGTATAGGCAGACCGTTTAAACCTGAGGTCTAATTGGTCTAATTGGTCTAATTGGATCGCCCTGTACATGTAGATACCAGCAGAAAATCAATCCTCAGTGCGCCGTTGCTCGCCACAAAGTTTCAGCACGTTTCAGGCCGCAGCGTTGAAACCTTTTAACGTTTCCAAGGATTCCCTTGACGCTGAATAGTAGATGGCGGTAGGTAATTGTTATTAGTTACATTACAGTCTCCGGGAAATTCACCGGAAAAGGTGGATCGCTGCACCTGGTTCAACTGAAATACTGGCTAACGGAAATGCTTGTTTTCAATAGGTTTACAGATAGGCAGGCAGCCAACAAATATGAATAGACAATTCAAATTTATAAGGCGAATATTGGTACTAACAATTGGTTCGATAGTGATTTATACGAGGATGCTGAACGAACATGACAGAATTTTGAATTGAAAACTTCTTAAGGCGTGTTCAGCAATTTTTTCCTCTGACGGGAAAAAAGTTTGGCATTTCATCTCTGTTGGCAGTTTTCACGTTTCATAAATTACTTTTTTCCCGTGGAAAAAAAGTGAGTACTTTTTTCCCGGATATATATCACATATATATACACTGTTTATGGCTTTTGTTGTGCTTTCCGAAAAATGAGTCAATAATACCGTCTTCGAGAAAGAACTGCAAGTCCTTTTATTTCATACTGCATCATAGAACATACCTTTACGTACCTGATTTCAATCCGGAAAATAGACTTTTACAGGATAGGCGCACGTAATATTTCATTACGTGCTACTATCCCGTAATGAAATTTTACCGGATTGTAAATATTGAAAACTCAGTTATGCGTCAAAAGCATGAATACATTTATTGAAAATTCAACAGCAAAACAATACACAGAAATTACTTATTGCTTATATTAATATTAACCGTTGAATTTTCGTTCCCATGAATATGGATACCAGGAGCTCCATTGGATGGATTATTCATTAGAGAGTTGCTACTTGCTGATACATTCCTATTTTGTTGTTGTAGCACTCCAACAAAGTTTTCTCCATGTTGAATCATGCGAGATACCCTGTTTTTCCCCTCGATCGAATCCTCGATATATTTTTCCGCCACCGAAGAGCTCTTCCATCCCCCGTGTCTCTTAAGTACCAGAAGATCGGCTCCAGCATCAGCCAGTATTGTGGCAGATGTTCTTCTAAAGCAATGCCCCGTAAACTTATCTGCTTCAGGCAGCCCCAGAAATGTCGCTATTTTTTTGGTAATGACAATCACTGACAGTATTATTTAAAACAAAAATTATGTTTCTAAGGAAACTACCTGCCAGCTATCTTGGGAGTGATTGCAAAATTCTGAAATTACTGGACGCAGATAAATAGATTAATATTTTATTTTTCACTGTTCATTTTTGTTTTTTAGCAGTATGAAATAAAATGTTATACGTCACACGTCCGGTAAACTTTTACAGTACTCGTTTCGAAATTCCGGACTCACTCGTACTGTAAAAGTGTACTTACCGGACTAGTAACGTAAATATCTATTATCTCCCATTCGACTTCGCGGTTACGTATTTTACTAAACAACCACTGAATTCGCCCTTTTTTGAAATCAAATCACAGAATGATAAAGATGTTACTGTTAAAAATTCAAAATTTCACGTCGATAATTTTCAGATTTCAAAATAATGTGATATCTTCTCAATATTGATTCGTACATTCTTCTGTCACAGAAAAAAAAGTGTATTATACACGGGAAAAATATTAGATTTTAGCTCACGGTTTGTTGTCTCCCTCCGCTACGTGTCGGGAGACAACACAACCTGGAGCTAAGATCTACTACTTTTTTTCCCTTGTATAAAAAATGACTATTTTTTGTTGTACAAAAACATTCGTCGACTTACGATTTCCATCAGCTATACCGTTGAGAGAAATATCACGTTAACGCAGCGTACGCGCCCATATATCACTCGACGTCTTGAGGACGTCCATTTCTGGTCCGATTTAGGTCTGAACATCCAAGACCTTTTCAAGACGTACTAAAAACGTCTTTATTTCTAGACGTACTGGGTACCTACGATTCCGATGTACTGAGTACAACTCTGGACGATATCGACTTTTTGTGGACGGAATTAAATACATTGTATATATTTGGTTCCATTGCATATAATTTCTGACCTTGATCTCTGATATCTATTGCAGAACATGAACATGATGAAATTTTCAGGGGCAGCAAAACAAAGTTCTCCGTATCACTACCAATGGTAATCGATATTCCCGAGTAGCAGATGACAGTGAACAGTGTCATAATATACCAAAAATCGAAGAACACATATTGAAGATATCAAATACATTTTATAGATTCTATGTTCGGGGTAGTGAGCTTACCAGCAATATCACTACCTACCACTAGAGCCGAACATAGAATCAATAAAAAACACGAACTGATATATGAGACGACCGATGTTTTTGTTTTGAACCACCAATCGATCTGTAGGATACTCGATCATCCTGAAAATATGAAATTCCGCGAAGTTTCTCGGACAAAGCGTAAGAGATTTCCTTGAGATTTTGAGAGAGCATCTTGACTCCATCGTAGCACTCAACACGCTGGAGTCAAACGTGTCTCGCTGCTTATGTTTAGTAGCCATTCCAGCTGGCCGCTTGGACGAGGCCGATTCTGGGCGTTGCAAATGAATATGGTCAGCTAGCGCGAGTCCAAGGCGACCATCACTAAAGAGGGTTTTCATTTTTCATTCTCCTTCAGCAAAACAGCAAATGTCACGTGATCATCCTCTTTTTTCAAGTATCTGAGTCTAAAAAGGCGGATCTACGTTGATTCAGGTGTCCATTGTCCCGAATGGACGTGTGTACGTGTACAAATGCGCGGAATCTGGACGTCCACAGTACGTACCTAGTACGTCTACGGTCCAAATCTGGACGTCCCCAGTACGTACAAAACATCTTGGCCGGGCATTTTCAGTACGTTTCGGGGACGTACCCGTGCTATATGGGCGTAATACAGTAAAAAAAAGGAGTATCGTTAGGATCAAAATGAGACTTTTTCCTCATGTCAAGCATGTGTCCTACAATGCAACCGATCAGAGCTAGAGTCGCTGTGAGTTATGGATTGAGAAAAAGATTATTGTGGATAATTTACATTATTTATTTATTTATTTATTTATTTATTTATTTAATGTTACACTGTTCTACAGGTCAAACCCAACTACAGAACAGGGAAATAAGTATAACTAATAATACAGTTCTTCATATTTTGAAAAGTATATAAATATAGGCAAGACCTTAGCTGAAATAAAAAGATTTAATCGTAGAGATAGAGCAATGAAAGATGTCTGGCTGATTATTTGATGAATTATTGTATATAGAACACATGTTATGGAGAGGAGAATATTTCAGAATAATTGTTCGTGGTGTCGGAAGATAGAATGTATTGAAAACTCTAGAAGTTTGTCTAGGCACAGTGAAACTCAGCTTCTGCAAAATGTGTGAGTCAGTGATAATGGTATTCACCACTTTGAAAAGGAACACTGTGGATTGACAATCACGACGGCAACTGAGGCTTTTCATAGCATGTCTAGCCAATAATGTATCATGAGGAAACCCGATTGGTGGATATACATTATCAGATCTATAGGAAAGAAGTTTTAGGAAACGACGTTGTACTGATTCAACTTTCTCTATATACAGCTGATGAGACGGATTCCAAATTAAAGATGCATATTCCAGTTTTGATCTGACGAAGGCATAATATAATGTTTTTGATGTGGCTGAATCGGAAAAATCTCTAGAGATCCGCGCTATGAATCCATACATACTGTTTGCAGCAGACAAAGTAGCTTCAATATGCAGTGTGAATGAAAGTTTTGTGTCGAAGGTGACACCTAAATCGGTAAATGTGGGCGGACGTTGAAGTATTGTATCACTAATATCATACGGAAATAAAATGAGTTGATTTCTAAGTGTATATGTCATCACATTACATTTGCTAGCGTTCAAAGGTAATTTGTTACTGCAACACCATTGTTCAACGCGTTTCAGATTTAAAGATAGCCGTTCACAATCCTCAATATCATTTATCTGACAATATATCTTCAAATCGTCTGCATAAATCAAACAATTGACATCAATTACTTCGATAATGTCATTGATAAAGGCATTGAAAAGTAGCGGACCTAGGTTGCTACCTTGAGGGACACCCGAGCTTGCTGCATATTCGAGAGACTTGAAACCATTGAACATAACATATTGACGTCTATTAGTAAAATATGAAGCAAAAAGTTGGATAAGTGCCAAGGAAAATCCGTAACGGTATAGTTTCGATAATAATAGTCCATGATCGAGCCTGTCGAATGCCTTTGAGAAATCTGTATATACAACATCAACTTGCAATCGTCTGTCAATGCTTTCAGAAATATATTGAGTAATATTGAAAAGGTTGGTGATCGTGGAACGCCCTTTCATGAAACCATGTTGAAGTGGTGTGATTTGACTGCTCAAATGCTGATATAACCTATCATAGAGGAGTATTTCAAAAACTTTGGCAAAATTGCAAATAATGGATATGGGTCTGAAGTTACCGATGTCGAATTTATCGCCTTTTTTGTATATCGGACAAACTTTTGATAATTTCCATAAGTCAGGCATTGTGCAGGTTTTCAAGCAAATATTGATCAATATAGATAATGGACGAGCCAAAACATATGCACAATCTCTCACAATCATTGCAGGGAGGTTATCAGGACCCGTGGTCATTTTCGGTTTAATTTGCTTCAGAGCTGCCAACACTTCATTCTCGTCAAAACATTCAATGTTCAAAACCTATAAATACGGATTGCAATCGGTAAAATCACTCTGTGAACTCATGGTATACGCTTGAGAAAAAAAATCTGCAAAGCCATTCAAAATATCAAGAGGATTCTCTAATAGTTGCCCTTCATAAGACATTTTATCCGAAATGGTGGTGGATCCTTTTTTGCTGTTGATATATGCCCAGAATTTATTAGGATTGTCTTTGATTTCCTCTTCAGCTGACTTTACAAATTTTTTATAAGCTCTGTCTACATCCAACTTGATTTTGGCTCTTAAACGACTGAATTCGACACGGGCAACAGCATCACCGCTGTTTTTAAACGAGCGCCAATGCTTCGCCTTGAGACGAATTTCTCTAATGATATTATTATCGAACCATGGCGGATATTTTCGCTTGAAGTTAGTATTTCTTAGGGGTACACATTGATTCAATACATTATAAATCTTTCCATATAGATAATTGCAGGCATCATTTGCTCTATCGAAAGCTTCCAGGAAGGTCCAGTCAATATTAGCCATGAGATCATACATACGAGGGAAATCCGCTTTCCTGAAATTGTACACCTTATTGTAGGACGTGACAAAATTTCTGTTCAAGTTATAAACAACATCAGGCTTACAATATATATTAAGTGCAGGGTGATGTTTATCCTCGGGTACTAACGGGTCCGATGATCTCTCAATGCGGCACTCGTACATTACTGTACGCCTCTGAAATAGCAGCCTCAAATGCGATTCGACATACGATCACCTCCGTATTTTGGATGGCACTTGGACCGCACGAAAGGAAATTCCTAAAATGTTAGCGGAACATTTCGCATTCCTAAAGAGGACAGGGAGAGAAGATAGGTGTTATATTTCTTTAAAACTTTTGGAGGTAATAAGTTTATGATAATACTTGCATTGGCAGAGAATTCCAAAATTTTGCCGTTCTATAGACAAACGGGTTTTGGTAGAGTGTTATTCGACATTTCTCAAGGTTAACAACAAAGGCATGTGCTGACTGGGTCTATCGAGTTCTTCTGGCTGGTTTTACTGGTGATGAAGTTATAGCAGATATTTCTGAGGATCCTTTTCCGTGGACGGTCGCCGACTTTTCTACGGTGCTCTAATGGTGTCAAAGAGTTGGTGAGTGTACCATCACTCACCAGGCGAATGGCTCTCCTCTGGATGGAATCTGAGACCATCAGCGTATGTTTGGGTGCTGAACCCCATACATGAGAACAGTATTCTGAAACTAGCCGGATCTGTGCTTTGTAGACCATGAGAAGCTGTTGTGGTATAATGTAGATTTTTGCACGGAACAAGAAACCGAGCTTTTGTGAAACAGCTTTTGCGATGGATCGAACATTATTTTCCCAGGAAAGATTATTGCTGAAGATGATACCGAGCATAGATATAGGGGTCCTTGTTATATCAGGTATACTGAGAGAAGATACCGGCTTACGTTTTGGTGGCGTTGAATTCAACTAGGTTGTTGGTTCCCTAGGCTATAATTTCCGCAAGATCTACATTGACAGCGTTGGCCTGTCATCGTCGCAAGTTCTTAGTTTCCTGGAAAAAATGGGAATTCTTGAAAAGAACGCAGTATGTAGAGTACCATCGTCTGCAAAGCTGTGGAAAGGGCAAGTGGTTGGGTTCAAGTTTCGTTTAGCTGAAATCAGTTATGGAAAATTTGTTGCTATGGCAACCGTTGTCATGGTAACAGGTAAACAGAAAACAAAATCCCGTGGTGAGGAAATGCGTGGTTGCCAAGTTGTATCGGGTTTAGTATAGCTGAAATCAGCGCAATCTTCGACCCTCAGATTTTGTTTCACAAAAGTTCTTGCTAGTATTTAAACAATAACTTGATCAGAATGACTACTCATATTACTACTTCTCTGACGATCATATGTGGAAATAACGTCAGGAAGAAAAAAGGCTTTGTTATTGAAAAGAAATAGACAAAATAGCGAGCGACAAAATAGTGCGGAACAAATAGCGCATAAGGAAGGAATACGTTTTCTAAACAATCTAACCTAACTCGGCTTGAATGAACCTTCTTAGAAGAAATATATTTTTCAACATCTATCTGTTTGAAGACTGCATTAAAAAGGACACTACTTTTTCCAAACAATCTAACCTAACTCGACTTAAATCAACCTTCTTCTTGAAAAACATATATTTTCCAACATCGTTCAGATTTGGTAGCAATGCATCGTTCGTGTATGTTTGAAGAATGTTGCTGAATCAAAATGTGCGCGTGAAGAAAGGTACGGGTGATTCGAAATGAAGGCGAATGGAAATGTGGGTGAATATTATAAAATGGCTTTGTTTCTTTCTGATTTTGGCGAATAGCTCGGCACGCGAAGGATGATGGTTACATTGAAGAGTTTTTTCGAAATTGATGAATGAAGCAATAATTCTACGATACAACTTGGCAACCACGCATTTCCCCACCACGGAAATCGGGTTTTTGTTTACTCGTTACCATGACGATCGTTGACATGGCAATAGTTTTTCCATAACTGATTTCAGCCAAACTGAATCCTATACAACATGGCAACCACGCACTTCCTCACCACGGGAATCGGGTTTTTGTTCTCGTTATCATGACGATCGTTGCCATGGCAACAGTTTTTCCACAACTTATTTCAGCAATACTAAACCCGATACAACTTGGCAACCACGCATTTCCTCGCCACGGGAATCGAGTTTTTGTTTACTCGCTACTATGAGGATCGTTGCCATAGCAACAGTTTTTTCATAACTGATTTCAGCTAAACGAAACTATTGAGCCAGTGGTTGCTCTCAATAGATCTTTTATATGAAGTAGGAACAATGGTGATGTCAAGATTGGTCCTTGTGGAATGCCGGAATTGATGGCAATGGTATCAGACGATCACCGTCCACCACATCAAGCGATCTGCCTGGAAGAAAACATGATAAAAGATGGCATAGCTGAGGTGGTGGGCCGTGTCTTGGTGGTTTGTGGAGCAGTCCTTGGTGTCCAACACGGTCGAATGCCTTCGATATATCTAGCGCTACAGCTAGAGATTCCCCATGTTTTTCTTATGAAGTTTGCCATATATGAGTGACGTAGGCAAGTGAATCTCCAGTTGATCTCTCTGGCGAAAGCCATATTGTCTATCATTAATGATTCCTGAGCTTTCCAAATATTTGATGAGCTCAATGTTGCAAGCGTTCAACCCAATACGTTTGAAAATGATGTCGCGACTTTCCTTTTCCTTGATAACGATTTTCTGGCAAACTTCTCTGATGAACCGCAAGGCTATTCAGAGTCAGAGTTCATCTATTCGAACATAAAATATGTGCCAATAAAAGTGCAGACTTCTCTACTACTCCCCCAAAATTGCGTTTACATCATTCTTGAAGCAAGAAGGAAATTAAGTGTCTGAAATATCACGGGCTTGCTTCTCAGATTCAATACGTTATTTTAGTGACGATTTCAGATACTTAATCTTCTTCTTTATTCTACTTACAGTGGCTGGTGGTTCGAAGGAGGTGCACTTTCGGCCACATGTTCATACAGGGTGTGCCTGAATAACACCGAAAAAATTCAAGTGATGTTTTCTTGTGATATTCTAGCAAATAGAGTTCATATAAACATGTGTCCTAACCTGCTCCATTTTTGAGATACAGGATGTTGAAGTTGGGAGTATTCATTGTTTTTATCTATAACCCCCCCTGTAAAAGCTCTTTCATTGTGCTGAAATTCAGTATGGGTGGAGATTGAGGAAGCACCAAAATTTCAAAATAATTCTAATTGAGGCTATTGAGTAATCTCGAAAGAAGTCTTGAAAACACCTACATTAAAATTTGGAGTCAAATCGAGTTTTCATTGTTTCCTCAAAAGCAAAGCTAGATATAAAATCACAGGAAAGATAAAGAAGTTGTTATTTTAATAGTTCAATCTAATAAAAATATGAAACTCAGAAAAACCGGTGGCGTACAATGACATTCACCATGAATATCGATAAATTTACCCACTGTGACGCCACTGGAAATATTATTCCGAATCTAATTGCACTAGAAGAAGCTCCATATTACTATTAACAAAACGATAATATTTTATTGAAATTAATGGAAAGACATTTGAGAAATGGATAGAAATAAGATTTTTCATGGAAATATTGATACTCTGTTTCTCAAAAACGAAGGAAGTTAGGACACATGTGTATATGAACTTCATTTCCTGAAATATCACAAGAAATCACCCATTGAATTTTCTCGGTGTGATTTAGAAACACCCTGTATAAAGAGGAAGTATTATTTTAATCTCAACAATGAGTTATTGATATTTTTACATCGAATTTTGAACCACCCTGTATATTAATCAACGGCTATTGTAAGATGTGCACACGATAAACAGAGAGGTTATTGGAACGTATAATCGGAAGGAGAATTTCAGTCCTTTTTGCAGGTAGATTGTAATGTATTGAGCATCTGCCAAATTTCAAGTTAATCGGAGTTATGGAATTTTTGTTGAAATTAAAAAAAATGGCTGCTCCAAGATGGCGGACAAGATTTGGTCCGATTCCATTCAAAATTGATAAATGGGGGTTTTTGAGGTCGGAGATCATGATTTTTCTGTTAGACTTTATGAATTCAAGATGGCGGCTTCCAAATAATGTTTTGTTTTTGTATAAATGACGATAACTCCGTTGTTATCAACACTAAACTATAACTGCGACACATCATCTGTTAAAGAAAAAAAAGTTATTTGTAACTAAGTCATAGTGAGCTATGACTTACATTTGAAAAACTAAAGTTGGTGCTGATATCTCAAATTCTAGAAGAGTTGGTATGAATTCCATATCTTTTTCAAAATCACTTTGAAAAACTGCCATGAGAATGTGAAATTTCTATTTGAATATTCTCATAAATAAAGAAGTTACGGAGGATACATGAAAATGATCAAAATCTTTTTTTGCGTATAAAACAAAAACGAATGGTTTTTATCAAAATATTTTTTCACATTATAGTTGGCCTTGACAAACTTCACATTTGATGTCATTCAACCGACCTCGTATCTCTCACCGTTAAAAAGATACCCATGGTGAGCATGGTAAGTGGGACACACTGTATAATGTGAATGGATTGTTAGTAACATAATATAGGTAGTAAACTCCTTTCTACCAGATTGAATGTAATCCTATTCAAAAGTTATTTGAGAGTAATAGTTTAGGAATAATAAAACCGAGATAATAACATCGGATTATAATTCAGATTATGAGCATGCAATGCATCAACTTTGAAGTCCCAAAATAAATACTAAGCCCTGCGAACACTGGAACAACAAACCCCCATAGTTACAACAAGATTACTTACAGTGTGTATCAGCGAAATGGAATGAATTCGATAAGGAATAAACGGGGGCATGTTCAGAAAATCGCTTGGACACGTTCTGAATTCTAAATTGTTCTAAAATTGTTCTTATCCATCAGTCTTGTGGTGGGGTGTTTCTGGATGTTCCCCGACGAATCTTCAAGAGACTTGTGCGAGCAAGGAATGACGGGGGTCTTACCTTTTAACCTATGATCCCAAAAACTTTCTCAGGCCATCAAAAAAATTTCTGAGGTCGTGGTGGAAATCGAACCCACCTACCGGCAATCCAAAGTGGATAGAATACTTACGCATCTAACTGTATTTTATTTAATTTATGAATTCTTCTTGAAACTCTAGACGGATTTCATGTACAATGTCCTATACTCATCGTCAACTGTTCTAGAAAAATTAACACTGACTGTTATAACAGATGTTGACTGCACGAGTTCCTCGACAATGATGAGCTCTCGCATCACTTCTCCGGCTGGTCTACTGCGCATCCAACTCTCACAGGCCGAGATAAAATGATGAATGCCTGAACAGTGCTGCCAACTCAGCCTTTTTATGACTAGTTCTAGCCATTTTCGAACTCATCTAGCTACTAAAAATTGCATCTAGTCATTTAGACATTTTCTAGCTATCTTTTATCTTGACTTTCTATAAGAAGATTCTCATATTTATGAAATATCCATAGAAAATTCATTAAATATCCACGATCTAATCTAAGTAAAATTCAGTATTTCTATGGATTTTGTATTCCATGCTTTCTGCCATTTTGACAAATTGACGCTGACGACAATGACGTCCACTCATTACGTCATACTTGAATATTGAAAAAACTGGCTAGATTTGGCAAAAAATGGGTAAAAAAATTTCTCCTGCGGCGCGCTTCTGTTTTTAGCTGTGATTTTGCTATTTTTCAACAGTCATCTAGCCGCTTTTAGGATTGGCTGTTGGCAACACTGCGCCTGGATGGTCAAGCTGCACAAAGTTCACAAAGTACAAACACGTGTGCCATATAGACTGTTATATTCTCCTTTTTGCTTTCAGTATGAATTTTCAAATAATAGATCGGAAGTGATTTCACCCAGTATGCCTTTTGGAGGATATCATTATGTATATATTTTGATTTTAAAAAATGATAACATATGTATAGCACAAACATACTTCTCAAAGAATGCAACTACACCTGACCGTGATTACCTTTTGGGCTTACATACCCGGTATGCCTAATTTGTATTTTCAACTACGCATATCACTTATATTTCATTTTGGAACACAGGCAGCTTAACTGAAATAGTTTCGATACGTCTAATTTGCGAAGAAATAATGTTAATTAACTGCAATGCATGAATAACCCAGGGGGATTCTTCCATATATCATTTCCAACATCAAAATATATACAAAAAAAGAACAAAACTATTCCATATTTCAATATTATTAGGTGAAATAGTATATTATACATTTGTGGGTGTGAGAAGTAAGCTATATAATAGCATTCTCACTCGAGGTATATATAATATTTTTTCCACTACTAACACTGAAATATAAACATCTTTTATTAATTCAGATTTTCATTTCCATTGAAGGTGCAATGCCATTCGCATCGTGTATATTCAGCATTGTTTATCATATTATCAAAATTGTGACATTGAAAATAAACCCCGTATCAAAATTGAAATGAAATGAGGGCTAATATTTTCACTCTTACCAGTTGGCGATACTATATAGAACATAAGGTCAATGACAAAGTTAAAAATGGGCAGCAATCTCTCTCCTTCACTATCCGAAATTGTCGTCCATGATTTAGAACTCAAACTCAACCCTTTCCATTTATTTCACAAAATCTGTTTCTGGTTTAGATATGTAGATGAATGTTTGGTACTTTTTGACGGTTCTTTAGATGAAGTGAATCTTCTTTTGAAGTTCTTGAATAACTTACACCCGGCTATACACTTCACCATGGAATTAACAGTTAATAATTCTCTCCCATTCCTATAGACTTACTGATTAATAAAAATAATGATGAATTCATCTTCTTCATCTATCGAAAACCGACTCACACTGACACAGTAATCCCCTTTTTTCTTTTCATCCGATCTCCCACGAATTAGCTGCTTTCAACTTCTTTTTTCATAGACTCTTCAAAATAGCAATGGATTCTTCAGATTTCAACAAAGAATTGGACATTATAAAACAAATTGGTCACAATAACAATGGCAACCCACCCCACCTTATTGATATAATTTACAATAGACATTGACAAAAATGTATCAACCATAGTTTAATACCACTCAATAGTTCTAGAACCTTTTCCTCTTCAATTCCTCTTTCATGTAAAGTATCCAATGATTTGAAAAATATTTTACATCTTTTCAGCACAGATATTAACATTTCCTTCCATACAAATTTTACACATTTGCCAGAAGGGTAGTTAGCAGAATCTGTTGGAAATTTTTGAGATCAATTCATCTTCAAAGGATGAAAATATTCTTTCACTCAATTAACAAATCCATTTCGATTGCCAAAAACTCTTCAATGCCCTCAAGTTTCTAATGTTGTGTTATTGTTCCCTATTGCTTTGGTCTCCAGTGTAAGTTTCTCTTTTCAAAATTCTCATAGCATTGTTAACCTTAGGTTGTCCCTCTACGATCTTTATATTCTAATGACACCATCCACAAGGAAAACCTGTAGTTACAAAAACGTTCCTTGAATTTTTATAAAATCAGTGACAGCTCACATCTCATTTGTGTTGGTTTTGACATAATTTCAAACATTTTTCATACCTTAAATAATTGCTTTCAGCTGTAATTCGGTTCAAAGACTTTTTCATTCTTCATTGGATGCATACGCATCGGTATCTATAAATGTATACCACATAGGTGTCTATATTGTCATTGACACTATTGCATCACGGAGAATAATCTGACGTCATTCTAAATTCAATATGGCGGCCATACAAGATGGCGGAATAGATATTCTCAATGCACTTCTTCAATTTGAGTATCAAATAAAGGCGTTGAGAGCAACTCGGAGAATAATGTGACTTCATCCTGAATCCAATATGGCGAACCATCCAAGTTGGCGGAATATTCATTTTCAATCTTCTTCTACAATATGGGTATCAAATGAAAGGACTCGTCGAGAGCAACTCGAAAAAGGATGTGACGTCATTCTTAATTCGATATGACGGACCATCCAAGATGATGAAATGATGTTCTTTATTGCTACTGGTCAAGTATACGTGGCCTCAAGCTGACTGTTCTAAATTAACCGGCAAACGACTTCGCAACAATGATGCGTTGAATGAGGAGAACAGACTGAGGAAACTAGCCAGTGATTACTAAAAATGAAAATGAATATGTGGAAGTGAAAATAAAAACTTTTATTCAAACGCTCTGAGAAGAATGAAATAAAATTTTCCTTTTCAATTTTAACTGTCAACTTATAATCTGATTATACACAATTCAAATGTTCATAAAGCTTGCCGCGCAATTCACTTGTTTGAATAAACTAGAATTAATTCAATTAGGTATGTGAAATCTGCTGTTCACATTTTTGAAACTTTCAGAATTTAATCAAATATTGATCATCGCGACAAGCTTTTATGATAATATAAATTGTGTATAATCAGGTTATATGTTGATAGTTGAAATTTGAAAGAAACATTCAATTTCTCCATTGTAGAGCATTTAAATAATAGTTATTTGTTTTACTAAGCAGAAAAGTAGAAATTGACTGCCGCGGCTGATGGTTCATAGCCGAGCGTAGCGAGGCAAGGAATTCAGCCAAGGCAGTCAATCTACATTTGCTGCCGTGTGAAACATAGGATTTTTTCTCCATATGATATTAAACCAATTTTGTGTGATTTCTTGATTGAAAACTCTACGATTTTGTGTTCACTCAATGTCAGTATCAATTTCGATTACTAATTTCATCAGAATTTCTTGGCGCGTTGCATAACAACAAACGTTTTCTGCCTAGGCAGTAAAAGTACAGTTTTTCTGCCTGTTTAGCGGCATGAAAAAGCTTGGAGAAAAAAACCTTCTTTACAAGTTTTTTTTTTCAATTTATCCGTTAGAATTTATAATTGCAAGATTAATCTTCACCCTGGGTGATCTGTGTGACTATACTGCAACCCATAAAATCTCGCTATACCAAACAAAATACACGGCTTCTGATCGAAACACCCTGTTGCTTGAGGCTTGAGGTAACATGTAAATGAGGCATTGAAAGTTATCATCCTTGATGTCTGCTCTAACATAAAAGGCATACAATATGGTTCCTAACGACTCGATTCACGAAGAATTATTATCTTCTGCTGCGAATAGCGAAATATCTCCATATTTTCAGAATATGTGAGAGTAGACTGAAGGATAATAATATGGAATGTTTGAAGAACTTTCGTGATCTTATTTACGTAATACGCCCCAGCAAACAATTTTGGTCAGCCTTATGCTGGCCAGAATGGCCGAGTGGACTCATAATGAATCATTGGCATTCAATTACTACACTGTGTCGTTAGGGACATAAATTAATTTTTGCAACTCTTCTCATACTTTTTTCATGTAATTAATGAGTGTATGTGTTGTTTGAAATTGTCGAATTTCGGATCTCATTTCAAACGTACCGTCATGGCCACTATTTGGCGATACGTCGGAAAAATGGTGACGTCAGCTTTTATGCTGTTTCGTTATTAGTCAGATAATCTTCAATTCCCACTCACGAAGCAAGGTTGTCAAGTCACCTATCATTATCAAGCTACCAAGAAGATATAAGAGTCCTGTATTTGAATAAAACATAATAGGAGGAACCCATACATTATAGTTTATTCTTGACTCTTTCGAGCAACCAGCATATTCAAATATGTCTTATACTCAAATACTGTCAGTAGGTTAATCGAGGAGGTGGTATACATTCATTTTACTTGATTATTTGGGATTTTCTCCTCGTCTCTATAAAATAAGAATATGCGTATTATTTCAATACATTTGTAGTGGGACAAATCAGATGATTTGCCCCAAAATGTCAATGCGTTCAACACATTTTTCTATCAGAGAGCCTAAAAGAAAGATCCAGTAGCTTGTCAGTGAAGATTCGTTTGAAAAATGTTTGAAGGAAAGAAATATAGATATATTGAAAAAATATCGATTTTTCACTTATCTCTGGAGGTTTCGGGACCGAATCTGCTCCTGTTCTCAACATAAAAATTCAGTATATCTCTTTTTGGAAGTTGTTGCTTATGTTGAGAGTGTCACTCTTGACCGGCAGTAGCACGGTTACAATTTCAATGCAGAATGAATAACACATATGCAATGTCACTTTGTGGTTACTTATGAGGCGCTAGATTTCACTTCTGGCTCTTGGTCTATTTATTTGTAATTTACAGGAAGATAATGTTTGCATTGGAATAATTGTGGTTATTCTAATATTCATTAACATCTTCTGAAGGATATCCATCAATAGAATCCTATACAGGGTGAGTCATGAGGAACTGTACATACTCCTACCACGTATAGAGGCCCTCGAGGGGAATGTCTAATGAGCATCAGAAAGTGTCTTCTTTTCTCCTTCACTAATATATAGGGTGAACTATAAGATTTGGCTATAACATCTTTTGGTCATAACTTTTCAACAACTCCTTCGATTCGTCTGATTTTTTATGAGATATTCCTCTACTAAACCCTAATCGACTGACTTATTCAGAATTGGGAAAATTCAGGACCATTGAAAAATTTTGATAGTTCAGTTTTTATTAAAAAGTTCATCCTGTATAAGCTTCTTGTTTTTGTATATTGTTTTTGATAGGGACTTTTCAAAGAACACGAACAAGCATCAAGAATAAAATATTCAAAATTCTCCTCACACTTTCACAGAATCCTTCGAAAAACTATTGATTTCAAGCAAAAACGAAAGTTTGACAACACATATTATTTATTCGAAAATAATTACTTTGCAATGCATAAATTTCACACATGAAAGTGAGACTCATATTTTCAGTGCTTTAGCCCAATGGAAATCAACATGTTCTTCCATTTCCAGGCCTGGATTTCAATATTTCATTTATTGTGGAGGGTAATAATTGCTCTGTAGATCTTTTTTAAATCAGTGGATGCTGTATCTGTTTAGATGTTAATGGTATCATGATATAATTCGAGATAGTCGAACAGGAAATGAAGGTTTACTCACAATTATTTTTTGAAAACTATACCTACTGACAAAGCGGATAATTATTCTAGTACAGAAAATATGTGACCAAATTATCAGAATGAAACAAATCGAATAGATGAAACTGTGAATTGGAATCATAAAATTATTCATAGCGATGTCCATCAACATTTTCACATATACCTCATCCACTGACTCGAAAAAGTTCTACAGGGTGATTATTATCCTCCACAAAGAGTTTAGTTACTGAAACCAGGCCTGAAAATAAAATAGTATGTCGATTTCCATTGAGCTGAAGCATTGAAAATGTAAGTCTTACTTTTATTTGTAAAATTTATGGGTTGCGAAGTTTCAATTTCCAAATAAATACATGTTTTGTCAAATGTTTGTTCTTCCATAAAATTTATACTTTTTTTCAAACTGCAGTGAAAGTGTGAGGAAAATTTGAAATATTTTATTTTTGATGTTTGTTTGTGACCCTTGGAAATTCCCTGTGACAGTTTACAAAAAGAGTATACAGGATGAATATTGCAATGAACTAAACTATCAAAATGTTTCAAGAACAGTCCTGGATTCTCCCGATTCTGAATAAGTCAGTCGATTAGAAAGTAGTAGCGGAATATTCCATGGAAACAATCAGACGAATCGAAGAAGCTGTTGGAAAGTTATTATCAGAAGATGTTTTTGCCAAATATCATAATTCACCCTATATATTGAAGAAGAAGTGTAGAAGACACTTTCTGATGGACATTAGGTATTCTCCAAAGTGATGGAGTCTCCAAAGTGATGGAGAAAGCAATCAGTATTGAGCTTATCAAATATCTGGAGAGCTCAGGAATCATCAATGATAGACAATACGGCTTTCGCCACCGAAGATCTACTGGAGATCTACTTGCCTACGTCACCCATTTATGGCAATCTAATCTTCAATAGAAAAACACGGGGAATCTCTAGCTGTCGCGTTGGACATATCGAAAGCATTTGACCGTGTTTGGCACGAAGGACTCCTCCACAAACTACCATCATACGTTTTACCACCTCAGCTATGCCATCTCTTATCGAGTTTTCTTTCAGGCAGATCGCTTCACGTGGTGGTAGACGGTGTATCGTCTGATACCATTGGCATCAATTCCGGTGTTTCACAAGGATCAATTTTGGCACCAACATTATTCCTGCTTCATATCAATGATCTGTTGGGAGTAACTACTTGCCCCATCCACAGCTTTGTAGATGACAGTACCCTCCATACTGCGTTCTCTTCCAGAATTCCCATTTCTTCCCAGGAAACTAAGAACTCACGGCGCAGGCAGGTCAATGCTGTCAATGAAGATCTTGCTGAAATCACAGCCTGGGAAACGAACAACCTAGTTGAATTCAACGCCACCAAAACTCAAGCCTGCATTTTCTCTAGAAAGGCGGAACTTAGTAGGCCCGATATTGTAATGTCTGGCTCCACCATCCCCACCAAGCCCACCATATCTATGCTCGGTATTTCCATCAGCAACACTCTTTCATAGGATAATCATGTCAGATCCATCGCAAAAGCTGCTTCACAAAAACTCGGATTCTTGTTCCGTGCGAAAAGCTACTTTACACCTCAACAGCTTCTCATGATCTACAAAGCGCAGATACGGCCTGTTTCAGAATACTGTTCCCACATATGGGGTTCAGCACCAAAACATACGCTGATGCTCTTACCCTAACAACACAGGGATGTCCTAGGTACGTCCCTTTTTTTGTCCCGCGGTACAAGGACATGATTGGGACATCCAGGGGATGTCCTGCAGTGGTTGTCCAATGGACATCCCGCCCGGTACATCCCTAGGTTATCCTATTCGTGTTCCTGGAGTATCTGATATCCATTCACATCAGAGTCATTGAATTTCATCAAACTATTGAGTTAAATTTGTTTTGAAAATGTTTGTTTCTCTTCCGGAAAATGATTGTAATGAAAATAAAGAATAAAGTCTCAGAACTTCTTGAGAAATTACCATTTTTCGCAGACAGAAATCGTACATGCATAGTGCCCCTCATTTTTAAACACCCAAGAATGATAATAATTATACCCAAATCCTAACAAAGTTGTATTCATTCAGGTTTCTGTAGTTGAGTCCTGTTTATAAATCTGTTTAGTACATAAATCTTCAGGAGGCATGATAGCCAATGGAGCAAGGTGCGTGCATGATAAGCCAAAGGTCCCGGGTTCAATCCCTACTCGACCTGCACCTTTTTTCTTTTGTCGAAAGGATGTCCCTGGGATATCCTTGGGACGTCCTAGGGATATCCTTTCATCGTACTTGGTACATCGATCCCAGGTACGTACCAGAAGGACATCCCTTGGATTCCTATTTTAGCGGCCAGCGGATGTCCCTGGGACATCCCTAGTATGTACGTTGTCCCGACAAAGGACATCCCTGGGATGTCCTAGTATAAAATCAGGGACGTCCATGGGAAGTCCCTAGGATGTACTGGTGTTGTTAGGGTAGATTCCATCCAGAGAAGAGCCATTCGCCTGGTGGGTGACGCCACACTCACTCACTCTTTGACATCATTGGAACACCGTAGAAAGGTCGGCGACCTTTCACTTTTCAATCGATACTTCCACGGGAAATGTTCTTCAGAAATCTCTGCTATCATCCCTTCACTAGCAATACCAATCAGACGAACTAGACAAGCCCAGTCAGACCATCCTTTTGTTGTCAACCTCGAAAGATGTCGAACAGCACTTTATCAGGACTCCTTCATCCATAAAACGGCTAGGCTCTGGAATTCATTGCCTGTGGAAGTATTCCCAACAACATATCATCTCCAAAAGTTCAAAAAAATTCCAATACCTACCTCCCTAGGAACGCACGATGTTCTTTGAACATAATAGGAATTCCCTTTCGTGCGCTCCAAGCGAAAAAAAAATCCTCTCCGGGGCCTCTATTCGTGCTAGGAGTATGTACCGGGTGAACAACTAAGAACGGCTGTCATATCTATCATTCTTCCAACTTTGATAGTTGATGATATCTGATCGATTCACACTAACGATTTCAGGTGATCGAATATTTCTTCCGAAAGAACATAAGTACAATATAAAGAAAAGAAACATCGATGAATCGAATCTAGCTGAACATATCCTTACTGAAGACGGACAACATATGGCAGAGTGGAATAATATTAAAATCATTGGAAAAGAAGATAAAAACCAGAAGAGAAAAATCAAGGAATCTGCTTGCATTCTTCTGAACGGAGACAATAGCATTGCTTCTTGTTCAGTTGATATAGATGGAACATGGTATTCACTACTAAAATCTGAACATGAAAATGGTAAATTCAAGATCAATTATTAAAACATCCTGTTACTCATTTGATTGCCAACGTCAACAATTGTCATTGATAGATGAAAAGCTTCAAGACATATTATACGACTTCGCTATTGAAATAATCTTTTTTCATGTCGAAAACGGGAGCAGAATCGGTCCCGAAACGTCCAAAGATAAGTGAAAATTCGATATTTTTTCTATATACCTTTATTTCTCTTCTCCAAAATTTTTTCAATACAAATTGTTACTGACAAGCTAGTGCATTTTCCTTTTAGGCTCTCTGATAGGAAAATTCATTAAACGCAGTGACATTTTGGGGCAAATCATCTGATTTGTCCTTACTACACGTATATTGAAATATTATTCATATTTTTATTTTATAGAAACGAGGAGAGAAAATCCCAAAAAAATTGGAATAATGTTGAGATTTAGTTTCTCCATTATATCGTGTAATGATATGCATACCATTAGATCTATTTTATCTCAAACTTGTATCATTATTCGATGCTGAGATATGGCCGACAGCCGTCCTTAGTTGTTCACCTGGTACAGTTCCTCATGACTCACCCTGTATATCGATATCTCATGACAGTCTCGACCAGAATTAGACGTGAATTATCCTGTATTATGTGGACGATATTCAATTGACTCAGTCTGAATTATAATTTGCATCTATTGAGTATTGAGTACACATAATCGATTATTCTGCTGAATAGTAATGAACGCTACCTGAATTTCATTTGATTAATTTGAATGAAAGCTGAAGCTGTCCGATCGATTAATCTCGATTGAAATCGAATACTCTCCAGATAATATCAGAGTAGGCATCGAATTTCACGACCTACATTCGTCGAATCAGGTAGACATTTCCATTTCCACTTATATGCCGCCGGGAATCTGACTTGCTAAATTGTCTGCGCTGTCGCGAGGACAAATACGGGAAGGAAAACCATCATAGTCCAAGAGCCGGCTGCAAATAAGGACCCCGCACATTTAGTACGGAATAAATGAAAGCTAAAAAAAAACTTTTTAATAAAAAACTTTTATTTAAACGCTCTAAAAAGAAGAAAATAAAATTTTTCTTAATAATTTCAACTATCAACTTATAACCTCATTATACACAATTTATATGATCATAAAAGTTTGTCGCGCGATTCACTTGTGTGCATGAACTAGTACTCATTTAATTATGTAAAATCTGCTGAGATAAAATTTTTAAAATTACAATTCAATTGAATATTGATCATTGCGACAAGCTTTTATGATCATATAAATTGTGTATAATGAGGATATAAGTTGATGGTTGAGATTATCAAGGAAAATTTCATCTTCTTCTTTTTAGAGCGTTTAAATAAAAGCTTTTTATTAAAAAGTTTTTTTCACTTTCGATTTATTTTTTAATTTTTAGTTATCGCTAGCTGGATTTTTCGATATACTCTCAACGAGCCTCTTCATTTGAAACCCATATTGTAGAAGTATATTGAAAATGACCATTCCGCCATCTTGGATGGTCCACCATAATGGATTTAGAATGACGTCACATCATTTTTCGAGTTAGGTACTCTCAACGAGCCTTTTTATGTGATACCCATATTGTAAAAGTATATCAAAAATAGCTATTCCGACATCTTGGATGGTCCGCCATTTTTGATTCAGAATAACATCACATTATTTTTTGAATTACTCTCAAGGAGCCCTTTCATTTGATACCCATATTGTAAAAGAATATCAAAAATAGCTATTCCGCCATCTTGGATAGTCCGCCATATTGGATTTAGAATAACGTGACTCACCTTATCGTGCATTGTCATCCAAACTGAACGTGAATACAACATTTCAGCTCAATCGGTTGAAGATTTCTACTTCAAAATTGAGTTCAAAGATTCCACCCGAATAACATACATACATCCATATACATCCATACAAACATACAATGCAAGTTAAATAAAAGCTTTTAAAATTAATAATAATAAAAACAAAGGCTTTCTGCTAATTTTTCTGAAAATTTGATATGTTTCAGATATTAGCGTCCTTATTACACAGTCCAATTTACAGATCGATCCTTTGACATGTTTTCGAGCTACAGGGTGTCAATCATTTGATTTTGGCTGTTTAAAATATTTTGCATCGATTTGAATTATGTGCTCTGACTCGTGATGAATCTCCAGTTGAAATGAACGCTCCACGTCTAATTTCTACCCCATACATCCCTCTACTCGAATAGATAATAATATCACATACAGGGTATTGCATTCCATCATGACAAGGAAATAGATACAAATTAAAAATATCAGAATTTCGATCTTTATACAATCACTGAAAACGACTAGAATCGGCCAGTTGTTTGATACTTTATGGATCTTGATCATCAACATGAGGATTCATATGATTTCCTCTGATATAATATATTTTTTTTCACGGAAACGCAGCAGAATTGCAAAACAATTAGAGAGACTAAAATGTTGTATTTTCAGTTAATCATTAGGATATGGAGATACACAGAAAAAAATCTGTTTGAAACTACAAAATTTCTGTAAATTCAACACAATCTGAGTGTCATATATCCACGACAAAATATTTTGTCACCGCAACAAATGTTTTTTGTCAGTTTCCACTTCAAAATTTATTTGATGTAACTCATTAATGATTCAAACTAACAGCAGGAATTGGTTGAATAAACAAAGAGTATTTTGTTCCTTCGATACAATATCTGCTCTTATGAACGATTCAGTTGATTGAAATGATTATATCATTTCATTCAAGTGACAAAATTTTCAGTTTTTCAGGGAGTAAATATGTTGAAATTACAATATATATTCTTTGATCAACCAAATTGTATTTAGAATTGACAAAACATTTTGCTGAATAATACTTAAAAAATCCAATTACTAAATTTCAAAACTCAGAGAAATTAGAGATCAATTCCCTCAGTTGATTCAAGACTATTAGCTTGTTATAATTATTCTAGGACAGCCTGATATAATTATATAAAAGGATGTTTTAGGTAGGTATAAGTACACCCCAATCGAGGTGAGCGTAGGAAAGTTGGAAGAAACGCCACCTAGTGACAAAAATGCAACTCGATAATCATTCAACAAAATATTTGATTGATATAATGTTTTTGTGGGTTCTGTTCAACAAAGTAATTTGTTTGAAATATCAACATATTTCTTGATAGTGATGTGTTGAATCAACAAAATATAATGTTGTCATAATCAATTCAGTTTTGTCGATTAGAAGAAAACCTTTGATTGGTTGTACAATGAAATGATTGTTGACTCAACAAAATATGATGTTGTATTTAGTTAATTCTTTGCCAAAATTAATTTAATTTTGTCGAATAGACAAAATGCATATGATTGATCGAACAATGAGATAGTAGTTGGATCAACAAAATTTGTTTTATGTCAACTATGAATGTTGTTGAATGAAATGAAACTTTTGTTCAAGTAAGCAAATATTTTAATCAAAATATTTTGCCTATTTGAATAGGTTGCTTATTTGGAATGAACATATATTTTGTTGATTTCGCGAATAATTCAACAAAATGAAAATGATCAAAATTATATTCTTGGTGCAACATATTTTTTTTTCCGTGTAGAGAATTTAAAAAAAAATTAGGGGCGCACATTTTATTGACAAAAATATTCGGTATATAGGGTGTTCCCGGGACGCCACTGGATTTCACAATTTTAATTTGAAAATGGCTAAATCAGCCCCTCATGACAAAGCATATCATAACCAAATATCAAGAGAATTGGTGAAAGAATATTCGAGGTATTCATGAAAAAACGATTTTTTCTAAAAAGTTTTACACACTGTATCTTGAATATTATGCATTTTCGGACTCAAGTATATATGAAATAAATTCCATGTTTTCTCATGCAGAATCACCTTCTTGATTTTTTGCGCATAATTTCCGGACACCCTGTATATACAAAGAAATACATTGAGAATTCGCATTCTCCATTTGATGAAAGTATTGATTCTTTCTCGGTTTATTCAACAGAAAACAACTACTTTCCTGGCTATAATTATGCCACGACGAACATTGGATTACATCTACGATGAGAATTTGAAAACAAAATAGGTACTTTGCATTCTCCTTCATATAAAGATATGCACATAATATCATCCTGGATATTCAACATAAAACATTTACTTTCCTGGCTATTTGCCACGTCGAACATCGAATTATATCTGTTGAATATCCAAAAAGAGAGCGCATGAAAAACAAAATCCTATTTATAGGGTATGTCACGACGAGATTACACTATCTTCATATCGAGAATCAGTCGGGAGAAATCCATGAAAATATGCATGCTCATATTTTAGAATTCGCTATCTTCATTCAAAATATTTTCAGCAATGCAGTTTTGCCGCTGCTATCAAAAAGTAGCAACAACTTTGTTATTCCAAATGCAATACCCTGTATCATTTCATTTTTAGATTTTCACTGAATAGCTGATTTCATCGATACATCACACTTGGGGTCTATCGAAAATGATTACAGAGATATAGGGTGTTCAAAATCGAGGTTTTTCAGATTAAGGATTTCTTTGTGTCGAAACTATTCATTATCGGGCGAACCGGCTCACATGTCCCTATCCCAACTTTTGATTTTCTATTTACTGATATTTGTCGGAAAGATACAGGGTAATCCGAATTCTGAATCTTGAACCACCCTCTGTATCTGTTACGATCGAATATTAGTAAATAGTGAATCAAAAGTTGAGATAGGGACATGTAAGCCATTTTGGCCGATAACGAATAGTTTCGACAAAATCAAATCCTAAAGTTGAAAAATCTCCATTTTAAACACCCTATATCTCTGTATTCATTTTCGATAGACCCCAACTGTGATGTATCGATGGAATCAGATCTTCAGGGTGAATCTAAAAATGCAATAAAATACAGGGTATTATATTTGAAATAACAAAGTTATTGCTAATTTTTGATTGCTGAAAATATTTCAAATTAAGAGAGCGTATTCTGAAATATAAGCATGCACATTTTCATAGATTTCTCTCGACTGATTCACGATATAAAGCTAGTGTAAGCTCGTCGTGACATACCCTGTATAGTCAGGAGAGTAATTGTTTTCCTGTTGAATAAACCGAGAAAGACTTAATATTTTCATCAAATGGAGATTGCGAATCTCAATGTATTTCTTTATATATACAGGGTGTTTCCTAAGTACGAGTAGAAAATTCAGGAGCATGTTGCTGACGTCAAAATAAGAAGAAAAGTTTGTATAAATATATGTATATTCAGAGATACAGAGTGTCAATATTGAATTATTATTTTTGTTTTTTGTTAATTAATTTCAAAATAATGAAATTTGGTATCAAGAGGTATTTTTCAATGACAATATCAAACTTTATGTTAGTTTGTCTCTTTCGGGAGGGTAGCGCCACCTACATGCATTTTTAGTCTTTTGAAGAGTTATAATTTTTTTGTGTATACCTGTATAACGCTTTTTTAGTAAAGAAATAGATTTCTAGAACACTTTTGTGTAAAAAATATATTCTTGGTAGAGATCGCTGCGAGCAACTGTTTTCGAGTTATTGAGATTCGAAATAATCGATGAATTTGAATAATTTCCATGTGGCTCGTGAGTCGCCTCTCAGAAATGAATATCAGAAAAGATAAGCCAGTGCATTTTTCTACTCTCGTTCGATATCCTCCTATATTCAACATATCAATGTTGGCAAAACATGATTCTCACTACTTTGTACCTACACGAAAAAAAAAAAGTTTTGTTGCACCAACAAAATAATTTTGGTAATTTTTTTTTGTTAAATTGAATACAATTTTGCGGAATCAACAAAATATATATTCATTCCAAATAAGCAACCTATTCAAAGAGACAAAATAATTTGATTGGAATATTTGCTTACCTGAACAAAAGTTTCATTTCTTTCAACAACATAATTTATAGTTGACAAAAAACAAATTTGGTGGATCCAACTATTATCTCATTGTTCAATCAATCATATGCATTTTGTCTATTCGACAAAATTAAATTAATTTTGACAAATATATAACTAAATACTACATCATATTCTGTTGGGTCAACAGTCATTTCATTGTGCGACCAATCGAAGGTTTTTTTCTATTCTAAAAAATTGAATTGATTATGACAACATTATATTTTGTTCTTTCAACACATCACTATCAAGAAATATGTTGTTATTTTAAACAAATCAGTTTGTTGAACAGAACCCACAAGAACATTATAGCAAACAAATATTTTGTTGGATGGTTATCTAGTTGCATTTGCCACCAGGTGGCGTTTCTTCCAACCTTCCTACGCTCGCCTCGATTGGGGTGTACACATACCCACCTAAAACATCCGTTTATATAATTATATTAGGCTGTCTTAGAATTTTTTAAGACGCTTATACAAGCTAATAGTCTTGAATCAACTGAGGAAATTGATCTCTTATTTCTCTTAGTTTTCAAATTCAGTTATTGGATTCCTTTTTTATCATTCAGCAAACTATTTTATCAATTCTGAATATAATTCTGTTGATCGAAGAATATATTTTGTTATTTTAACATATTCACTCTCTGAAAAAATGAAAATTTTGTTACTTGAATGAAAGGATATAATTATTTCAATCAACAGAATCGTTCATAATAGCAGAATATTGTATTATAGGAACAACATAGTCTTTGTTTATTCAACCAATTCCTGCTGTTGATTTGAATCATTAATGAAATGAATCAAATGAATTTTGCATTGAAAACTGACAAAAAACATTTGTTGCGGTGACAAAATATTTTGTCGTGGATATATGACACTTGTTGAATTTACAAAAATTTTGTAATTTAAAACAAATTTTTTTTTCTGTGTACATTTTTGGACTCTTCCAATTTAAAAAATAACAATCAGGTGAGTAATTGTCATGTTATCTCAATCCGTTCTTGCTGGTTCTTGTGACGGTGAAGTTTGTAGTCTTCTGTACTTGTGGTCCAAGTTTTTTCAACTAACTGTTTTAGTATCAATTTGGTCTCAATTACTGTTATCATCATTAGTATTGAATTGTTATAACATCCGATTCTTTTTTTGTAATGAAATTAAAGAAAAATAATTTCTCTCAATTAATAAATAAATTTTGAACTTCTTGTCATTTCAAATTAGTTGCATCGATTATTTCAAATCATAATAACTCGAGAACAGATGCTCACAGCGACCTCTACCAGGAATATATTTTTCACACAAACGTGTTCTAGAAATCTATTTTTCTACTATGAGACGTTATACAGGTACGCACAAAAAAGTTATGACCTTTCAAAAGACTCAAGACATGTAGGTGGCGCCACCCCCACGGAAGAGACAAACTAACATAAAGTTCGATATTGTCATCAAAAAATACTCCTAGATACCGAATTTTATTCCAATATCACAATTATTTTGAAATTTATTAACAAAAAACAAAAATAAAAATTCTCTACACGTACTTAAGAAACATTTTTTTGTTGTGTTTATAAATATATCTGAGACTATTCCTTTCAATACTTTCACCCAATTGAGATGTTCAAACTTGAACGATGGAAACTTGTTCTTTTTATAGACCTCAATCGCAGGTTCGTGATTAGGTTTTCTCCATTCAGAATTTCTTTTCGCGTCCTGTATGATGAATATCAATTTATCATACATCCAAAAATAAAAATCAGTATCTGGGGGCTTACGTGGTCGGAGACAATTATTGTTTCTTAAAATTGGGTACTCACAAAGAATATGGAACCACTAAAAAAAGCTTCTGTAGTTAGTCGAACTGAAAAATAGAGAATACATAGTAGCTTCAAAAACTAAAGAAACACCCTTTTATAAATAGAAAAACTAAAAAGAAGTGAAAACATATTCGCTCACCGCCGAGAATAGTGGCACAGCTCAATATTGAATATTATGGAGAAAACTGCGTTTGAAGTTTGAGTTATCTCAATTTCTCGTGTTGTAATAACATTTGGATATCATTCATGGACTTGTCTGTGATGATTAGTGAGTTATTATAGTGTAATGATATTTCCCTTAGAGGGGTACCTACTAGAAACATCAGCAGTAAGGTGGGAGTACAAAAATTATCCTGTAACACGCATCCCAGATTGTTCTCCAACCTCCCAATGATTGCTACATGCACCAGCATATTTCCGAACACTCAATATATGCCGCGGTGACAAATAACGTGACAGAAGATTCTGGAACGTACTGGAAACAATCGATGGAACAATTAGAGAGGGAGAGGTATTGTTCTAAGAAGCTTCTAATCTAGAACAAAAAGAAGGAGATGGAAGATCATTCGAGAACGTTCTCATGGAATATCATATTATATAAACGGCCGGACAACTGCCGTCAGTCAGTCGAGCAGCGAGTGTCAGAGAGACAATCATATACCGCGTGATATAAATCGTTTTACATAAATAGTAGTTATGAGTTCGATATAAATTAGTGTTTCTTTTGTTCAAAAATGGACAGTTTTTTGCAAGGTTCATATTTTGATCGAATTGATCATTTATTTCTGAGAAAATGGACGGTATTACAAGACTCTTCATTCCATTTAATTGCTTCTGAAAATAGATTCTTCATAAAGAAATATAATTGGTGGAATTATTACCCCCAATGTTATTCTATATGGATCAGGATTGCTGATGAGAAAAAGATCCAGTATATTAGAAGATTGGTTGTTGACATCTGTTGAGTTTCTGTTCGTGCCAGAATATCTGGTTTTTCCGTTTTTTGATGATTTTATCACCTATGAGTCGATCAGAAAATCCTAAAGAATTATGAAATCGAGAGGTATTTGCGCTATGATTCTATTTTGGACATACAAAAAATAGGTCCACTAGCCTATTGGCCAGAACGGCAACATTCCTGTGAACATTGATGGGCTTGGATTTTTTAGACATCGATGGAATGCTGCCTGTTTGGAAGCGACAGCTCTAGAGCAGTTTCTACTGAACCAGGCCTTATCGAAAGATGTTGCAGTGTTTGTATATCCAACATGATAATTTCAGAAATTTTCTCAGCACATTGTGTTGGATCTGCTGAGGAGAAACAATCTCTCTTCCATGGACCTTCCCAGTCAGCCAAATTGTAATGCCACATGAGACGGGTAGGAATTGTGGTGCTGGATGGTACATGGGAAAAGCAGGTTATGGACATGGGGGTGTCGTCAGAGTCTCCAAGTGGGGCACAAACTTCTATTCTATATGTATCAGGATTGCTGGTGTGGAAAAGATCTAGTGTATTGACAGACTGGTTATTGACATCTGGAATGCGGGTTGGTAGTTTGACTAATTGTTCTAGACCATGAGTGTTGACAACCTGCATCATCTGTTTTGTTAGAAAATTTGAAGCAGGCTGCGTTGTGTAGATTGAAGTCTCTCATGATAACGATTTCAGCTGTTGGATGGTTCTCCTGAATGAAGTCCAGTTCGAATGTTAAAAACTCAAAGAGTTTGTTATATGCATAATCATTAGACGATAGATAGAGGCAGCAGATAAATTTGGTCAGTTTGATATCGACTAGCACGAACCACATCACATCAAAGTCTTTCGGTTCCAAACTCTCTACACGCTGGCATGAAAGGTTAGCCTTAGCGTAGAGGCAGACTTCACCTTTGAACCTGAATCGAGAATGGAGTTCGTAACCAGGACAGAGCATGTGCACCTTGTTGGTGGACGAGTTCACTTGAGTTTCTGTTAGTGCCAGAATATCTGGTTTTTCCATTTGTAGATGATGGTGGACGTTATTTATGTTTTTCTTGAGTCCGTGGATGTTGCAAACATCAATCTTCAGAGATGATTCCCTCGAGTACCTCTCGCCCGAAAATCCGAATGGAGAGGTATTTTGGCCCTATTTCGAAATTCGTAAGGTTTTCAAGTGACCACTCTCGACCGGCAGTCGCACGGCTACAATTCCAATGCAGAATGAATAAATCACCTGCAATGTCACTTTGTGGTAACTTATGAGGCGCTAGATTTTACTTCTGGCTCTTGGTCTATACATTTGTAATTTACAGGAATATTATGTTTGCTTTGAAATAATTGTGGTTATTCTGATATTCATCAAAATTTTCTGGAGGATATCCATCCTATATCATCCTATAGATCGATATTTCATATATGACAGTCTCGACCAGAATTAGACGTGAAACGGATATCCACAATCTGAATTATAATTCACCTATTGAGTATTATGTACACATAATTGATTATTCTGCTGAATTGTAATGAATGCTACCTGAATTTCATTTGATTAATTCGAATCAAAGCTGAAGCTGTTCGATCGATTGATCTTGATCAAAATCGAATACTCTCCGAATAATATCAGATTAGGTATCAAATTTCACGACCTACATTCACCGAATCAGGTAGACATTTCCACTTCCAGTTATATGCCGCCGGATATTCTGACTTGCTAAATTGTTTGCTGTGTCGCAAGGAAATATACGGGAAAACCCTCATAGTCCAAGAGCCGGCTGCACATTTCGTCTTATAACCGAATTACATGCAGTGTGATTCACTTGAGACCATGACACTCGCGTATCTCAGCCAACCAGATGACGTTTCAGTGACGTTTTTTTACGTCAGTTGAATGACCAAGATGACGTTAGGAGTTGACGTCGTATGACGTGATAAATGATGTGAACAAATCTCAGCCCTGTCATATTGCTCACGTTTATTGACGTCATTCACTCACCAAACTGTGACGTCGGACTAACGTCGAAATGACGTCAATATGACGTTCAAATTTGGTGATGCTAAGTAGAAAAGTTTTCTCAAACAGGGTGTGATAAACACTGACACTGACCTTCGATGACATATAATATTGATTATGCATTGCTGAGTCTGCTTGGTGGTCTCTACGGTGTCATATCCATTCAATCGTCTATTCAGCTGCGCTATCCTTCAGTTCGTATCTCCATCTAAATGAAATCAGTTACTCGTATTTGAATCAGAAATTGTGTAGTTTGTGACGCGAGATGTAAGCAAACCAAGAATAGTTTGATAGCAATGAAAAGGATGTTGGCGAATTCAGCTTCACTTTGTTGAGTTACGTATATCGATGCATTTTTTGTCACCCAATAAAAATGTGAATTGCGAATTATTGGAAAATTTTGGCTGTGGCTAGGCTACGCTTAGTCGGCGGTTTTAGGACTGCTGGCTGGAGACTGCCCTGCATTGATGAGAGTCAAAGATCTCGAAACCGGTCTGTAGGTGTCTAGCGTGGCCTGGCTAAATCGAAATCAATAGGCATTCAGGAAAGAATCACTTGTATCAGTATTCGTTTATACGAGTCGATGCATAGATTTCAGGAGGATGTAATTCAATGTTTTGCGTGGCATTAGCAAGGAATGTAGTTTCTTTTTTCCCGAAATCGTGGGGATAGTCCTGCACGATTCACTGTTGCGTTCCAATTAACAGTGCTGCTCCTAAAGTGGCGCATGGGGTTAGTAACAAAGCCTAAACAGAACACGCAGAAAGATATGATGATGTAGTTGTGAGCATCAGAGAAGAAGTAGGACGGTGTATGTAGGTGGGTGTGGAAAACTACCAGCTGAGCGTGAGAGCGGGCCAGTTGCTTAGTGGACCCTAGTCTCTAACGGGGTTAACGAGGATAGCTAGCAGGCCTGCCACTGCGCATATGGTAGTGAGTACATTACTAGCCTACAAAACACAGCCGAAAAACTCTGAAAGAGAGCTGATGGGCGGTGCCTGAAAAGGATGTTAGCCAGCTCTCTTGAGCGAACCACATCAGTCATTGAAAACACTTTGGGTTTGCAGAAAGGTCCCATTAGGGACTAGTTGCTGACGTGCAAACGTCCCCCACCAGTACCAGTACCAGTTCGCGAAATCTACCATTGTTGATCATTTTATGAATATTGTCTGGATATGACTCGAAGCTTTTTGTATTTATTCAACATTTCATTCCACTTTGAGCATGGTGACTATTTCGTAGTTGGAATTATCAGTATGATACCAAATGATTGGCTAGAATAACGTATCGATATTAATCATTCCAGAATTACGTCATTTGACAGGTTCCTGAGGGGCAAGCATTGTATTTTGTCAAGATTTGTCATATAAAACCAGAATAGGTGGAATCATTTTCCTTGGAATCCGAGTTGGAACCAGAAAGAATTTCATAATTTTGTTTGGTGTAACTGTATTATTATATTGTAGATGTGGCAGGGATGGTCAGGGCTATGCTCATCAAAGGTAACCTAACAGATATTTTGTTTGCCACTCAAGAAACTATGTCAAAATCACGTGTTCTAGAATGATCAATTGGTTGAAACAACGAAAACGTCACATTTTGACAGTGTGTGAAAAAAATAATCGATAAAATAGAATGTTTCCACATGCCTTCGGGTCATATGTCATCTCGTTATCAGATGACGGTAAAAATTTGCTGCCGGCTCCTAGACTATCTGTCTGAGGAAATACGGGAAAAGTCTCATACAACTCCGTGCTGAATTGCCAACTCCGCCGATATCAGAGTCAGGACGGAGCCGCATTATACGAATGTGTCCTGTCGAGATAAAAGACAGTCATTCGTGAGAGGCACTCAAAATGGACTTGTGGAAATGGGAAAAGGGACATATAAATCAAGCTAAAACACAAATAACGGAGGAGGAGCTGTTGTCGGTATACCTACCTACGAAAAGGAAATAATAATTAATTCGTGGTAATTTGGAGAATTCGTGAGCTGAGTGTGAATATGGATGATTTAACATTCTTCGAATCCTACTTGGGGGTATACAGTGAAGCGTGTTCGGAAAAGAGCTCAGGGTGATTATTGAGGGGACTCACATAGCCAAAGTGTTTAATAGAAGAAATCAAGATTGAACATTTTTTGAACCTCCTTCATTCATTCATCGTAATTTTCTGAAATCTGGCAGCGACATACTGAAACTATATTCAACACATTATAAATAAAAAACTATTTCCAGAAAAGAATTCTTGTTTCTTCTGTTATATTCAGAAAGTTCACTTTGTCATCAGTTTTCTGAAAGTAAATAACCATCAGATTCAGGAAGATCATGCAAAAGGCCATAAGAACTGTTCTTCAATTTGCACGGCACACTTTGACCGGTTCAATAAAAAAATATGATACAAAAGATTTCGAATGCATTTTTTTTCGAACTAGCAGATACGTGTCGAAATGTGAATTGATTGTTTGTTTATTTTTGTTGACTAGGAATTGACATACTCATTTGTGCATGAATTATGTTATTTTTTATCGAAATTCTAGATGTCGAATCAATCAATTCCGTCCGTCCATCAGCTCTCTTTCGGATTTTTTCGGTTTACCACACCCACCTACATATACCGTCCTACTTTTTCTCTGATGCTCACAACCACATCATCATCTCTTCTGCGTGTTCTGTGTAGGCTTTGTTACTAACTCCATGCGCCACTTCAGAAGCAGCACTGTTGGAATGTAACAACGGATCGTGCAGGACTATCCTCAGCCGATGCTCCGAAACTTTACAATGACTGATTCGTGAATGAAATATTCAAAAAAGTTCCTCGCTCTGGCTGGGAATCGAACCCAATACCTCACGGTCGTGCGCTCTTCCACTGCGCCAATCCCGGTCCCTATACAAACATCATATGTAACACATTTTGGAATTGAATTTTCCATGGAGATTACGAAAATTGGATAATAAATATATAGGTGTTTTATATAAAAAAATTGTTGCGGTCGTCATTACTCCTACGCGGAACACCCAGTATAATACATTTGTCTTCATAAATATGATGGAATGGATAGTTCGGCTAAAACATAATATATTGGGTACTTTGAGAAACTATACAAGGGGTTTCACGGTGGAAGAAATATTAGACGTCTTATTCTTCTTCTTCTTCGAAGCACTGGTGGGCGGGTGAACCCCCTGCACGTGGGCCACCTTATTCGGGCCCATTGTGCGCCCACATGTTACGACATTCAGCTGGGTATGGTGACTGCCTTGGAGAAGTTCAGCAGCTTCCTCAGGTGAATCTCTTTTACGTCCTCTGGCCTCGAAATTATGTTGCCAAGGACAGCCCTCCTCTGATGCGTCAGTGCTGGACACTCAGTGAGGACATGTGATGACGTTTCGTCATCTTCCAGGCACCATCTGCAAAGGGGGTCATCCTTGATCCCAATAAGCTATAGGTGCCTATTGAGGTGGTTGTGCCCCGTTAGGAGCCCCACTACCATTTTAAGGTTTCGCCTGTTTAGGAATAAAACCTCTTTTGCGAGCCTTTTCGAAGGTTCCTTTATGTGGAGCTTCGATTGTCTCATTCCTGGTGTGTCCTGCCATATTTTGAGGAATTTCTTTTGCAGCTGTTCCTCTATAGAGGACATTGCCAGGCTATTTGGTATTCCCAAGATTGGTTCCGGTCCTACCGAGGTCCGTCCTGAACCGATCTTTGCCAGTCTGTCTGCCTCCTCGTTTCCGGGTATTCCCGAATGTCCCTGGACCCACATGAGGCTGACTTCTCTTGATTTTTCCAGGTTTTCCAAGGCTGTTCTGCCCCCGAATTTTGAGCCATCCATGTACCAGATTGACTCATTAGGAGGAGGCACGCCAGGTGTAGTGTCATTCCATTCTTCCCTCGTAGGGATGACAGTGTTTGGGGCTTTGTTTGGAGTTCAGAATTGGCAAGGTATTATCCCTTCTCATCATGAGGATGGGACAGTTTTCCTTCGCCTTATTCCATATGAGGGAGTGTCCATGATCTGCTTCTGTTCCGACCCACTGGTTTGCACCGTTGAGTCGGTAAGCAGTTCTCATGGCTTCGTGTTGTATGAACAGGTGTAGAGGCGGCAGACCTAACAGAACTTCAACAGCCCTGGTAGGCGTCGTTCTCAGAGCACCTGTTATTCCCAGGCAGGCCAGTCGCTGGACATTATCCAGTTCTCTGTTGGTCTTGCCCTTATTGGTACTGGTCCACCATACAATGGACCCGTACGTAAGTGTTGGGCGTATTACTGCCGTGTATATCCAAATATTAGACGTATCTATAGAGAACCCAACGACAGATCATTTCAGAAATATGTGAGTGTTGATGGTTGAGGATGCTCTATCCGTCTGAAATATTCTTGACAACGCGGTGTTGTCACTCCTATTAGAAAGTAGTAGCAACTTTGTTATTTCGAAAAATATACTTTATACTTCATTCCTCTTTTGATTCTACCATCATATATCATACTTGAGGTCTAGCAGGAATGATTACAGAGATGAAGGGTGTTAAAATTGATATTCTTCGAGTTTTGTATTTTTTCATGTCGAAATTATTCATCATTGATCAGAAGGGCTTGCATGTGATTATCTATCTGATTTGAAATCTACTGACATTTAATTGAAATTAATGCAGAATGGTTCAAGATTCAGAATTCTGATCACCCTGTATCTGTTCTAATTGAATGTAAGTAGATAGTAAATCAATAGTTAGAATCATGAGGACATTGAAACCGTTACGGCGAATAATGAATAGTTTCGACACAAAAAATCCATGAGTTGAAAAATCTCGATTTTGAACAATCTATATTTCTGTAATCATTCCTTCTAGACAATGCAATGAAATACCGAGTATTCCGCTTTTGGGTGTATGATAAATTGACATTCATCATACAGGGAGTGGAAATGAATTCTGAATTGAGACTCTATCAAACTCTTATCGTGTGTGTTCAATAGATATAATTCAATGTTCGTCGTGGCATATAGCCAGGAAAGTAGTTGTTTTCTATTGAATCAACTGAAAAAGAGTGAATATTCTCATCACATAGAGAATGCGAATTCTCAATGTATTGCTTTATATAAATATATATCCATTTTTGTATGTTCATAATTTATTTGAGAATATTCCTTCTCAACCGAGTATTCCATTTGAAATAACAACATTTTTGATATTCATGCCCACAAATTTCCGAAATGATCAGTCGTTCGGTCCTCCAGATACGTCTAATGAAACACCGTGAAACACTTTGTATTTGAAATCTTGTGTTTTCCGTATTCCTTTCTCGAAACCGCTTTTATTTTCCGTCAAATATCTCTTCATCATTTCCGCCAACGCTGGTTCCGGGAGTTTGGAAACGAACTGTTCAAGTTTCTAGATAATTCGACTAGAGGAAAATAACTCACGGGAAGTCGGTGGTGGTAGAATGCGAGTCCGCGTTCTCGGCCTTATATTCGGTATTTCTTTGTGCATACGTCAGAAGAGGGAATACCCAGCTAGCATTCACACGTCAATTTCACGTCATATATACGTCACCAATTACGTCAAGATCACCAAACTATCGACGTGAAAGAGACGTAAATGTGACGTCAATATGTCACATCGAAACGACGTCATTTAGCGACGTCGTTACAACGTCATTTAGCGACGTCGTCTACACGTCGAATAGTTACCAAGCATCAGAACCAGGTTTCGACATCACCAAGAAACTGTGAAACTCGAAATCACTTTTCCATGATCCCATTCCTTGATGATTGGCAAAACAGTTCGAATGATCTAGTTACAATTGTTGTGTAAATTTTTCATTTGTTCACATAATTATACATAGGTATTCTTCATCTGAATGAAACTAATAAGCATAAAATTCACTATATTGTATAGTATATGTAGACATCAACCAAGATGTCAAGTTTCAAAGGAATCTCAACCTAATAACCTCAAATTATTCTTTTTCGCTTTCTTGATTATTGACCTGTTGAAAAAGTCTTGCTGTTTGATAGGCGGCCACTACACTTCGCAGCCTTACGAGGCGTCATGAGGTCACCCACTTCTACTGAACGAGAGCAATGCCTTTCCTCGGAATATTGTATTCCCACAAACATTTCTACTGCCTGGAATTGATAAAATAACCAGCGAACTGCAATATATTTTGCTGAACCCCTCTTTTCCATAGTATCCTTGTTTTCAATGACCCAAAATCACGAATCCGCCATTACAACATTCGATGTACTTGATCACGCATGCGCCTGATTACGACAAACTGTGCTACGACGATGGCCGATAGGAGTAGCGTAGCGATGGCATAGTACGAAACGAAGACACACGAAGCCACGGAGCACGGATTGACCAATCATAAGCATCTGTATGTCTTGACGTGGCGCGCTAATATAAAAGATGTATAGGCACCTGGTATAACCATATTTGTATACATTTAATAAATTCTTGAATCTTTCGTATCTGTTTCCGAGTCTCTATCAGGGTGTTTTTTATTGATATTTGTTCTACTTATTTCACCACTTAGGTTTATCCATGTCGGGTATACGTGAATCCTTTACTAAGGTAGGTACCTATTTTATTTCGATAAGCGTTTAAGGTTCATGTAAACCCACGTGAAAAAAAACGGCAAGTTCAAAAATTTCGAAAAAAATCTGGTATATCAAGGTTTTTAATTGAAAACTTCTGTGAGATTTTGATGAAAATCTATCGAACGAATTTTGAGAAAAAAAATTAAAACTCCTTTTTTTATAGGTTTTTTTTAGTTTTCACAAAAACTGTTCGATGAATTTTTGTCAAAATCTCACAGCAGTTTTTAACAAAGAATTAAAATATGCCTGATTTTTTTGAAAATTTTTGAACTTACAGTTTTCCTACAATAGTGAATTAATCATTGAAAGTTGCTGTAAAATCTATATTATTCGAAAAATATGATATATTTTGATTATTCATGTAAGATGTAACGAATACGGATTATTTGAATCCTATTTCAGTCATAAACAATGATTTATTCGATTTTCAATTAGGGTTTTCAAAACCCCTTACCAAATTTATCTCAAATAGATTAATCGCTCCAGCAGGTGCTGCCTCTGCTGGTAATAGTCATAATCTAAAGTAGTTTCGCTACTGTCCACGAGTATCGCATAAAATGTCTGACCATCATAATATTCGTCGCACAGCGTTGCCAATACGCCTAGACAAAGACAACCGATAAATGCTGATTGTTTCTAGTAAATCCTTCAGAAATCGTCTATGGACACATTTTCCCTTTTTGACTTGTGAATATTGAATACATTCGCGGGCCTAATGAAGGGGGGGGATGGGTCGTGTTGAATTATTTCATATTCATATGAAGATTAACTATTAAGTCAATTCAGTTGATTATTGTGATGAACAATGAATGCTTCGCAGATGAAATTTTTTATTAGTAAAGAAAATGCCTTTCGAATTAGAAGTTTGGTTTTTCGGACATGCATCATGCATCTGGATATCTGCACTTCATGTACCGGGAAGTGAAAATTTCATCCGAAATAATAACTCTTTTGTTGACGATAGAAATATATATCTTCATCTTCATTGTGTCATCAACTTGCTCATGGAAGTGCCTCAAATGTTAGGGGCCTCTTTAGATTTATATTATCCACCATAATGCCCATCTATGGAGGTTTTCATGGTTATTCCTCTAGAAAACAACTAACCATTTAACTTTCATGTTTTTTAATTCTCTACGGTTATTATAAAAAAATTTCCATCTTCATGTAAGCTATCTCTATGGTAAGGATTCCTCTTGTTACTTAATTAATTTTTCTCATTGTAGGACTATGTAATTTCTTATTAGGCTGATGATGGACATTATGTATGCTCCCTTGATGTGATTATTCACAATGAGCATTTGGTTGAGCATTTTTCTCAAAAATATGTAATTTCTGGTTTTAAGCCTAGCAGCACCTCGATTTCCTAGAAGTGGTTTGAATTCCACGTAGGTCTCGCTCACCCTATAACCCCGCACAAGTTTCGACTTCTGGGGTGTTGATTCCCATCGAAGTATAGCGATATACAATTTTTATAAAATTATACAAAACACTGAAAATTAACATTAAAACGAATATGTATTGAGAAGGTACAATATTTTCTGAGCGATTTAACTCGAAAATGATACATCTCTGATTGATTCGGAACAAGAGCAAATCTTGGAATGGTTTATTTTCACTGCATTGGGCATGGGAAGCTCGATGGAAAGTTTAGTTCTTGTACCGAATTGCATTATTATATCACATGGCGTTTCGGAAATATATTCAAGAAATATCATATTTAGGACCCCCTTCCAGGGGGCTGTAGCTCCCTCATATAAGAGACATTTATGTTCATCTGAACTTTTCTTCCTATTTTTGGTCGTAGAAGCCGGTGATGAACTTCGACAGGCTAATTTCGAGATGTGGGCATATGTGTTTTTTCTATAGTGTTTTTAGTGCTGAATATGAATGATATATCATAATGAACATCGGATTTGAAAAGGTTTGAATATTTCCAATATGTTCAATAGTCCCAAGACACTCGGGAATTTCCTATATTTCCATTTCCATGGCAATATTTCCAATGGAAATATTTCCACTTAGATCACCAATGATATCTAAATAGTGATGATATAAATATTTCCGAAATAAGGCGATTATCATCAAGAACAGGACATCTTTATTAAACCAGACCCCTCCTCTATTCTATAGGTATATAACTCAACTATTATAGTCTTGCGACTTTCACCAAATTCTGATCGGTATCAATAATCATCAATATGATCAGTTTTTCAGAGATTAACATCCTTTTGGACATTTGAACCTTTCAATGGGAATGAAAAGAGGTTGATATTTTATGAAATTATATTAGGTTTTTTGCAGGTAAACTAACTTCATAGTATTGCTCCTCATGTTTTCTGCCTCGAAAAATACTGTGTTTGAATCAACTGCAAATTTTGAAACGTTTAATGATGATTTGAGACAAAAAACCAGGATATACTCTTATTTTTGTACTCTCTGTTTCCGAGTGAATAATTATTCACCAAAAACAGTCTGTATATGTTTAGATCTGCCTGTTCCTTTGAAACCTTTCATAGAAATTATATGAAAATATTCATATGGGGGTTTGAAACCATTTTCATTTCAATAAAAATACACGGCACTGTCCAAAATGATGATTGTCTCAGAAAAATTGATCATATTGATGGTTATTCAGTATAGTTATATTAGTTATTCATACCGGTCCAAATTTGGTAAAAATCGTAAGACTAATAGCTGATATATAAGGGAGAAACCGTTTGAAGTGGGACAGGCTGTATAGAATCATCTTGTTACACCTCGTTGGCTGAGTAATGTAATCAGGAATTCAGCTATATACCTATGTAATTTTCAGGGCTGATTTATGACTTTTCGCGAAAGTAAGTCGAATATCATAAAGTGAATGACTCATCTTCTGAAGCCTCATTATGATTATTTTTATACCCGTTACATAGTATGGTAAAAGGATATAGGATTTTGATTCAAAGACATCTGAGTTCTTAGAAAGTTACTTATGTGTGCTTCTTCGAATTGGCATACCTAAGTATTCCTTTCATGTCTATAAACTATCGACTAGCTCTACTGCGTAATGATTCAAGTAAAACTGTTTCAATTTCAACATCATATTTTGTACAAAAAACTCTCAGATACAAATTTTGAATAGATCATAATTACAAAATTCATCTGCCATATTGAATCCGCCATCTTGAATTTCTTTATTTTGACTAAGGAATCATAATTTCCGATGCCGAAAATCCACTGATATAAGGTTTGAATAGAATCGGATCATAATTACAAAACTCGTTTGTCACATTGGATCCGCCATCATAAATTTCCGAATTTTGATGGTAAAATCATGATTTCTGATCCAGAAGACCTCAGATATACAATATTTTTGAATTGGATCTTAATTACAAAACTCGTCAGCCATATTGGTTCTACCCTCTTGAATTTCCAAATTTTGACGACAGAATCATAATCTCCGACCTCGAAAACCCCCAGATACCAATTATGAATACAGTCGTCGGACCATAATTACAAAACTCGTCTGCCATATTGGCTCCGCCATCTTGTATTCTCAAATTCTGACAGAAGAATCATAATCTCCGTCGATCCCCGAAAACCCCTAGATACCTATACCAGTTATGAATAGAATCTGATCATAATTATTACAAAATACACTTAATCAAGGATGGAATAAGATACTCTTCGGATTTTTTGATGTTCATTAATAATAATAATAATAATGAATTGCCTTTATTGTTTTTGTAATGTACATATTACAATACAAGTATAATGTTGAGAGGCGAAGTCTAGCTCAGCGACAGGTCGGAACGGGTTCGGACGGACGGATCGGAAATTCAATGTTTTTAAGGTTTTTCCTCACCCAACAAAGTGCTGAACGCGCCTAAAATTTTTACTTGAAAAATTACAATAATGTCATCAAGAATGTATTTCCCCAGAAATGCATCGGAAGGCAATTTTGGACCACCGTGTATATTATAAATATCATTCCATACCAATTCCATATCCCAGACAGCACTGGATATTCCTAGAATATTCTCTAAATATGCTAAAAGAGAAGAATATATTCCGAATATCCTTCGAATATTCTTAGAATATATACGTGCCTCTGGAACATTCAAGGAATATTCAAATGTGAATATTCTAGTAATATTCCAAAATGAATATACGAGGAATATTCCAGAAGGAATATTCTAAAATGAATATTCCTAGAATATTCTAGTTGGATAGTGCAAAGAATATTCAGGTATGAATATTCCAGGAATATTCCCAACTGAATATTCTGTTCCTGTATATTAATGGAATATTCCAATAATATTCCCATGTGTTTCAATGAAATTGTAAAGTATGGAAATTAACCAAACACTATTTTATAGATGTGAGTCATTGATTTTGAAATCTGTGGTAGAAGTCCATCGTATTTCAAAGTAAAGTGGTTATATTACCAGGGATCAAAAACACAAAGTCGTCTCCACAATTTTGATAGGTAGTGATCAGAGTACTCAAAGATCATCGTACATGTTAAGAGCCCATATGAAACTGGAAGTGTTTATGATCCGCTTCTGAACAACGCAATTCAATGACTTGTTATGTATAGTATTATTCAACTCGATTGCTGGCCTAGTGGTTAAGGCGTTGATCTGACAGTCTGAAAGTCCCGAGTTCGAGCCCATCTTGGGTCAGCTTTTTTTAATCATCAATATGTATTAAGGAATATTCCCAGAATATTCATTTATTTATATTCCTGGAATATTCCGAATATTATCTGATTATTCCTAGAATATTATAGGTACATTCTGAATATATAGGGAATATTCCTTGTGGAATATTCCGGGAATATATAAAATTTTCCCCACCAGCACATTCAGGGAATATTCCATAGATGATATGTATATCCCTGGCATGTTCATGAATATTCGCAATATCCAAAAAGAATATTCTATGAATATTCATGGAATATCTGGTGCTGTCTGGGATATTCCATTCACATACAAACCAATAAGTATATGAGCCACACTAGTGTTTCTCCATTCACCCCTGTAGCGAACGTTATCACTGAAATATGAACGATTCATAATAATAATTAACCCGCGTAAAATCTCCTAAATACCCGAAACAGAAGAGGCGGCCGACGCCGACGCTCATTAGCGCATCGCTTCGAACCTCAAAGTCAAAGCTTCCGCCTAGCCGCCTTGCGCCCGAGAAAATGACCTTGAAGGCGATTGCCGATCTTTTTATCTATGCGTTCGCGCTCCGACAACACATCGTCTTACTATGTATAGAAATTGTTATTATATTTAATGTGTCGCCTTTTTTATTTGCATCGAATCCTTACGAAATATACATGTTATATCCTGACATTCCATTTGAACTTATAAAATAATTCACTTCTTGATATAATCATATGAGATTAATCTGCCCACGCGATTCTAGAGAAGTCGCGAGGTGCATTTTCAGCATTTTCTGAAGATAACAGTCTTGAATGCATATTCACGACTGGGAATCAACAGACTAGAATGAGCTTTCGATTCGAACACATCAAAATTAAGTAACATCACTCAAAATCAAAGTCTCGATCAAAGATACATTTCAGCTCGAAATAAAGTGTATTTTTTAAAAACCAACGAGTATCTCCCAAGTTATAAAAATTGGCGCAGTCGTGACGGATCTACGAAAAGGTCAAAAAAACCGTTCGTTCAACAAAACAGTCCGCGAATTTAGTGCGAAACCGGAAAAAGACTTTCCTGACTAAATAGTGAGACAAAAAACTGTATTTCGATCGTGACCAGTGGCACCTTTCCTGGACTAATCGCAAGTGCAGTTTTCCAATTGCAAGTGGATTCAACAACAACAAAACAACCCTCCAAGCAGATCTCTCTCCAGCGGCACCTTTCCTGGCGAAGATTACTTGAGAGTCCAACAACGAGTCGTCCTCTGGAACTCAGCGGCCCCTTTCCTGACCCAGAATCGTCTTCGTTCCAAGAACATACTCCAGAAGCAAGCCTTGATGCAGCTCCAGCTCCTCATCGTAGCTCTGTAAGTTATTGTTTCTATTTTCATGACTATTGCGGCGTAAAGCAACCTTTCCTGCAATTTTCCTATTGATTCCAAAAAATCAATCCACTCTTCCCTTGCAAAACGAACACAAACAAGAAACTATTCTGACAAAAAATGGCAGAAGCAGGTTTTTCATTGAAAGAACTTCGTGACATGATTCCAGAATATGACGGAGATCAAGCAACTCTTCATGACTTCATAGAAGCATGTAATTTTGTAACAAACCAAGTCGATGAAAATCAAGAAGATGCTCTTATTTTCATAATAAAAAGTAAACTGACAGGCAAAGCGAAAAGGTTCATTTCTAGTAGACAACTCCAAACATGGGATGATATTCGTGTACTCTTAATAGGTCATTATGGTGATTGTCGTGACACAGAAGGATTGCTACGAGACCTTACTTCATCTTTCCAAAAATCAAATGAAACACCACGAGTTTTTGTTCAAAGAATTGAAGATCTCTTAACGAAACTAAGAACAAGTGTTGCTCTTGATAACAATCTCAATGCACAAGAAAAAGCAGCATTAAATCAATCACATGAGAAAATTTCTTTGAAAACGGTACTCGCAGGTTTAAACGAGCCCTTCGGTTCAATAATTCGCTCACAGAGACCACATTCTCTTGATGAGGCAGAACAATTTTTGATAGAAGAAGAAAACATCGCGTATTTGAAAAACTTCAGAATTTCAAAATCAAATCCAAAAGTTGATACACGTCATCAACCATTCAATCGTACTTTTCCAAAAGAAAACTACGGAAATCATTCAAATCCGAGACAACAACAAAATCAAAAATATTGCAGTTATTGTAAAAGCACAGGACATACAATAAGTGATTGTTTCAAACGTCAAAGAAACAATGGACAAAACAATTCACAGCCGAATCAAAATGCGAACCAAAATCGAAATGATTTTCAAAACAGAAATTTTCAGAACAGAGTTTCAAATTTTCAAAATCCTGGAACCTCTGGAACACAACCCGTTCCTAGACAACCAGATCAAAGACCCTCAGTGATTCAAAGAATTCAAAGTAACCCTCAAAATCGTGTCAATCATTTAAACTACCAGGAGGAGACAAACTATTCGGGAATTTGCACTCCTCAGATTCAGAATGTTCAGCCCGAAACTCAGATAGAAGAATTCGAGCAGATGAACGAATTCAACTCTCAGTATTAAATAATCTCAATAAAAAACTGTTCTACATCCAAGACAAACAAGGATTCAAATTTTTAGTAGATACAGGCGCACCAATTTCACTCATGAAAACAAACGTTGCAGAAAAAAAATCTTACATTCGACAAAATGACGAAAATTTTTCAATTTACGGCATAAACGGTACGTCAAGTGAAGAAAAAATTACAAAAAGTATAGACATAGTTGTCGCACCGACAAAAACACTAAGATACTATTTAATAGATTTTGACTTTCAATTTGATGGACTAGTAGGTATTGATTTCCTCGAAACAACTAACGCAGAAATTGATATCGCTAACAGAAAGTTAAAATTATTTTTCAAAGAACTCGAACTTCATGTCCACCACCCAATTAATTCAGAAAACACTCAAATAACAGTTCCAGCAAGAACTATACAGACAATCGAATTACAAATTCAGAAACAAGATCATAAAATTTCAGAAGGAATATGTCCAGAAATTTCAATAAATGATCAAATAAAAATACCCAGTAGTATAGTAAAAATAAATGACAATGAAAAATTCATAACTACGATAGCAAATTTTTCTATAAACGAACAAACAATTGAAATACCTCAAATTCAAATCGAATCAATCATTGAAACAAAAACCAATGATTCAGTTCAAATCAATAATTTTCAAAACATCGATAGAGAAGAAAAAATTCTTTCAGAACTCAGACTTGAACATTTGAATGAAGAAGAAAAGACAGAAGTAGAAAATCTATGTTTGAAATATCAAGATATTTTTTATTTAGATAATGACAAATTATCATTTACAAATCAAATCAAACACTCGATAATAACTGAAGAAAAATGTCCAATTTCCACAAAAACCTATCGTTATCCTCATTCTTTAAAACAAGAAGTCAAAACACAAATTAGCGATTTGCTCAATCAAAAAATAATTCAACCATCGGTAAGCCCATGGAATAGCCCAGTGTGGATAGTTCCCAAAAAGTTAGATTCAAGTGGAAAACAAAAATGGCGAATAGTAATAGATTATAGGAAACTTAATGAAGTTACTATTGGAGACAAATATCCGCTACCAAATATCGAAGATTTACTCGATCAGTTAGGTAAATGTACTTATTTTACAACGTTAGATTTAGCGTCCGGATTTCACCAGATTGAAGTAGAAAAACGTGACATTCCAAAAACAGCTTTCAGCGTTGAGAATGGACACTATGAATTTTTGAGAATGCCTTTCGGACTTAAAAATTCACCAGCTACATTCCAAAGAGTAATGGACAACGTTCTAACAGGATTACAAGGAGAACTGTGTATGGTATATATGGACGATATCATTATTTATAGTTCTAACTTGTCAGATCATATTCAAAGACTCGAAAAAGTTTTCAACAGACTTTCATGTTGTAATTTCAAAATTCAACCCTGTAAGTGTGAATTCATGAAAAAAGAAGTAGCATATTTAGGACACATAGTCACTAAAGACGGCGTAAAACCAAACCCTTCGAAAATCGAAGCAGTCATAAAATTCCCAATTCCAAAAAATCCCAAAGAAATAAAATCATTCTTAGGTTTAACTGGTTACTACCGCAGATTCATAAGTAACTATTCTGATATTGCAAAACCTCTTACTCAACTTCTGAAAAAGAATATTCAATTCAATTTCAATGACAAATGTGTAAAATCATTCGAAACCTTGAAAAAATGTCTAACTTCATCACCTATACTTCAGTATCCAAATTTTGAACAAGAATTCTTATTAACTTGTGATGCAAGTAACTTTGCAATCGGTTCAGTGCTCTCTCAAAATATTTCCAATAATAATTTACCGATAGCATACGCTTCAAGAACTTTGAATGGCGCAGAAACTCGCTATTCAACAATCGAAAAAGAATTGCTAAGTATTGTATGGTCAGTAAAACATTTCCGACCCTACCTATACGGCAGAAAGTTCAAAATACTCAGTGATCATAAACCTCTAAAATGGCTTTTTTCAATTTCCGAACCTTCATCCAGACTAATGAGATGGAAACTTCAACTCGAACAATATGAGTATGAAATTGACTATATACCCGGTAAGCAAAATAAAACAGCAGATTGTTTATCACGAATAAAAATAAATGCTCTAACAGATTCATCCAATGACGAAGATTCAAATATTTCAGATAGGAGTCAAGACGAAAATGAAGTTTATTTTCTTAACAAATTTTATGAATTTGTTGAAAAACGAAAGAAAGAGTCTCTTATTGATTTCAGTATAATAAAGCAAACAAATGATAATCTGATTTTTGTTGCTCATAATAATATCATATTACTCGTCCCACAGAATGAAAACAAAGATACACCACATTTGCTGACAGTCATTAAAGACACTTGCATTGACCCTGATAATCAACAATTAAATCTTTCACAAACTTTAACGACAAAACAGAGTATCAGATTCGAACAAAGGAAGTACTATCTTATTCAACTACCCACAATGAAACTTGATTCAATCAGCTTGAAAGATTGTTTTCGAATATTTTATTCACTAAGAGATGAATTGCCCGAAAACGTCAATTATTTCATAAACCCATTGAAACATATACCATTTCTAGATATTTTGAGTTTTATTTTCAAAGATAAGGAAAATATCACTTTCACTATATGTCATGATATTGTTAAAGTACCTCCAGAAAATGAAAGGAAGGAAATTCTTGAAAATTACCACTCTAGTAAAACTTCAGTTCATAAAGGTATCAACGAACGAGACATTTCGTAGGATCAGAGATCGTTTCGTTTGGCCTAATCTCAAAGCTGATGTCGAAAATTTCATAAAAAATTGTGATGTTTGTAACAAAACAAAAACAAACAGAAAAAATACTGATTATCCTCTAGTGATAACTGAAACTCCTGAAAAACCATTTCAACATATAAACATTGATTTACTAGACATTAATCGTAATAATATTCTACTAACCATTGTAGACAATTTTTCAAAATTTGCCCAAGCTTATTCAGTTCAAAACAAACAAGCTATTACAATCATTGAAAAATTATTGCTATATTTTCAACACTATCCAATTCCCAAAAGAATACATTCAGATTCAGGTTTAGAATTCGATAATCAATACATGAGAGATTTATCGAAACTGTACAAATTCAAAATGACTTATAGTTCAGTCGCTCACCCTCAATCGAATGGAGTAGCAGAACGATTTCATGCAACTCTCTTAGATTCATTGCGAGCATATCATTCAGAAAATCCAAATAAATCAATTCTAGAAGGAATTCCATTTTGTATAAAATCTTATAATAGAAGCAAGTCAAATTCAACTAAGTACACCCCTGAAGAAATAATTTTTGGTCACATCAGAGATGATGATAATGAAACATTATTCAGCCAAGATGAACTTCAAACCAATTATGTTAATGACATGAAAAATCAAGCTTCTTTTATTTTCGAAAAAGTCAAATCTAACATTAGTCAGTCGAAACAGAAATCTAAAGACAGATTTGATCGACATGTAAGACCGAATCAACCGCAATACAAAGAAGGAGATTATGTTTATTTACGAGAATCTCAGATAGGAAACAAAATGAAAAATAAGTATAATGGTCCTTATAAAATCATTCGTATAAAGAATACAAACACTGCTGAACTCGAAATAGGTCAAAATAAGACTTCTATTGTGAATTTCGATAGACTGAAGCAAGCTTCATCTATTCCAGGTTCCTCGGCAGAGCCCTCAGATCTTCAGCAAGAATAGAAAAAATGCATACACCAACTGGTATGTTCTTCCAAAAAGAAGGAATCGCCAGAATATCTAATGATGAATGGAAAATCATTGTATACAAAAATATTTCACTATTCCAAAACTCATTTAAACAAAGCCAGAATGCTCAAGATTCTTTAAAGACACTCTTGAACAAAAATAATATCAACCCTTCATTTAAAATACCATTTTCTGCTCAACTTTCGTTATTGAATACCATTAATAAGCAAATAGAAATGAAATTTTCCGAAATTCTATTGGAAACACCAAGTCGTTTCAAACGAGGACTAATAAACGCAGCAGGCTCAGTATGGAAAGTTATAACAGGTAATCTAGATTCCTCTGATGGCGAATATTATAATGAATGCATAAATCAACTTGAAAAAGATGACAAAAATCTTCAACTTCTTATGAAAAATCAAATTCAAATAGTTTCCAGTACTATAAAAAATTTCAATAGTACGCTCATGCAATTAAATATTGATGAAAAAACATTCAATGAAGATTTGAAAGCCATTCAGAATGAAATGATGAAAAATCGAGAAACTAAGTATTATTTGGAACTTCAAATACAGATTCTAGAGAAAATCGAACAAATAATGCAATCAAATACCATTATTCTTGATCAGTTGAATGATATAATCAACAGCATCACTTTTGCTAGATTAAAAATCCTGCATCCTTCAGTTATCCACCCTAATTTATTAATTGAACAACTGAATAGAATTCCAGTGGCCTTGTCTCATGGAAACTTACCTTTTCCGCCTACACATCAACATATTTCAAATATCATTTCTCTAATCAAACTCGAAGCCTTTCAGACAAACGAAAGAGTCGTTTTTATTCTACACATTCCAATTGTAGATAATTCAGATTATGATTTTTATCACATTTATTCAACACCCACTAAAGATCCAAAAACCAACCTTTTCCATACCATTATTCCTCTCTATAAATACGCAGCAATAGCGAGAGATAGTAAGCAATATATTACAGTTCAACTCGATGACTGTTCCGAAGTAATCGAAAACCAAATTCGAATTTGCTTCAATCACTTTCCCAAGACTATATCAGAAGATTCACCCTGTGAAGTTTCAATTTTAATGGACTCCAAGGTAATGCCTAATTGCGAAAAAGTCGTATTAGGAATCGAAGACTACAATGTTCAAAAGTTAGCTGACAACAAATGGCTCTTGACAGTTTCTGATCAACTACCCGTTACTACAACATGTCCAGGCAAAAACTCAGAAACTGAAATCATACGAGAAAATTCACTTCTCACACTTGAACCCAAGTGTAGTGCATTTATTGGTACCACACGTGTATATGCAAGTTTTAATGCAAATGAAACTATAGACCTCCAGCTATACATTCCTGAAATCACATATGATTGTTGTGAACATCTACCAAATAAAGATGATTTGCCAATTTTGAAGCCAATCAAGATCAATCATCTCAATCTCGATGAACTGAACATAGCCCAAGAGAAACTTAATGAATACGACCAGAACCTTAACCATATGATCAACGAATCATTCAGTCAGAGACATTTGGGTACTTTTACGTATATTTGTATGGTACTCATCATTCTTCTTGTCCTATGGTTTCTTTTCAAATGTTGTTGTAAAAGAAAACTTCTGGGATACTACAATAGCCGATCCAACTCAGATGACGGAAACCAACCCGGAAGATGCTGTCCACAAATATTCAACTATTGCAACGTAAGATCGAATGTTTCGAGAAGGCCATCGATTCATTTATCTACCTTCAACGATTCATCCGAAGAAATCGTTTTCCAGCAGAATCCAACAGCCCCTATCGCATCTTCATCCAGAAGAAATCCGAAGAGGATTTAGCCAAGGAAGATTTTTCTATTTTATTGTATTCATGTTTATTTTATTTACTCACCCTGTATTGATATATTATTATTGTATTTTTCATAATCTTCCATCGAGACTATTTCAAAGTTATTCCAATATTAATAATTCTTAATTTTTTCTCAATCATTCATTGATTTTTCAGATTAAGAAAAAATCTTAATGGGGGAGGTGTTATATCCTGACATTCCATTTGAACTTATAAAATAATTCACTTCTTGATATAATCATATGAGATTAATCTGCCCACGCGATTCTAGAGAAGTCGCGAGGTGCATTTTCAGCATTTTCTGAAGATAACAGTCTTGAATGCATATTCACGACTGGGAATCAACAGACTAGAATGAGCTTTCGATTCGAACACATCAAAATTAAGTAACATCACTCAAAATCAAAGTCTCGATCAAAGATACATTTCAGCTCGAAATAAAGTGTATTTTTTAAAAACCAACGAGTATCTCCCAAGTTATAAAATACATGTACCTATTCTCATATTCTCATAGATGCTAATATAAAATTCAATTCTACTCCTTCACCCACCGGAGACAATAAAGATCAGATAATTATAATGTCGCGCAATATCAGTATATACCATGCAATATGCAAAAAAATATCGCAAGTCTAAGACCTATTACCAGCTATGGCAACAATGGTATGTAGAAGTTTGTATTTTACAGAGACAACGAAGGAATCTGCATATTTCAGAAGGGTTCTGCAAAATTTTTACCCTATAAAACACAAAAGTAGGGCAATTATGGTTGCATACATCAAGTAACACCTGGAGCACTAGCGACATCTGACAGATCAGAAACGCGAAATTTGTCGCTTTACATGTACCTTAATCATGAGTCCAGGATATGCAGTTCATGAAATAATTTCTTCGGAATAAAACAACATGATTGGTGCAGATTTTACGTCTGAATGACGTCAAATGACGTCTATCAGATACGTTTTTGGAACACGTCAAAATCACGTCATTTATTGGTCGAATCTTGACGACGACCAATTGCCACCTATTTTCCACGTCGATTCGACGAGAATTGGCAAGGTGATGATTCCGATACGGCACCTGGTGGGCAAATTTGAACCAGTTTAGGACGTAATTCAAGGTCATGTTTATTATTGTGTTCGGTACTTTCAGTAGGTTTCATATTCTATAAATACCATTCAACAAATTACGTTAATTTTCTCTTCTTCCTTCTCTTGAGTACAAGACATGAACTTTATATCAATTGCCAAATCAATTCTATATGATTTTATAGATATTTCATAGATGAGTATCAACAAATCTCTGATAATTAATACGCGAAATCAACTGTGTTTGGTTGCTGTTTGAACTAGTAGAAGGTTTCAATGGAAAAATCTAGGACCTATAATGTCCTCTAATATGAATTTCCTGCACTCAAGAAGTCATTTCTGATGATGAAAAATCAGTTCAGTTGAATGGAAAAAATGGATGAACGTTGAGAATCCAATATGAGTTTGAAAACTGGATGTATGCAGCTCCAACAAAAACTTCCTACCTTTCTTCACTTCATTGGTCCAATGATGATAACAATAAGGTAAATTTGTGATTCATGGATATATTCATTACTGATGAATAACTCTCATTTGCAGTGCCTATCTGAGAGAGAACATGATTGAAATAATCAACAGTTCATACCTATTTCGTTTATGGGGAAATGTCTCCAGAAACTAGGACTTGGAAAAATAGGTATGGTTGTTTTTACTTCAAATATAAGAAAAATGAAGCAAATTCAATGCCTTTGACTTTTCAACTGCAATACACAAAGCTGGGCAAGAAAAATTACATTATGAACATGTGCAGGTGGGTAATTTATAGTTTTATTTGTAATGCTTGACTCATATAAAAATCTTGTTCATGACATCCTGCCTAGGCCTGCCTGCCATAGATTCCTATTTTTTTTAGTATCATCTCTGTAGTAAAATCGCCAATGCAGATTGCATGTACTTCCAAAATGATTAAGTTAAAATACAGTTCCAATTACAACCATATGAGCAAAAACAGTAGCATATTTTATAGATATATATAATAACCCTGCTACAAGCAGGTCATTGTAGGTAGCTTACTTCATAGCTTGAATTGAATCTTTGAATATTCAGATTGTGTATCTTGCAATTGGTTACACAAATTGAAACCAAAACCCAGATTCCTTCGAGTTGAATTCAAGTTTTTAAGGATATATCACTGATTATTTGGGTACTTGAACATATCCATGATATTTCAAATTGTATCTTGGAAAAATGTATTCATAATTTTACTGCTTTTGTATGTTATTATCAAACTGTATTTATTCATAAGTAAACATTCTACTTTTTTTTTCTGTTTTGTAATGTTTTATTGTAGGTTTTCAAAATTCATATTTCAATTCCACAACTACCTCAATCAACACCTCATTCTTTTTTGATGCAATTTCAAAGTTTCACTTTATAATCTTTACTGATTCCTTCTAAAATAGGTACCTACCAGAAAGATACTTACTTTTGCTCATTGTTAATATATTTCTACATACATGAAAGTCCTGGATTTCAAATTCATTTATAATTGTAAATTTTTATGAAGGTATCCTGTAAAATAATTCAGGGGAAAACAGTATACATGAGCACTGAGGGAAGGAGTATACTGGACTATCCTTCTATTTTTAGGTACTTCTTTCTGGACTTCTTTGGAGTGGCATAAGTACAAAAGTACAGTAAAACACATGTTATGTCAATGTACTTTCATTTTCAAAAATTATTATTAATTCAGTTCCAAAATATATGAAACATAATGAACTTTACAGATGGATGATAGATATTTTCAATTAGATGAATTTAGGATTACAAAATGATATAAAATCACAAAATTTATGATAATATACTGTGTAAATACATTAACTGAAATTCTAGGTCATTTGATCAATGTTTTCCTCAAAGCCTGGAAGTAATATTGTTGTATCTACTATTGAATCTACAGTAATGTCAGGATGCCTTTGGTGTTGAATTATTTCTTGGTTTAGACTCATTAGAGCTGGTTGCTGCTGATTTCTATTGTATGGATCAATTGCACATGATTCTAATGGCTATAATTAGTCCAATAGGTTAACACATTCTTCAGGGATGGTTTTCAATATGTTCACAGAAGGCTGTTCACTGTTGAAAAACTTCACTCCTGGTATCACCATTTGTGGTCTGTATGATCCTTTTGCTTGAAGAGTGGAGTTATAGAAGTATGATGGTGAATATATCAGCTTCTGATGATAGTGGATATGCTTGTAATTTTTGATATCCCATAAAGCTGTCCCACAGAAATGCACTGGTTTGAAGAAATTTGGTCCACGATTCAGTCAGTAGGTAACAGTAATTTTCCTCACATAATGATGAAACAGTGAGATCCAACAAATATAATTATGATTTCAATTAAAAGTTCAACAATTAACACAAATAACACGATGAAATATCAAGAAGAAAATGTATGCAAATCTCAGGAAATTTTGTAAACAAACTACACACTCTTTGCCGCCATCTTGTTTTGAAACAGCGCCCCCAACGGTCGATCACCTTGCCAATTGACGTCACCCTGCTGGCTGGGTAGCTTTCCCTCTGTATGATATCGACTGGAATGACGGCAAGAATCTTTGTCCATATCATGGAACTATATTATATCTATCGAGAAGGAATATTCTCAGATACAATTTTTAAGGGAGTTCATTATTCCAAATTTTTTGGGATTTTCTCTCCTCGTTTCTATAAAATAAAAATATGAATATTATTTCAATATACGTGTAGTAAGGACAAATCAGATGATTTGCCCCAAAATGTCACTGCGTTTAAAGAATTTTCCTATCAGAGAGCCTAAAAGAAAAATTCACTAGCTTGTCAGTGACAATTTGTATTGAAAAATTTTTGGAGAAGAGAAATAAAGGTATATAGAAAAAATATCAAATTTTCACTTATCTTTGGACGTTTCGGGACCGATTCTGCTCCCGTTTTCAACATGAAGAGATTTTTTCAATTGCGAAGTCGTATAATATGTCTTGAAGCTTTTCAGTTTTCAATGACAGATACTGAGAAGTTAATATTATCAAAAGGAATGAATTTTTCAATAACTCCAAATAATTTTCCAAGATTAGAATTTATTACAGCTATTGAACAAAAGATTTCCTGATGAATTTTCTAATGAGTATAGAATTAGAAATAAAATTATAATTGAAAAAGAACACAAAATCACACAAAACATAACTAGAATAGAAAAACAGTCAATTAATAACCTAAAACACGATAACACAATCAAAATACTTCCAGCTGATAAAGGAAATGCTACAGTCATCATATGGACAAAACTGAATATAATACTAAAATTGAACAACTTATAAATGATGGTAATTACACGAAATTGAATAGAGATCCTACAGCAAATATCGAAAGAAAGATACGTAACACTATTAAGAAACACGTAAATCAATTGACACTCGCGGAAAGAAAGAATATCTCCACATATCACAGCAAACCTCCTCATTTTTACGGACGTCCAAAAATACACAAACCAAATGTTCCATTGAGACCAATCGTGAGTTCAATTGGATCTCCATGTCAAAATTTAGCAAGATTTCTTTTGAATATCATCAATCCTATTTCAGGAAAAAGTGAGAGTTACATCAGAAATACTCCTCATTTCTTAGAAAAACTTAATGACATCACTCTTGATACAAAACAAATGATACTCTTGTTAGTTTTGATGTAGTAAGTTTATTCACAAATGTTCCAATAGATGAAACTTTACAAATAGTGAAACATAAATTAGAAGACGATGAAAGTCTCACTGAAAAAACTAATTTCAGTATCGAAGGAATAATGGAATTTTTGGAATTGTGTCTAAACACAACATATTTTCAATTGGGTGATGAGTTTTATCAACAAAACTTTGGAATGACCATGGGAGAAATTTGAAGACAACATCATCAAAAATTACCAAAAACAACCTAAAACATGGTGGCGATACGTAGATGATATTTCCATAATTTGGCCTCATAACGTTATGGAGCTAGATAATTTTCTGGATTATGTGAACAATGCCGAACCTACAATAAAGTTCACTTTGGGAATTGAATCTAATAATCAATTACCGTTTCTAGATGTTCTTATTGAAACATGAAATAACATCTTTGTAACGAGTGTATATCGTAAAAAGACCCATACTAACAGATACTTGAACTTTCAATCAAATCATCAGAACAGTATTAAGAAAGGAATAATCAAATCACTCCATGATAGAGCCAATTCAATATCATCTGACCAACAAATTTTCAATAACGAAGTCCACAACATTAAAAATGTTCTCCAACTGAATTCCTATCCAAAGAATTTTGTCGTTAGGACGATTCATCAAATTGAAAACAAAACAGGGTCAACCACAACAAAATCAACCATCAATAACGACAAATATAATACCATACATTCCCGGCATATCTGAAAAAATAAAACTTGTTGGTGAATTTCAAGTGAACACTGTGTTCAAAACTGAAAATACAATGAGATCAATTCTAACTCAAACAAAGCCGAAAAATGAAGAACTATCGTCCAAAAATTGTATTTTACAGTATACCTTGTGTTTGTGGAAAGTTTTATACAGGTGAAACCAAGAGACCTCTTTCAGCAAGGACGGAGGAACATAAGTACAATATAAAGAAAAGAAACATCGACAAATCGAAACTAGCTGAACATATCCTTACTGAAGACGGACAACATATGGCAGAGTGGAATAATATTGAAATCATTGGAAAAGAAGATAACAACCAGAAGAAAAAAATCAAGGAATCTGCTTGCATTCTTCTGAACGGAGACAATAGCATTGCTTCTTGTTCAGTTGATATAGACAGAACATGGTATTCACTACTAAAATCTGAACATGAAAATGGTAATTTCAAGATTAATCAATGACAACATCCTGTAACTCCTTTGATTGCCAACGTCACCAATTGTCATTGAAAACTGAAAAGCTTCAAGACATATTATACGACTTCGCAATTGAAAAAATCTCTTCATGTTGAAAACGGGAGCAGAATCGGTCCCGAAACGTCCAAAGATAAGTGAAAATTTGATATTTTTTCTATATACCTTTATTTCTCTTCTCCAAAAAGTTTTCAATACAAATTGTCACTGACAAGCTAGTGAATTTTTCTTTTAGGCTCTCTGATAGGAAAATTCTTTAAACGCAGTGACATTTTGGGGCAAATCATCTGATTTGTCCTTACTACACGTATATTGAAATAATATTCATATTTTTATTTTATAGAAACGAGGAGAGAAAATCCCAAAAAATTTGGAATAATGAATGTACCACCTCCTCGATTAACCTACAGACAGTATTTAAGGGAGTTGTTATGACTCACCGGAAGTCGGTGGTGGTGGAATGCGAGTCTGTTCTCGGCCTTATTGCCCCGCCTACTCGATCCTTGAACCGCGACTGGAACGTCACGACGGCCGACGAGGTGTGAAGTTCCCGGGAAGTGCGGATGAACAGGTAGGAGATGGTTGTCAGGGGGCCCACGTACCTGCGAAAAAAAAACACATCTTCAGGTACATTCGGGTCCCGATTTCAGAACTGTTCAAGAATCGTTCTCGAACTGCGCAGGACTAGTGCGCAATGGTACTGTTTTAGAACCGTTCACAAATTATGAAAACACGAGAACATAACCTCTATTGAGAATCGGCGAGTGGACTAAGTTTTTTTTATAACTAAAAATCGATTCATCACTAGAGTACCTTTCAATTTCATATAGTTTTTCAATTATTTGGTCGATTTTAAGGTGCTAAAATCATAAATAATGCCACGGTAATTTTCAAACTGCTAGACATTTACTGCGAGTAGGATCTGACGTCACGATTTTGTAAATTGGAGCAGACCATAGCACAGTTGCCATATGCTGAATTACGACTGGGAACTCCAGAAATATCATTTTTTCTGTGACGGGAGAGAAGTTGGGCATTTCATCTCCATTGGCAGGTTATAAAATGTCACTTTTCATAAATTACTTTTGTCCTGTGGGGAAATAGTGTGTACTTTCTTTCTGGATATATATCACATGAATATATACACTGTTGATGGCTTTATGGATTTTTAATTTTGCATATATCAATCAGCAAAGTAACAACTTTGCTGCCTAGGCAGCAAAGTACCCACTTTGCTGCCTAGGCAGGAAAAGTAATACTTTGCTGATTGATATGTGTCAGCAAAATTAATATTTGCTGCCAATCGGAGGAAAAAGTAGTTTTTTCTTGTTGAATAAACCATCAAGAAAGAATTGATATTTTCATCACATAGAGAATGCGAATTACACACACGGTGCCCGTTAGTTGAGCTTTACCAAGGGAATCTAAGTTATTATAAGAGATATGAGGTCGGTTGAATCAGAAAATTCGATGTGTCATTTTTATTTTTTGAATAATTCGAAGAAAACGAAAATTTGTGATTTTTGTTTTCATTTTCTCAAGCAGAAACCAAAAAACCTAAACGTTTCTGACTAGGACATTCTTCAGGCAGTTTTTTACAAGGAATCAGAATTTGTCATTGTATTTTTGATGACGTTCTCGATGTCGAAGTTACAACACTCAAATTTGTTTCTTCTCATAGGCCTCATATCGAATCTTTGCATTATCGAAAAGTCTTTTTTTTTCTGGCTACAATGATGTATCACACGATATGATCGAATCTTTCCTGTTCATCATAATTGCGAAAAAACATTTTTTGCGAAGAGTGCTTTGGAAGGAACGCCAACAGTTTTGTTTAACAAACTGAATTTTGACAGTTCAATTGAATATGCGAACAGAACTGTCAGATATGTTCCCTGACATGGTAATTTCCAACAACGGAGACATACGTTGGCCAGCGCGGTCACCTGATCTCTCCCTCCGCTGCATCATTATTTATTGAGAACTATGGAGGATTTGATTTTCATAACTGTACCGATCGATAATGATGAGCTGAGAAGAACAATACTCACCACTTTCAGAATTAAGATAAGAAGACGGGACATCTCGCGAGCATTTCAGAATCTGAGGAATCGCGTAAAATTGTGTTTATACTTTGTTTTGTTTTGCATGGTTTTGCGAAGAATGAATTTCTAGCTCACACGTCATTCCTGATTCAAAACCTTTGTTTACAAGTATATCAACTTGACGAAAATGTGAACGTTCCAGATCCAAATTCAAATAAACTGTCGAAATTCAGCTTTAAACAAAACTGTTAGCGTTCTTTCCAAAGCACTCTCCGCAAATTATTTTTTCCTAGGTTTGATCAACAGAAAAGATTCGACCATATCGTGTGATACATCATTGTAATAAAAAAAGACTTTGAAAAATGTGAAAATCCAATAAGAAAGAACAAAGTTATTTGTTTCAACTTTGGCATCATCGAAAATACAATGACAGATTCAGATTCCTTGTAAAAAATTGCCTAAAGAATGTCCCAGTCAGAAACGTCTAAGTCTTTCAGTTTCCACTTTTGCTTTTTTCCAATAATTCAAAAACTGAAAATGACATCAAATTTTCTCGCAGATAAATGTTCAGCATGAAAATGCGCAACTCTATTCAACCGACCTCGTATCTCTCATAAAAACTGAGATCCCCATGGTGGAGCTCGAAAAACGGACACCCTGTATATATATGTATATATATTTTCCCCAATTTTATCAAAGAATATTCCGTTTCGAAACTTTCATCCAATCCAGGGGTTCAAACTTGAACGATGGAAACTTGTTATTTTTATAGACCTCAATCGCAGATTACTGATAAGGATTTCTCAATTCAGAACATCTTTCCATGTCCTGTACGATGAATATCAATTTGCCATACATTCAAAAACATTTGGTTTGTGATTTTTCAATTATTTCTTATTGTTTATATAAACAATTCTACCAGCTACCAGAATCAATGTACTGCACTCCGACAATATTCACTTTATTTCTTCTTCATTTCATTCTTTATACAGTGTGTCCCACTTACCATGCTCACCATGGGTATCTTTTTAACGGTGAGAGATACGAGGTCGGTTAAATGACACTAAATGTGGAGTTTGTCAAGGCCAACTATAATGTGAAAAAATATTTTGATAAAATCTATTCGTTTTTGTTTTATATGCAAAAAACAGGTTTTGATCATTTTCATGTGTCCTCCGTAACTTCTTTATTTATGAAAATATTCAAATAGGAATTTCACATTCTCATGGCAGTTTTTCAAAGTGATTTCGAAAAAAATATGAAATTTATACCAACTCTTCTAGAATTTGAGATATCAGCACCAACTTTAGTTTTTCAAATGTAGGTCATAGCTCACTATGACTTAGTTACAAATAACTTTTTTTTCTCACACAGATGATATGTCGCAGTAATAGTTTTGCGTTGATAACAACGGAGTTATCGTCATTTATACAAAAACAAAGAGTTATTTGGAAGCCGCCATCTTGAATTTATAAATTTAAACAAAAAAATCATGATCTCCGACCTCAGAAACCCCCACTTACCAATTTTGAATAGAATCGGACCAAATATTGTCCGCCATCTTGGAGCAGCCATTTTTTTTAATTTCAACAAAAATTCCATAATGTATTGTCACCGAAACTATGAACACCTGCCAAATTTCAAGTTAATCGGACGACCAGAAGTGGGAAAAAATTCACTTGAGAAAAAATGATCAAAACCTGTTTTTTGCATATGAAACAAAAACGAATAGATTTTATCGAAATATTTTTTCACATTATAGTTGGCCTTGACTCTTGACAAACTCCACATTTGGTGTCATTTAACCGACCTCGTATCTCTCATCGTTAAAAAGATACCCATGGTGAGCATGATAAGTGGGACACACTGTATATAATTTGATATTATTCCAACTAGGAAAAAAGCCCGGATGCTCAAAGTGGAATGAAATGTGGAATAGATATACAAAGTTCAAAGTCCCCTCCATAAAAGTTCATAAATGAACGAAACTGGTAGATAACGGGAGAAACACAACTAATTACTTTCCAGGCTACATACCATACATTAAATTGAATTACAGGATGATGTGGATTCAATGTTTTGCGTGGCATAGGTGTAGCCAGGAAAGTAGTTGTTTTTCTTTCGTTATCTACCAGTTTCGATCATTTATGAACTTTAGTGGAGATGACTCTGAGCTTTTTATATTTATTTGTTATCAGTCCAATTTGAGTTGAATATATTGTTTTCATTCATTTCAAGAAAAAAAAATGTTTCAATGTCAACGAAAAAGGTCTTCACAAAAATACACATATTCCTCAGACTGAATCCATTTTCCTAGCTATGACTAAGCTATGACGTAAGTAGTCGCTACAAAGAAACGAAAATAGCTGCTAGTACATTCGAAGAAACCCCGCGTAGGCCCGCACATCTGTAGCGAAATAGCATATCATAGCTACAGCTACCATATCAATGAGCACAAGATATGATATGGTAAGTATATGTCGTCCGTCCATCAAAATGCACTATTTATTGTGAAAATCAGGAGATAATGAAAAATAAAAATTGATTATTATACAGGGTGTTTCACAGGTGAAGGGAAATATTTCAATGGTAGATAGGGGTCACCAAGGTGGTTCTGAAAATACCATATTTGATAGGTCTTAGGCTCTTATAGAGTCTTCATAACGGAGATACAGGGCGATTTATCGACTTCGAATAATTATTCATTCGTCAATAAGTATTGACCTACCCAGTATATTTTTCTGAAAAACGGTATGAATCTTAAACTTGGGACGTTGAATCCATTCACCTATCGGGCGAAGTGAAAATCCAGGCTCGGCTTCAGGAAAAATTTACATTTATTAGAAATATTAAAATAACACACTGTATGTAATAATTGACAGAGTTCATCAAAGGAATCGTGAAAAGAAGGAAAACTTGAACTGGATTTGATGCTTTTTGTTTTCCCGCCACCAATTCTCATCGTAACAATCATAAACAGAAAGCTGAAAGTATGTCAATTTGAAGAGTAGGTATTGAAATTATGAAACTAGTGTCAATTATGATTATTCGATATATTTTAGTCAAAAAATCGCTCGAGAGAACTCACTAAGTCCCACAGTTTTTATAACGGAGATACAGGGTGAATTATCGGTTTTGAATCATTATTCAATCGTCCATAAGTATAAAAATACCTAGTAACATTTTCTCAAATTTGGTATGTAGCTTACTTGGGACGATGGATTCATTAACCTATCAGGCGGAATGGAAATAATACCAAATAATTATAATTCTATAGTTCACCCTGTATCTCTGTTATAAAGACTATGAGACTTTTCCTGAAGCTGAAGCTGAATTTCCATTCTGTCTGATAGGTCAATAAATCCATCGTCCCAAGTAAGCTCAATACCAAATTTGAGAAAATATTACTGCGATGGGTAGTTTAATACTTATGGACGAGTGAATAATTATTCGAAAGCGATAATTCACCCTGTATCTCTGTTATAAACACTGTGAGACTTAGTGAGTTCTTTCGAACGATCATTTAACAAGAATATATCAAATAATCATAATTGAAAGTGGTTTCATAATTTTAATACTCTTGAAATTGACATACTTTTAGCTTCCTGTTTATGATTGTTACGATGAGAATTGGTGTCGGGAAAACAAAAAGTATCAAATCCAGTTCAGTTTTTCCTCTTCTTCACGATTCCTTTGATGAACTCTGTCAATTATTACATACAGTGTGTTATTTTAATATTTCGAATAAATGTGAATTTTTCCTGAAGCCGAACCTGGATTTTCACTTCGTCCGATAGGTGAATGAATTCAACGTCCCAAGTATAAGCTCCATACCAAATTTTATGAAAATATACTGATGGGTAGTTCAATACTTATAGACGAATGAATAATTATTCGAAATCGATAAATCGCCCTGTATCTCCGTTATGAAGACTCTAAGACCTATCAAATATGGTATTTTCAGAACCACCTAGGTGACCCCTATCTACCATTGAAATATTTTTCTTCATCTGTGAAATACCCTGTATAATACCCCTATAGATTTGGATTGATCTGATGGGAAACGATTATTGTTGTCATGCCAATCAAACCTCAAATAAGTTTGTAATTGTCGAAGTGACAGACACAGCGTTACTGTCATTATTGATTCATCGAAAACTTCTTGCTATAGGGATTCGATACAGATGCGTTATTGCCAACGAAGTCTTAAGAAAGGTATGAGGAGCTAGAGCTCTGCGCGGGCCAGATTTTTGAGGCCCGCCCCGACCCGCATGTTTATGAAATGGAACCCGACCCGCAGCAACCCGCACGGCATAAAATGTAACGTAGCCCGCGTGGCTCACTCGGCCCGCGTAGCTCATTCGGCCCGCATGGCTCACTCGGTCCGCGTGGCTCACTCGATCCACGTGGCTTACTCGGCCAGCGTGGCTCACTCAGCCCTCGTAACCCACTTATGGAAAGAAACTTCAAACATATTTTGACCTAAGGAAAAAAATCCCACCCTGAATTTTCACTCGATATCAATGATATGCTGATATGTTTGAAGTGTTAATAAGCAGTGAAATTCATTGAGATCAATTGAATTGAATGATCGAATGCTATATCTTTACGTAATTCATCAATTGGAGGATACTTACCTCAAGATTATTCGATTGTAATATTTTCCTAAGGGAGTTACTCGACATTCGGCAATATGGGGACAATATAAACGAATGCGATTTGTATGAATATATTGCTCTCAAGCTCTCATCAAAATGAATAAAATTAACTTAAGACTCATTATTCATGACCACAGCCACAGGCTATTGGGATTCGACTGATTTGAGCATCCCAAGAAAACCGAGTTCATTTTACAAACGCATGGGTGTCTGGATTGCTCAGAGTATCACGTCATTTCGAATGTGGGATTCTGTTCCTCTCCCGCAATTCACAGGGCCCGCGGGACCCGCACGGTCCGCGGAACCCGCACGGCCCGCGGAACCCTCACGGTCAGCGAAACCCGCACGGTCCGCGGAACCCGCACGTCCGCGGGACCCGCACGGTCCGCGGAACCCGCACGTCCGCGGGACCCGCACGGTCCGCCGAGCTCATTTTTATGAATCGACCCGTCCCGCCCCGCACGCTACATTCTTCAGGCCCGTGGCGACCCGACCCGCGGTGCGGTTCGGGTCGGGCCTGAGCCCGCGCGGGTTGGCCCGGCCCGTGCAGAGCTCTATGAGGAGCTATTAACACGCTTTTCATTGAATGGTGCAACAATGAAGAAATGAAAATACCGAATAAAGAAGAAGTATTTTTGGCTCCTTTCCTAGAAGTGTGGTTCGTCCGTTTGACTAATTTTGATCATATTTAATAATCAACTATCAATGTGTAAGTGAAACTTATTGAATTAGCAAAATAGCATATTAATAATACTCAGGCACAAGGATTGTAACTCCGCCACTGGGTGCTCAGAAACAAAAACCTGAGCAAAAAACTGCGAGTCTTGGTAGCGAGGCTCGAAGAAGGAAAAAGGAGAGAACCGATCGAGATTTCGTATGATACCCTCGCGCAATTAAAATACTCAAGAACACTGTTTTCAATTAGATATCATGGTGATATAAAGTTCCGTTGTTGACTATACAAATCAAGAGTTTGGTGCTACACAAGAAAGATCCTAGCTAGGCAGAAGATCCTGTTTTCAACAGTTCATGTATTCCTGAGACACATGGTGAGTGGCAGTAGCGTTATTACTTTTCTTGTGCCGGTTTGAATTTCATCTCTAAAAATCACAGTCCACTGCATGAAGTCTCGCTCAAACATTGGTTGAGTCCCTGAATCATAGAGAGACCAAACACCTTATGGGCCTATATATAGCTATTACCATCTATTACTAATAATTAGTATAGATAGAGAATATATCTCTGTTGTTAGTTGTTAATCCACCTTCATCCAGAAAGATATATGGACATTTCCTTGTGTGTATATCTATAATGTTCTCATATACGTGAAAGAAGATTCTCATAAATTTAAACAGAACTCCTTTTATCATAATTACCCTACAAGAAATGCCGGCGCATTAAGTGTATCTAAACACAGGCTGAACAAATTTGAGAGAAGCACAGGATATGTTGGTGCAAAGTTATTTAACAAACTTCCCATCAACATAAAAAACATGAGCCGTAATTCATTCAAGGACGAAATTAAAAAAACATTGCTACGAGAGGCATATTGCCGTGAGTGAGTTCCTTGACGACTCAATAGACTGAATTTAATTGTTTGTGTAGGTGTTTATTTTCACAATTCTCCATGTATTGACGTTCTAACACTATTTTTCGTGTACCTACATATATTCTCATACTTTTCCCAACTATTCGTGAAAAAACATGACGTGTACATCCATCTGTTGTATGGCTGCTGTTGCAAGGACTAATGAATATATTTATATTTTGTATTTGTTACAGAACGCTTGATCTCGGACGCGGTTAGTTCTCAGAATTAGACAGATTAGGCAAAAAGAAATGATGAAGAATCGTTTATTCCTCAAAAAATGTGCACCAGAATTCACACCGATTCTCTGCAAGTTGTTTACCATCTCGTACAGGTCGGGTATTTTTCCATCATGCTGGAAGACAGCTAGAGTCCAACCAATCCCCAAAAAAGGGAACAAGAACCTGCCCAACAACTACAGGCCCATTGCCCTGTTATCAGTAATCTCCGAAGTGACGGAGAAAGCCATCAATATTGAGCTTATCAAATATCTGGAGAGCTCAGGAATCATCAATGATAGACAATACGGCTTTCGCCACCGAAGATCTACTGGAGATCTACTTGCCTACGTCACCCATTTATGGCAATCTTCAATAGAAAAACACGGGGAATCTCTAGCTGTCGCGTTGGACATATCGAAGACATTCGACCGTGTTTGGCACGAAGGACTCCTCCACAAACTACCATCATACGGCTTACCACCTCAGCTATGCCATCTCTTATCGAGTTTCCTTTCAGGCAGATCGCTCCACGTGGTGGTGGACGGTGTATCGTCTGATACCATTTGCATCAATTCCGGCGTTCCACAAGGATCAATTTTGGCACCAACATTATTCCTGCTTCATATTAATGATCTGTTGGGAGTAACAACTTGTCCTATCCACAGCTTTGCAGATGATAGTACCCTCCATACTGCGTTCTCCTCCAGAATTCCCATTTCTTTCCAGGAAACTAAGAACTCACGGCGCAGGCACGTCAATGCTGTCAATGAAGATCTTGCTGAAATGACAGCCTGGGGAACAAACAACCTAGTTGAATTCAACGCCACCAAAACTCAAGCCTGCATTTTCTCTAGAAAGGCGGAACTCAGTATGCCCGATATTGTAATGTCTGGCTCCACCATCCCCACCAAGCCCACCATATCTATGCTCGGTATTTCCATCAGCAACACTCTTTCATGTGATAATCATGTCAGATCCATCGCAAAAGCTGCTTCACAAAAACTCGGATTCTTGTTCCGTGCGAAAAGCTACTTTACACCTCAACAGCTTCTCATGATCTACAAAGCGCAGATACGGCCTGTTCTAGAATACTGTTCCCACATATGGGGTTCAGCACCAAAACATACGCTGATGCTCTTAGATTCCATCCAGAGAAGAGCCATCCGCCTGGTGGGTGACGCCACACTCACTCACTCTTTGACATCATTGGAACACCGTAGAAAGGTCGGCGACCTTTCACTTTTCTATCGATACTTCCACGGGAAATGTTCATCGGAAATCTCTGCTATCCTCCCTTCTTTAGCAATACGAATCAGACGAAGTAGACAAGCCCAGTCAGCACATCCTTTCGTTGTCAACCTCGAAAGATGTCGAACAGCACTTTATCAAGACTCCTTTATCCATAGAACGGCTAGGCTCTGGAATTCATTGCCTGTGGAAGTATTCCCAACAACATATAATCTCCAAAAGTTCAAAAAAAATTCCAATACCTACCTCCTGTCCCTATCCTTCCTAGGAATGCACGATGTTCTTTGAACATTATAGGGATTCTCTTTCGTGCGCTCCAAGCGATAAAAAAAAATTCAAACCAGCAATGGGTATTTCGATCACAGTTCGGAGTTGTCGGTGACACAATCTAAGATATGCAACATGATAACACTTATTGACATTCAACATGCTTCAAATACGAGCACAACAGGACATCATGTACAATCGAATATAACAAAGAAAATAGCGGCCACCTACCCAAAATATGCAGGCACAGGCCAGAACTATTGGAGTACAGTTTGGTACCATCAGACCACCGCAGCAAATCGTCGAATTATCACTCGGATATGCAATGACTAAAATATGGCTCCGAACCGCTAATCAATCAAATCCGTATTCCTATACGCCATTTGGCAAAAACTTGGTTCTCGAGAAAAACCCGCAGAAAAACAATCTCGACCGCGAAGTAGTGCACCTATACCACCACGAGACCAATCGACCCCTACCTAACCCATGCATAATTCTCACATGGAATACCTGCCTAACCCAACGTAGTATGGACGTTTCAACGCCGTTCAGGCATCTAACCTAACATTACCCCTTCAACCTGCACTTGTTGGGGGAATGAGTCCACCCTCTAACCTACCCTTGCATTGACGACCAAAAGTGCCTTCGGCGACAAAATGACACGTGACCTAATCTAACATAACCTACCCTTGCAGGGGATCAATCCACCCTCTTACCTACCCTTTCGAAATGACCAAAAGGGCCTTCGGTGACAGATGACACGTGACCTAACCTAACATTACCCCCCTAACCTACCCTTGCGTTGTTCACATACAGTTCATTGCCCTTGCAGGAAATAGGTCGCGTGCACGATGACCGACCCTGGAGGCAAATTATTGAAACACAACCTCACTCTTCTGTGAATTATTGAAACACAACCTCACTTTTTCATTTGTTTACAGAGGAATCAAAAGGTTGAAATAGTTTTTCATAATATTTTGGCATACGAATCGTGTTTCTTGCGTTATTCATTAATTCAAGCATGCCTTTGCATTGTGCTGTTGTACAATGCACAAAAAATGCAGCAAGAGACTAGGGAATATGATTTTTCAGGTAGATAGTAATCTAACATAGTTATCATAATGAAACGTTGTCATTCCTTATTAAAATTCCTTCTGCCTTCTGCCACTTCTGCAATACAAGCTAATACTGCTAATATAGATTGAAATCGTCTACAACACACACGATCGTCAGCATGTCAGACCAGTCCTCCCATCTCCTTGCATTATTCTAGAAACAGGTGTATTTCTATAAGCTCTTATTGAAGAAGGAATTCCGATGAGAAATCAGAGAAATAACCAAATTTCAAGTATGAAAACTATATGTGAGTGACTATAGTAGGTACTTACTTTTAAATCATAATGTACCATCCGGATTCCTTCATCTTCCGCTGCAGTTTTTGTGCATTTTACAACAGCACAATGTGATGGCATGAGCGAATTGATGAATAGCGGAAAAATACGATTCATATGCCAAAATAATTGTGGAAAACTATTTAGATCACTTGTAAACAAGTAAGAAAAGTGACGTTGTGTTTCAATGTTTTGCCTCCAGCGTCGGTCATCTGACAGTTCTTGCACGCAACCCATGAATCAACCCTCTAACCTACCCTTTCGAAATTACTTAAAGGGCCTTCGATTACAGATGACAGATGGCCGATGACCGAAGACCGATGACTGTTGAATGAGGTCAAAGAACAAGTGAGTGTGGATGGAATCTAAGAGCATCAGCATATGTTTGGGTGCCGAACCCCATTATACAGGGCTTTCATTTCAAAACTTACCACCCTGCATATCTTCTGATCTGCGAAGATCACAATTTTCGGAATAAACAGATCGATTCAGATATCGAGGGGGAAGTAAAATAACAGTACCAATGGAATGCCATGTTCATCCCCTTCACCCCCAGACACCCCTACTTTGAAATTTCAAATGGTACCCCCTTCTTTGAGACACATAAGATTGAAGGTCTATGAATGATCAAATCAACCAGGTGAAAAAATATTTATTTCGTATACTGGGTGAGTCATGAGGTACTGTAGATTGCTTACAATAAAGTATAGCTTTGGTGGAGTCGACTGTAAGAATTTTGTCCTGTCCTACTGTAGATACTCCTACCACGAACGGAGGCTAGAACTTTTCAACAGCTTCTTTGATTTATTCCAGTTTTTTCATGGAACATTATGCACTCCAACACCAATAGACTCGCGTATACAGAATTGAAAAAAATCCAGGATCGTACTTGTGATATTTTGCCATGTATCAAAGAGTTCACTCTGTATATGGTTTCAGTGAACAATGACATATTTTCTGACAATCAGAACAAAATATGTTGGTGCTTCATCTAGCTGAGAATGGTATACCCTACTAGTTCCTTTCAGAACCAACTAGAATGATTTTTTTTTGACGAATCGTGTCTAGGAAGAAATGCAATTTTTCAGAGTGGTATTCAAAGCAATTGCCTAAAATGTCGTCCATTATATTCTAGACAATAGTACAGCCTATTTTCGAATTCTTGACGAACTTTTTGAACCGTTTCCCGATTGATTTGTCTGCATTCTAAAATGATTCTTCTTTGAGTTATTCAATATCTTCTAGTGGAGTCTTATAAACCATTGTTTTCAAGGGACCCTACAGAAAATAGTCGAGAGGTGTCGAATCTGGAGATCTTGCTGGCCATTCTATGGCACCTCTTCTGCCAATCCCCATTCAAATTGTCTTCAATGAAGAGTGGTCCAATTATCTCATTTTCTAGAATACCAGCCCATACATTGATTTTCTCAGGAAACTGAGTATGGTCCTGTCGAAACTTGTGTGGATTTTCATTGTCTCAGAATCTACAATTATGCTCATTAACAAAGTCGTTCAAATGAAACGTTGATTCATACACTGAAACAGATGTGCTCGGGAAAACTGGCAACTTGCTGAATCTTCCCAGATATTTCCACACAAAATTCGATTCTGCGGTCATGATCGCCTTCTGTAAGTTGATGGTGAATTTGAATTTTATATGGAAATAATTTATCCAGTTTCAGCACTTTATGTATGGAACCAACCGAAAAATTTGTAGTTTTCGACACTTTGGGGGATGTGTTCATCGAATCCATAGCAAAATGGCCCAACACTTGAATCTGAGCAGCTTCATCAAGAACTCTTGGTTGGATAGTTTTTTTATTGCAAACGGATCCCGTTTCTTCAAATTTTATCACTAGAGCCACGATGGATTGGTGAGTTATATTCTTGTCCTGATGTCTTTCATTAAAAACTCTTCTAGCACAGCGATTTTCAGCTCCATAAATAAATATAATTTCTATTCTATCTTGTAATGAATGATCCACTCTGAAGTATCTGTTGGTACAAGATTTCGGTACTAATAACAATTTAACAGTATCTCACTGCCGAATATTCCTGATGAAGGCAAAAAGAAATACTAAAATGCAACAAAAACTACATGAAATATTTTTTCACAGTATTTTATGAAAAGTTTACCTACACAACATTGATTTACTTCATCACAATTTATCTCATTGCTTCCGATGATACCCTGTAGGTGAATTGACAGATTATTCAGCAGAAACAGTAGAATTTGGAAATTAGTAACTTACCTCTTTTACGATAGGTACGGTCCTAAATTTCTTCAATATTCTATACGTCAGTCTATAGGAAAGGGAGCGTATAATGTTTCATCAAAAAATTAAATAATTCAAAGGAATTGTTGGAAAGATATGACAAAAATATAATTTTTAGTCCAATCCTATGGATCACTCTGTATATTATTGTAGAAGAGAAGAAAACATTTTGGATGGCCATGTGGTATTCCCCTCAGGGGCATCTCTGTTCGTGTTAGAAGTATGTTCAGTTCCTGATGATCCATCCTGTATGCAAAATAATTTATTTTTCATTTGTAGGGGGTACCGTTTGAAATTTCAAAGTAGGGGTGTCTGGGGGTGGAGGGGATGAACATGGCATTCAATTGATACTATCATTTTACTTCCCCCTCGATGTCTTAATCGACCTGTTTTTTCCGAAAATTGTAATCTTCGCAGATCAGAAGATATGTAAGTTTTGAAATGAAAGCCCTGTAGAGAAAACGCAGGCTTGAGTTCTGGTGGCGTTGACTTGAACTAGGTTGTTGGTTCCAACTGCTGTAATTTCAGCAAGATCTTCATTGACAGTGTTGGCCTGCCTGATCAGGATCTCCAGAATAATCAGCAATTGGTTATTTCTCGTATAAAATGGTGAATGATGCTCCTTCACCAAAATTTCAAATTGTTCCGACACCATAAATTGAATTGTTCGTTTATTCTTCGAATAGCTTTACAATGCTTTTTTATGCCCAGAGACACGGCATTTTTTTTACCAAGTATACTCTCACGATGAAGACGAAAGTAAAATCCAGATAGACGGTAAATAATAATTTCCCCACTTCCACTGCAGGGCGGTTCTTACAAAAAATATAAAACGATGGAAAACACGCTTTTGTAGTTAAACGAACTGAAGAATAGAAAATATAAATTGGTTTGAAGAACACGCTTTCATAAATAGTCCAACAAAAAGGGGAGATGATGGAATGATAAAAGTTTGTTGATAAATAAACAACATAAGAAATGTAAGCACCTCCATAATCAGTATTTTACAATACATACAAATTTACAATTGAATTCATCAATACACTTTTATTATTCGATTTACAACTTTTTTCGAGTTCGAATATTCATAAAAGCGTGTTCCTCTACTTTTTCAAACTACTATTATTGATTCAATAACTTGGTATGTACATTTGTATCAATTTTGTAGGTTGTTGGTTCGGAATGCTGTAATTTATTTATTTTTCCATCATGCTGGAAGACAGCTAGAGTCCAACCAATCCCCAAAAAAGGGAACAAGAACCTGCCCAACAACTACAGGCCCATTGCCTTGTTATCAGTAATCTTCAAAGTGAGCTTATCAAATATCTGGGAGCTCGGGAATCATCAATGATAGACAATACGGCTTTCGCCATCGAAGATCTACTGGAGATCTACTTTCCTACGTCACCCATTTATGGCAAGCGTCATTAGAAAAACACGGGGAATCTCTAGCTGTCACGTTGGACATATAAAAAGCATTTGACCGTGTTAGGCACGAAGGACACCTTCACAAACTACCATCATACGGCTTACCACCTCAGCTATGCCATCTCTTATCAGGCAGATCGCTTCATGTGGTGGTGGACGGTGTATCGTCTGATACCATTGGCATCAATTCCGGCGTTCCACAAGGATCAATTTTGGCACCAACAGTATTCCTTCTTCATATCAATGATCTGTTGGGAGTAACAACTGGCCCCATCCACAGCTTTGCTGATGATAGTACCCTCTATACTGCGTTCTCTTCCAGAATTCCCATTTCTTGCCAAGAAACTAAGAACTCACGGCGCAGGCAGGTCAATGCTGTCAATGAAGACCTTGCTGAAATCACAGCCTGGGGAACCAACAACCTAGTTGAATTCGACTCCACCGAAACCCAAGCCTGTATTTTCTCTAGAAAGGCGGAACTCAGTAAGCCCAACATTGTAATGTCTGGCACCACCATCCCCACCAAGCCCACCATATCTATGCTCAGTATTTCCTTCAGCAACACTCTTTCATGTGATAATCATGTCAGATCCATCGCAAAAGCTACTTCACAAAAACTCGGATTCTTGTTCAGTGCGAGAAGCTACTTCACACCTCAACAGCTTCTCATGATCTACAAAGCGCAGATACGACCTGTTCTAGAATACTGTTCCCACAGATGGGGTTCAGCACCTAGACATACGCTGATGCTCTTAGATTCCATCCAGAGTAGAGCCATCCGCCTGGTGGGTGACGCCACACTCACTCACTCTTTGACATCATTGGAACACCGTAGAAAGGTCGGAGACCTTTCACTTTTCTACCGATACTTCCACGGGAAATGTTCTACGGAAATCTCTGCTATCATCCCTTCACTAGCAGTACCAGTCAGACGAACTAGACGAGCCCAGTCAGCACATACTTTCGTTGTCAACCCCGAAAGATGTCGAACAGCACTTTATCAAAACTCCTTCATCCATAGAACGACTAGGCTCTGGAATTCATTGCCTGAGGAAGTATTCCCAACAACATATAATCTCCAGAAGTTCAAAAAAATTCCAATACCTACCTCCTATCCCTATCCTCCCTAGGAACGCACGATGTTCTTTGAACATTATAGGGATTCCCTTTCGTGCGCTCCAAGCGATAAAAAAAAATCAGCAAGATCCTCATTGACAGTAGTACCTATTGACCTGCCTTCCTGATCAGGATCTCTAGAAAAAGGGATAGGTTTTTCCTCGAATGAAATGGTGAATTATGCTCAGCCACCAAAATTGCAAATTGTGCCTACACCAAAAATTCAAATGTTCGTTTATTCTTCGAATTGCTTTACAATCCTTTTTTATATCCAGAGGCTCTGCAGGGTATTTTACCAAGTATACTCTCATGATCTAGACAAAAGTAACATCCAGATAGATCGTAGTGTCTTGCACCAAGTCTCCGGAAAAGGAGCCTGATAAGCTGTTACATATAATACATAAATTCCCCACTTCCACTACAGGGCAGTTCTCACCAAAAATATAAAAGAATGAAAAACACGCTTTTACAGTCAAACTAAAAAACTAAAGAAACACGCTTTTACCTACGACCACTATAGAAAGTAGGCAAGAACACACGATATACAGCCTCAGTAAGTAGCTCTTTACGCACAGTAAACACATCACACAGTTTTCGTTTATTCTGCCAGTCATGATCGCGTATTCGCCGTCAACAGCGGATGACATAACTGTCAAAAATCATAATGCAGACTGTTTGTCCAATTTTTTTGATGGTTTTCTTACGACTACTACTGTAAGTGATGAATATTGTACACAAAACAATGGCAGTAAGCATCTCCTCACACACGTGTGCGTAAAGAGAGCGATCATACGATTTTCATAGGTATGTTGATAAATGCCTTTGTTTTGTTGCTAAGGCGATGTGTCAACTCAGAAAAAATAGTAGATTGTTTTATTAGGATCAAAAGTGACACTTTGTTTGACAAGCGAATTTTGCATTTGCGAGGCGGAGCGTTTAGGGAAGCCAAGCGAAAGCAAAATTTTCGAGTCGAACAAAATCACTTTTGATACGAATGAAACATGCTATTTTTTCTGCAACCGAAACAATTAACTCAAATAAACATGTGAAGTAACCATCAATGCCGTGCCATATGTATGCAATGCAACAAATATTGACAAATAATCCATGTGGTGAGAATATTCTACTTGCATTAACAGCAGTTTAGGTTTTCTAGGATGTTCGAATTATAGTTTCAATATAAATACAACCACAGAGTGACATATTTATGTGTATGGACCAGGTGCTCTAATGGCAAATACCGAACCAGTGCCAGCTATAGGAACAAGACGTGGAAAATGTTAGGTTAGTGGGCATATCAACAATGATAATAGTGATTATTTATTCCTCTCCATACTACACTGTGTTTGACTTGAGTCAAATGGAGCTAAACAATATCATTGTTTGAGACAAAAAAAAACTATTGCTTGCCGTGATTATTCAAAAACAAGTTATCCCATCCCGAGAATAACGAATGAAATACACATTAAGCAAGTATTTGAATCTTGAAGGCTTCCCTGATCAAAACAAAAATACTTTACTGAGATGTTTTTAATTCCAATTCGCGATAGAAAATAACACGTCGCCCCATCTAACGGCAACAACTAGAACACTTCTGAGCGGTTTGTTTTGATGGTATGACCAATAAGCACAAACAAAAAACAAATGTGAACCAATGAAAACAAAGTAAACAGGCCGCTTTGACAGCTTTCAAGAACTCCGATAGGTGGTGTACGCTTATTTTCTATCGCGAATACTAAACTATAATAAGGTGTATTTATATCTCCAGCATGGGTATGAAATGCCAAATCTGCTGAAATCGGAAACAAATAAGGTATTCGTCTCAACCCAAATAACCAGCCGTCACAATGTTGTTCATTCTTGATGACGTCCAGTACATCCGCTTCCTAGGAACTTTAGCTCCTAGGAACTAGAATTCGACTTTAGCTCCTAGGAACTGAATATGTTGCCTAGCAACATACCTATTTCTGTGTCAGCAATAGAAACCTCAATTCAAGAGCTAATTTTGGTATCAAAATGGCCGACTTTTGTGTCGGTTGCAAAAAAACTATATTTCTTTCAATAACGAGTTTGTCATCAATCCGATCTTCCACCGAGTTTCGTGCAAATATAGTTAGTTCTTGAATATCAATAATATACTATATTTCTTTCAATAACGAGTTTGTTATCAATTAGATATTTTACTGAGTTCCATGCAAATATAGTCAATACCTGGGTACTTTCACAATCACAATATAACCACAATTCATTTCATTCGGCGAAATTGAGTTGAATAATTTCAGGATTTCGCCAAATGAGATGCATGTGTGGCGATTCGAATCTGCAATTCGTTGCTCATGGTTTCATAGGAGAACCGTTCCTGTATCCAGCCGGATGCCGGTATCCAGCTTTCAGCGGCCATATTCGCATTGTTTTTTACGAGGTTTCTTAGACGGAGTGTCGTCACTAAAAATCGTTGTTTCTTGATCTTCAGAAACATCACTGTATCACCTCAATTATTTTTGGTCGGTTCAACATTTATTCCCATTGACGCAAGTGCATGTTTCCAAGAATAAGGCTAGTAGCAGATGATCTGAAAGTTTTCAAAAAAGTACAAACGGTGAGAGACTGTGTTGAGTTGCAGAAAGACCTAGATAGCATATTTGAATGGAGCACTAAAAATAGGTTATATTTCAACTTGAATAAATGTGGTATTATAACGATAACTAGAACTAAAGTTCCAGTTGTTTTTGAATATGAAATGAATGGAGAAACTTTAGAAAGAAAAAAGGAGATGCGGGATCTCGGTGTGAACTATAATAGCGTTTTTTCTTTTTCCGATCATTTGGAACATGTTCGCAAGTCTGCAAACCGTGTTCTAGGATATATTATAAGGCAAACTTATGGATTTAAAAATGTCCATACCGTTAAAATATTGTACTATACTTTAGTAAGACCGAAGATTAAATTTGCATCGATAATTTGGATGGGGCAAGGTACAACTGCATTGAAATAGAAGAAGTACAGAATAAATTACTCAGATATTTATATTACAAGGAGTACCATGTCTGGCCTTACTATACAGTTCGAACAACTGAGATCAGATCACATTTTGAAATACTATCTTTGGATCAGAGACGTAACTTAATATGTGTGATATTCTTATATAAAATTATGAATAATACGATTGATTGCCCCGACATTTTCGCTTTGCTACCATTCAATGTACCTCCTCGCCGTACTCGATCCTCACGCTTGCTCAATGTACCTCATAGGAAGTTATCTGAATCCCCTCTTTTAATCATGCTTCGACTGGCTAACTATTATAACACTCTAATTTCATTTGAGTGGTCGCTCCCTGAAACTAAATTTCGCAGAGAAATCTTAAATGTCATTCTCAATTTATCAGTTAAATTTTGGGAAAAAAATCCCTACATTTCTCTTCTCTCTTTTTTTCCTCTGTTCTCCACTTGTCTGTTATGTAACCTTATTTATAATGATTAGGTATATCATCTTGTACTCACTTGAATTGATTATTGATAGGTTTAATCAGCCACTTCAGATGGGTAATTATTTTATATTTATGTACCATGTAATTAGGCCCATAGGCCTGTTTGGATGAATAAATGAATAAATAAATAATTGCAAATAGTACAGTGTTTTTTCTGTGAATAACAATTAACAATTCCAGTTAATGTCCAGCTATCCACCTAAACCGAAAGCAGGTGAGTTATATATTTTGGAAATATGAATATTCTTTTATTTATATTTCCCAATTTCAGTTAAAAAAAATCATGTCAAGCGATGATGATGAGCAGATTATTTCTACACCACCAGAAATGTTGGAAAAAGCAAGAATGGCTAAAAATGAGTTGCTACCCGCTAAGTCTCGTGAACGATACGAAATAGCACATCAAAATTCATGGACTGGAGACTTAGAAATAATACCGTGTTATTTTCGGAAAATGTCCTACTAGTATATTTTCAAGAATTATCGAATTCGATGAAACCATCATCACTCTGGTCTATATATTCCATGTTACGATCAACACTGAATATATCAATCACAATATTGATATAGCAACATATCCCAAGTTTATATCTATCCTCAAAAGGTAATCGGATGGATTCCGAAGTAAAAAATCAAAAATACTCAATGCTGAACAGATCAATCATTTTCTGCAGAATGCTTCCGATGATGAATATTTGTTTATGATGGTAATTTTTCGAATAACAGACATACTCAACATTGAATTGATGAATTCTTTTTTATTGAATAGCAAGAATAATAATAATAGAAAAGTTCAATCTTCGAAATAGTAATCATAAAATCCGAACCCGAAGGTCGGTTTTTATTATTTAAAAACGCTTACAGAAACTCTCATGCTTCAAACAAAGTGTAATACCTAATCATATATAATATATTTTTTTATTTCAGGTAGTGCTCATCCAATAGGTATAAGTGGTGCCTGTAGAAAACAGGAATTGCGAAATATCAATCCTGAACACGTAAAAGATACCGGAATATCTTTAATAATCACCATCCCGGATTTGTATCCGAATCCTTCTTCCCAACATGCAAAAAATAAGTCGAAGCCCTGAGGGGGCAGAAGGACGATCTAGCCTTCATAGCCATCTAGTGGCTTAAGTGCAAAGGTGTATGGTAGATTCATCAATCATACCTTGCGAGTAAGTCGTGCATATAGACTCCTACGTCTATATGCTTACAGAAAAGACATCCATGTCAGATTCTGTAGACTATAGCAACACCTGTAATTCTCAAAGTGGTTTAATGTTCCACTACCCAGATAGCACACACACTCGCCTAAGGTCATCCTCAATGTGTCGCCAAACGCCTGGAGAGGACGTTCTATTTTCTACAACCTAAGAACATCATCAGGCGTAAATTTAGCGCTGTAATTGTCCTAAATGAGTTCTTTCAGTGACAGCCTGAGGATGTAAAGAATTTCGTGCCTACGGACGTCTTCAGATGACATTCCATGAAATAACGTGTCATCGAAGACACAAGAAAGAAAAAGAAGAACTAGAATTGAGGTTATGATAAGATATTAAGATACATCATATAATATTAATGATTATATCAAAATTATTAGAGTATTCATTGAATACCTCCATCATGCATTCATCATATTTCTATTTCACAAAATGATTGCGAGAAGAACTTATTGCACAGAATTAAAAGATAACAATAACAAAAGGATGATAATCTCTGTTGATGACATTTCTCTCAGGTAGCAAGAAACAAAGGTGAGTAAATACTAAATAGAATCATTGATAGTACCGGACATGAAATATTGATACATTCATATACATTATTTATTGTTTCAGGAGGTTATTGAGAACACAAACTTGATGATATCATCATAGCAAACATGTTTTATTCCAAGATATCTTTGCTTCTTCAGAATCTATAAAATATTGTATGGAAGCTTGAACATTCAGAATGAATTCAATAAAGGTAGGTACCTGAATCAAATCATTGATATGGTAGGTACTGGACATGAAATGTTAATAGGTTAATTATTTGTTTCAGATGAAGTTATTGAGAACACAAGATTGATGATGTCATCAGAGCAAAGATGTTTCATTCCAAGATATTTTGGCTTCTTCGAAATCTATGTGAGATAGTATGCATGTTTGTACTTTCAGTATATTCAATAAATAGGTACCTACCTAAATCAAATCATTGATATAGTAGGTACTGGAACATGAAATATTAATAGGTACATTATTTGTTTCAGGAGGTTATTGATAACACAAAATGATGATATCATCAGAGCAAAGATATTTTATTCCAAGATATTTTGGCTTCTTCGGAAATTATGAAAGATTGTACATAATGCAGACTTGAACTTTCAGTAGATTCAATAATGGTTGGTACCTTACTACATAAATCATATCATTGATAGTAAGTACTGGACATGAAATATTAATACATTGTTTGTTTCAGATAGTTTTGCTTCTTCAGAATCTATAAAATATTGCATGAAGGCTTCAACTTCCAGTTGATTCTGCATCAGGAATGTCCAGAGTTCAGAAATCAAAAACAACATGAAGAAATATAACTACCAATAGGCAATAACTTCTAGTAGTGCTCAACAAGAAGCTGAAATACATTTATTCAGAAAGGAAATTGAAATTTTTCAGAATAAGTTATAAATAATAGAATGTGAGTTTTTCATTTGGTTTTTCATTTGAACCTATTATAAATAGAGGGAAATTTTGCAAATAACATGAGATCCATATTATTTTGAAGAAATTATCATTTGCATAATACAAGGTGAGTCAATAGTGTGTTATCCTTGTATATTAGCCAAACCATCAGATAAATAAAGAAAATTCAAGTACAACAGTAATAGGGTTTCATGAGAACTTCCACATCAAATTGTTTTCTTATCTGGGTGTTTGAATTCCAAGACATATTGGTTTTTTTCCAAATGGGTCACCCTGTATATACTATTGCATTTTTAGGTTTTTCCTGAAGAGCTGATTTCATCGATGTATCACACTTGGGGTCTAGCGGGAATGATTACAGAGATATAGGGTGTTCAAAAACAAGATTTTTCAATTTTAGGATTTTTTGTGTGGAAACTATTCAATATTGGTCAAAACGGCTCACATTTCCTTATGAACTTTCGATTTACTATCTAATGACATTCAATTGGAACAAATAGAGGGTGGTTCAACATTCAGAATACTGATCAGCTTATTGTATCTGTTCCAAATAAATATCAGTAGATAGCTAATCAAAAGTTAAGACAGGGACATGTGAGCCGTTTTGACCATTAATGAATAGTTTCGACACAAAAAATCCTACATTTGAAGAATCTCGATTGTCAACACCCTATATCTCTGTAATAATTCCCACTAGACACCAAGTGTGATGCATTGATGAAATCAACTCTTCAGGAAAAACTCAAAAATGCAATAATATACAAGGTGTTCCATTCAAAAAAACCAATCATCAACCGATATCTTGGAATTCGAACATCCTATAGATATGAAAACAACTTTAGGTAATGTTTCTCATGAAACCCTATTACTGTTGTACTTAAATTTTCATTTTATATATCTGACGGTTTGGCTAATATCGGAGGAGAACACACTAGTGACTCATTCTGTATACGAATAATATTCACCCATAAATCTTCATCATCAAAAACCGCCTCAAGTTGTTACTATGATGTCCTGAGGTTGTCTCAAAAGATTTTATAGGGATGTTCTGAGACGTTATTAGTATGTAGAGAATGGTAACAGGAGGACGTCTTAAGAATGTCCTCTGGCTCGCTCTCGACGTCCTGAGGACATTAATGTGAACGCCTCAGAAGGGCCTCAAAAGGAATTTGTGCTATCTGGGTAACAGATGGTGATAAACCTAGAATCTCAAGACTAAGAGATTCTAGGGAAATTTCGTGAATCGATTGTCAGCTGATGCAAGACAGACTGAGGATGACCTTAGGCGAGTGTGTGCTATCTGGGTTTCGACTTGCCATAAGTCATGAACCTCCGTCCTCTAGGAGAAAATATTAAATTATTGCCCTTCTTTCTGAACTATAAAAACAGAAAATGCACTAAGCAGTGTAATAAATTCGGAAGTGTACCTAAAAATATTGCCAAGTATCTGGGATTGTCAGTTGCAAACCAATACACTGGACATTGTTTCAGGCGTTCGTTAGCCACCATTCTTGTGGATGATGGTGGTGACTTACTAGCACTGAAAAGACATGGTGGATGGTGTTCATCATCTGTGGCTGAAAGCTATGTGGATCAATCACTGTACAAACGAAAACTGACACTGCTTCAAAAATCACTTTTGCAATGAATAATGAATCAAATAAGTCTTTCTCTTCCAACGTCGATATAGTGAGGGATAATAATATAACTCTGGAAAATAATATTGATCAAACAATACATATGCTACAACTACAAACTATACTAACACCGGAAAAGAGGTTTATAATCCTTCCTTCACTTTCAACAATTGCACTGTTACAAAATAAATAACCATTATAAATGTTGATTTTATATTTTTATATGATGTGTTTTCTGCTATTAATAAAGTTGTGTAGATAAGAAAAACGGCATCATTTCAGTTCGAATTGAGGAAAAACCTGCTTTTCAAAAAAGCATATTATACACTTGACGAGTATTTCACAGATACATTAGAGTAGATATTTATTAATTTCTAGCACACTGTTTCATTTTATATATAAGTTATAGTACTTTTATGACTGTGATAACACTCTTATCCAATTTTTTGTTTGTTTTGTCTATGCTATGCTATGCGGCATCGTGTGTAACTCTCTCCAATTCGTGCGTAATATGCGTTTTACAACTCTTGTTATGTAATATACTATTATGTGGCAGTAGGTAAAGTATAGTACGTAATGCGTGATGAAAATAATAAACTCCGAAATCACCTCGAGCTTCCTCCACTACGTAGATAGCAATCTCTATGGTCAAATTTGAGGAACCCAATAGGTTTTGCAGTTTCAAATTACTGCCATCATGGAAACGACTAGGACAGACGTTATACCAAAGCAAACTCTCGTTATTAAGGAAGTTTACGAAAACACGTAAATATCTCTTCAGAGGTATTATTGCTTCCTCCTTGATGTTTCAGGAAATTTTAGACGCAGATGTTCTCAATTGGAGTCTGCTACAATATACAGGATATCATTATACAGGGTTGGGATAAAGTATGGAACGATCAAGTGAATTTATTTGAGACGGAAAAATAGTAATTTATTATACAATGGAAAAAAGTAGTAGATTTTAGCTCGAGGTTGTGTTGTGTCCCGCGTAGCGGAGGGAGACAAAAAACCGTGAGCTAAAATCTAATATTTTTCCCGTGTATAATACACTATTTTTTTTGTGACAGAAGAAAGGACGAATCAATATTGAGAAGATATCACATTATTTTGAAATCTGAAAATTATCGACGTGAAATTTCAAGTTTTTAACAGTAGGGACACCTGCGTTGTAGGCATCTTTATCATTCTTTTGAAGTAATCAAATATCTGATGTCACTTCTGTCAGTTCAATTCTGTGATTTGATTTTGAAAAATTGCGAATTCAGTAGTTGTTTAGTAATATACGAAACCGCGAAGTCGAATGGAAGATAAAAGGATTTGCAGTTCTTTCTCGGAGACGCTATTATTGACTCATTTTTCGGAACTCTGGCACAACAAAAGCCATTAACAGAGTATATATATGTGATATATATCCGGGAAAAAAGTACTCACTTTTTTCCCATGGGAAAAAAGTAATTTATGAAAAGTGACATTTCATAACCTGCCAACAGGGATGAAATGCCAAAATTTTTTCCCGTCAGAAAAATAAAATTTTTCAAATATAAGCGAGGAGGAAGGTAATTTCTTCTTCTGGTTATCAACAAAAAATGATGTTTCAATGATACAAAACGAAACCAATCAGTAATTCAAATTGAAATATATCTATCAATACAGAATGTTTGATATATCAGGCGGAATAATATTCAATTTTAGTATTAATTACGAAATATATACCTGAATAAGGAAGTAAATATCAGAATTTCCTCAGATGTCAAAACTTGCGCATTCAGCCATTTGAAAATATCAAGTAGCGCTATCAACAGATTTTTTTCTATCTAGTATAGGTACTTCCATCACGGACAATAGATTGATAATTTTTCAAGTAATGAATCAGAGAATCTTTCAATAATTTTTTTGGATGTATGATAAATTGACTTTTATAATACAGGACGTGAAAAGGAATTCTGAATTGAGAAAAACCTAATCACGAATCTGCGATCGAGGTCGATAAAAATAACAAGTTTCCATCGTTCAAGTTTGAACCCCTTATCGTGTGTGTGTTCAATAGATGTTATTCAATATTCGTCGTGGCATATAGCCAGGAAAGTAGTTGTTTCCTGTTGAACTTCTCAAAATTGCAAAATGAGTCAGTATTTTACCCATGTGAAGTTGGCACCGTTTTTTCGAATTGTTTGGAACTCTGAGTAGATTCTTCAAATACCCTGTATGTGTAAGAACATTATTATAACAGTTATTTTTCGCACTTCATTTGAAACAGTAATTATGAAAATGAAGAACAATGCCTATTCCGGAAATATTATATCTTTGTCTTAAACATAACCAATTTTGAAACACGAAAGGTAGCGTGTCCTAATAGAAGCTGTTTCGATACGCATTTATAGGTTTCATAATGACTTCATCAAAGACGGGAAATAGAGGAATAATTGAAAACGTGACCTGTCTCGGAAATTTTTGAAAAATAAAATTATTCACCTCGCTGTACTAGTAAATTTATTCCAGTTGAAATTTGCACCCTGTATACCTAAAACAACGCTGATACCTTAGGATAAAATCATTTCGTATCAGTGGATTGAATGAAAATGATTCAAACATTACCATTACCATTACCAACTGATTCTCTATTTACTTATAGTTAACTGCTGGAAAACAATGTTGATTTTCGAATTTTGGTTGAACTGTAGATGTAGGTACTAATCAAACTGTAATCCAAACATTCTCATTTATTCATTCTGCTTTTCATCACAAACATGGAATCGTCGGAAAATGCATTCAGAGCTCTAAATCAATTCGAACTATTTGTTCCTAGTTCCCAATTAAAAAGTGGTCTATTGAAGGGAACAGGTTCATCAGAAAACTGTTCACTTTTAATGAATGCCTGACTGCTATTGAATGTTCCACATTCAAGTTATTTCACAATGTCCTTGTTTTTCATTGATGCAAACTACTTTACGATGCGTAGTTCATAATTTTTTAGGGCTGTATCATTAAAAACATAATTCATTTCATCATCAACTTTGAAAGTACTAACTCAATTGAAGACCACAGGGGAAAAAGGGGAAATGTCACAAAAAGTAAGTTTCGAGAAAAACGCATGTGGAAGTTTGAACCTCCTTACTTTTTGGCAGTTGAAAGAAACTGAAATCAAACCACCTGGATTCATTTCATGGAGTATAGTGAGCAATAAAGTTGAACAACTAGGAATAAAAATCATATTTGGATAGAAAAATCATGGAAAACAAAAAATAAGTACAAAAATTCAAGGGAAAAATGGAGAATGTCCATATGAATTGTCAAAAAACTGGATTGTTTACTCTCAATTATCTGCTCTGGTACATTTCTCCATTCTTGCCTGAGTACCTAATGAGTGGTGAGTTGTCATATAGTGAGTACATCTAGCATCTATTTAAGAATAGTAATAGAGTAATGAATAAGGATAATGGACCTATTCCATATAGCCCTCTATATAGTTTAGTAAAATAAAAATTAAGATTAATATGTGAACTCAACCTTGACAAACTTCAACTTGATGGTTAGTATTTTTCACAGTTGGGTGAACATATACCTAGTATTATATAAGCAGAACACTAGAATAGGATATTTAGTTTTAATCTTCTCCTGAAGATGCTAACAAAGTTAGCGAAACACGTGTCGAGGCGTTTAAAAAATCGGTTTGGTTAGTGGTAAAACAGTGTAGTGTATTATCGTGAACATATACCTAGTATATAAGCAGAACACTAGAATAGGATATTTAGTTTTAATCTTCTCCTGAAGATGCTAACATAGTTAGCGAAACACGTGTCGAGGCGTTGAAAAATCGGTTTGGTAAGTGGTAAAACAGTGTAGTGTATTATCGTGCCAAAGGTTCCAGTCTTAGATATATCTCTATGATTTGATCATTTTCTATAAATTCCACGCGATATTAGTATAGGAATCATCACTCAGACGTACTTGACAAGCCCAGTCAGCACACCTCTTTGTCGTCAACCTCGAAATATATCGAACAACTCTTTACCACAACTCGTTTATTCATTGAACGGCAAATTTTTGGATTTTTTTGCCTAACAGAGTTAATAATAATAATGATAAGGTTTATTCAGATTCGGAGCACAAAAAAAAACAACTAATAGTAACACATGTGCTGTATAAACGTGGTGGAAACCACAGAAGCATCAAATGTTGCTTGTGTGTGGTGAAAAATAAATAAAAATGAAAATAAAATATGATATCGAGTATAACATCAGTACAGGTATAGCAATAAATTATGATAAAAGGATTCGCATGTGTGAATAAACTACTCAATATATGAAATTAAAATCAAACAATGATAATATGAAATCACACGAATAAAATATCAGTAAAGCAGGAGAAGGTTAAATATATAAAAACATTCAGTTCGAATATATACAAATATAAAAAAGGTAGTTAAAAGAGTACTCCCAAGAACTTATAATCTCCAAAAGTTGCAAAAAATCTCAATACCTACCTCTTCTCCCTATCCTTCCGAGGTACCCACAATGTTCCTTGAACATTATAGGGATTCCCTTTGGTACGCTCCAAGAGATGACAAAAGGGTGGCCGTATTTTTTTGAAATATTTTGTTTGCCTGCGAGTTCACTTTGACCTTTTGACAATGTGAAAACAACCTATTAAAATCACAATAGAATCTGTATTCAGGCTAGCACTTAGCTTGGAAAATCCCCCTTCTTCACATTTTTGAAGTGCACATTCCGCGTTTTTTCCATGTGAACGAATTTTCGAACTAGCATATCAACTGACTATGCTGCGGACGTCTGTTTATGCTAAAATATAGTGGTTAGGCTATCAGATATATGGCGTTGTCAAGTCGAAAAAAACCTGACCCCCTTGCTAGGGTAGGTAGAACATTGCAAAATAAGTTGGGTTTGCTCAGTAAAAATGTGTCGTAACGCCATCCGTTTTCAAGATACAAGGTGTTGAAATAATATTTTTTTTACACATTTTTTACTATTATGTTGAAACTACTGGCAGCATTGTGATGAAATTTTGTATGGATGTTCCTTAGAATCTGACACATCCCATGCATTTGTTTTTACATTTATATCTGACTCTCATAAAGGGCGCTAGTTACACGGTTCGTACCGAGTAGTTTTGAACATAACTTTCTTGAGGTTAGATTTTTCAATCCGAATTTGATGTGAACTTGAACATCATTCAATTTCACACCAAAAAGGTACTCTTGGTAAAACTCGATACTGTGTTCCGTTTTCGGAATATTTCGATTTGAAAATGATGAAGTGGTAACTGTTGCTGGTATAAAGCTATGTATTAGAGTGAGTATTATGAAAAATTATCACCTATTTATTGAAAACCGAAAACAACAATACATTTCTGATGCAAAACTCATTGATTTAACAATGAACCACAAGAATAACATCGAAACAGATTTGACTAAGAACATGGATTACACAGTTTTGTTGTATCTTGAGCAGAAAGTCTATGCTACATAGATAAATTCACGTCAAGAGTTGTGGGGCATAATTGAACATCACTTAAATGACCTAACAGCTGATCCTCAACTGTTCAGAAAAATAATACATTCTCAAAAAAAGAATATAGAATCGTATATTCCTCGAAACGTAGGACATTTTGAACACTTACTCTAAATGATTCAATAATTCATGTTTCTAGTTGAATATCTCTTAATTTTCTACTTATAATTCTTTGTTCCATCAATAACTTCAGCACAAGAATAATTTTATTGTTTTTGAACCTGAATAAAATAGGTAATCGAACTCAATAAAATTTATTTTATACCAGCATCATTACTACTCCATTATTTTCAAATCGAGATATTCCGAAAACGGAACATAGTATCGAGTTTCACCAAGAGTACCTTTTTGGTGTAAAATTGAATGATGTTCAAGTTCATATCATATTTGGATTGAAAAATCTAACCTCAAAAAAGTTATGTTCAAAACTACTCGGTACGAACCGTGTAACTAGCGCCCTCTATGAGAGTCAGATATAAAAACAAATTCATGCGATGTGTCAGATTTCAAGAAACATCCATACAAAATTTCATTACAATGGTGCCAGTAGTTTCGGAATAATCGTGAAAAATGTGTAAAAAAATATTTTTTTCAACACCTTGTATCATGAAAACGGATGCCGTTACGACATTTTTTCACTGAGCAAACCCAACTTATTTTGCAATGTTCTACCTACCCTAGCAAGGGGGTTAGGTTTTTTTGAAACACCCTGTATATTGTGACATTCCCCTTTTTTCCCCTGTGGTCTTCAATTGAGCTCGCACTACCAAAAATCAATTTTTCTTGACCCAACGAAATACAATACAATACAGTAGATGGTGAGAAAACGCTCAGACATATCGATTTCAATCCATCAGAGACCCATTTCTCGATATTATTGTCATATAACAAAGTTGATACTATGAAGCGGAACGCAAATCAACTTCCGATTTTCAAATGGAACACCCTGATTATGATTGAAATTCAACAAAATCAAGTTCGATGGGGTAGTCTCAAACGGCTATGGTGTTAACTGATTGATCTTTCAACTGATGGAGATTCACTTGCCCACGGCACCCAAATATGACAAGCCTCATTAGAGAAACACGTACCTACTGTCCATACGGCGTTCTCTTCTAGAATTACCATTTTTTCCTAGGAAACTGAGAACTCACGACGAAAGCAGGCCAACGCTGTCAATGGAGATCTTGCGGAAATTACAGCCTGGTGAACTAACAACCTATAATTGAATTTAACGTCACCACAACACAAGCCTGTATTTTCTATAGAAGAGCCGAACCCAGTATGCCTGAGTCTATAGTAGAGCAGTTAGAGGAATTGGGGTGGAAATAAATTCCACAAAAATGCAGTTTTCATTTTCTGAAGCCTCATTCGACCCCTTACACTATATTGAAATTGAAAAATGCATTCTTTCATGCAAAAATGTTTGAATGTCAGGATAAGATTCAAACGAATTTCTTAATCTTCCTAAAAATGATAATATGGTTAGCAGATCTCAAAACTCGTGTCGAAGTGTGAAACAATCATTTTGGTATGTGATTGAAACTATTCTCTGTGATCGTGAATGAAATGTTCCATTATTTGATATACTATTTCAGGTTTACCTAAATACATATTATAGTGAATTAAAAGCAGCGATGGAAGATAACAAATGTTTATCATTTTCTTTAAGTACTGATGATAGTTCCAATTGTGTTAAATTGACTGCTAAAGGTGTCCAAGGAATTATAAGTGCTAGCAAGTAGCACAGTAAGACAAAATAATTGAACTCTTGGAACCAGTGCCTATTCATCCTCTAATTGTTCACGTCGAATGTCGTCGATTGTACGTAAATCCAAACAAGATGAAGAATGATCTCAGGTTTAAATCAGATCCTGATAGAGAAGCATCAACTAGTAGCAGCAGCAGCAGCAACAGAGCTTTGTGATCTGAGCTGCCGACATTCGCATTCAAAGAAAATTGTTTGTTTTGTGGCCAATTCATCAAGGAAACTGAGAAAATAATTAAATCTGCAATTTTACCAGTACGAACTTTCGCATTTCGACAAACTATTATTGATGTGTGTGATGCAAGAAACGATTTTTGATCATCAAATGTCCTTGCACGTCTTCTTTCCGTTATCGATACTTGCCAGCATCAGATGCTCTGTATAATCAGAAATGTAGTGTGAATTTTGGAAAAAGGCGACTCTATTCCTGAGAAATATCAACATTATATTCCCAATGAACAGACAAAGTTAGCAGGACGTCTTCCTGATAAAAATAAAGAAGATGCCTTTCTAGAAATATGCTGATGGCTCATGAAAAATGATGAACCAATTTCATTTCAGGAGTTGCTGGACAAAATGGCAGAGCTGCTGCCAGAAAATATCGAACCTAACACTGTTCGTCGTATGCATAAAAAATTAGAAGAATATTTCTCGGATGACATTATGATATTGAGACAAAAAGGTAGAGCTAATATGATCGTAACAAGAAAAACAGTTGCGAATATAATTTGTGATTATCAGCGACAAAAATGTTCAGGAGATCCAGATGCTGAAAAATATCGTATAGTTGAAGCAACAGCTGAACTGATTAAGAATTCAATCAAGTTGATGAGAACATCCTTAGAGTTCAATCCTTCACCAGAAGAAATAAGTTCCAAGCAGGGAAATAATAAGCTTTTAACCGACATTTTGAAAACATTCTTGGATATAATTATCAACAAAAAATCCTCAGGTTTGAAGATAAATTCAATTAAACAGGCACTAATGCAAGATGCAAGGCCACGATCTATCATAAGATCAATTCGTCTAGGCGTTGGTGTGTAGTATCTTCGAGATTTTCGATCTCGGTTACTTGTCGATGAACTTCATAAGCTTGGGTTTTCATCATATGATGACGTACGGAAGTACTTGCAAAACTGAAGTAGATGAACCTTGTGGAACCAGATGTAAATGTCGACGATACGGAATTTTTTGCACAGTATTGTGCAATAATTGTTCGGGAAGGTACCAATATTCCAATCGAGGAAGTTGAAGATAATGAATGAACTTCTGTTACATGCCAAATATGCCATTTTTATTAGGTTTATGATTTATACGTATTAACGAATGAACGAATATTGGGAACACTGTATTTTTATTTTGCACAAAGGTATCATTATATATTTTCTCATATGTGTTATTCTATGCCTTCTGAACTGAGAAAAGCAAAAAAAAATTTGTGGGAATTATTTCCACCTGGGACCATTTTTTATCGCATATCTACTACACTTCTATGCTCGGTATTGCCATCAGCAATACTCTCTCATCATGTCCAATCCAGCGAGAGTTGCTCCACAAAAACCGTGCGAAAATCTACTTCACACCTCATCAGCTTTTCATAATCTACAAAGCACATATACACAGATGAAACGGATTTTTTCGATAGAAAAATCCATTTTCTTGAAATTAAATTGTTTCGTTCAAAAATTTTTCATTTGAATGGAGCAACACTTGTCCCAAATCAATCGGCTTGCTTGCTTCGTTTCTTGGAATTTCTTGATATGAATTTGCTCATCATAAACAGTATATCTTTTCATTCAAGTGTATATAGCATGTGAATTTCCACTATTGTATATTTCGTCTAATTCTATACTATTTTGTGTGCTGAGCACATCTGACAGTATATTTTGTCACAATGTCATGGTTACAATTTTTCAATAACATAATTTGAACTCAATATGCTTTATATTATTTACTTTTAATTCTAATATTGGTAAGTTATATTTCAAAGTATTAATAGGAATATTCTTTTTAAAAATAAATAAATCGATAAAATGACCAATGTTTTGATAAAACATTAGCGTAAGTCGGTTTTTTCTGACATGGATTCGATGGTGGAAGAATCTTCGTTCGAACTTTCCTTGGAAGTGCTCCATCTAAATTCGACCTTATTTGGTTTCTTGTTTCAGAATTGTTGCTATCGATCGCACTGTTGCTTCTCTGATCTTCGTTCCGCGTCCTTGCAACCTTCTGCTCGTAGAAGAGGATGTATGCTTCTCCATCCACAATAGATTTAGATGATTTCTGTGAAACAATCGAGTCATTGTACTCGTGCCATAAGTTTGTGATTGGGTGTTTACAATATGCTGTGTAGTATCCAGACAAAGTTGTTCCACTGTGATTAGATACAGCATAAATATTATATCTACAAGGGATTTCATTATTTGTTGTATAATTACCCATATTCGAATCTTCTAAAGGAAAATCAATGGTGGTGTTTATTTTCCCATGAAAATTCTCCGATGGCGAGAATCGTTTTAAATGGATCACTAGAACATTAGGGAATTTATGTATCAACAAAGACTTCGTGAAATTCCTTCTTTCCTTATATTATTTGTTTATTCTCAAACCCGATTATGTGGATACACACCTGAGACTTCACACTGTACATAAAATAAAAATACTATTCCAATAAATACGTTGATATCGCTTGCTATATCTGCTTTGTTGTGATCCAAAGGATGATTCGGATGGTTTTCACAGGAACTTATCTGAAAGAGATGAATAATATTAAGTAATATGAAATACCATTTCAGAGACATTGTCGTACTTACTTTCCACACTGCTATTTCCACTTGGAACTCCATCACAGTGAGACAATCAATAGGCATTGGATTTTCCAGGAATGATGAGGCGGATGGTTCCACTAGGAATTGACCATTGTGAATCAATTAATTTCGTTTGGCTTTATTTTCGTGATTGATGCATTCGATGAATTCAGGATGATGTTTCGATTTTGTTGATCAGTTATTTCGCTTGACGTCAATTATTTTGAATTGACTCGGCAGTTACTTGTTGGAAATCCATGATAAATGTGAAAACTTCACGAACGATAAGATTTCCACAAAATTTATTAAACACACGACATGTTTCGCTAACACAGTAGCTTCGTTAGGTGATATACTGGTACAATGAACTAAGTTTAAGAACTAATTCAAGTTTAAGAACTAACTTTAGATCATTGTACCAGTATATCACCTGACGAAGCTACTGTGTTAGCGAAACATGTCGTGTGTTTAATAAATTTTGTGGAAATCTTATCGTTTGTGAAGTTTTTACATTTGACGTCAATTAGCTGTCGGTCATGACACATGTCAACAGTGTCAAACTCGTCATGCGCCAAACGCCGATTCGGATTGATGTGCCTTCCCAACTAAGATGGCTTTAATTCATCGCCAAATCAACTTAGAGTATTCGTGAAGAAAACGGACCAAAGGTGTGACGTCATTTTAGTAATCAATTCTGATTGGTTCAGATAGACATCTGGGAAGAATCAAGTCTCCGGAGGGAGTAGCGATAACATCTTTTATTTTCGATATTCAAATATTCCGCCAATTTGAAAAGCGGAAACTGTTAATTTGTTCTCGAAGTTTCTGGAATGCTGGAGGAGGAATTTCCTTCCCGGTCGTGAGAGGGGAGCTCACTTCAGAAAATTTTTCGTGGTGATCAAGTGCCATTTTTGTGGTGTGAACCGGCTTCTGAAGTTCTGTACCGCCTGGCGTTCTGGATCCAATCAAGATTTCCTGGATTTGGTTGTTGATCTACAGATTTTTTTTTGTTTTGGTTTAAGAAGCAGGATCTTCATGGTTCATCATCCAGGCAGCCACGTGCCTACCTTCATCGTCATCAAGGCCACTTCAAGGTGAGTCTCGCATTATTTCCACTTTTTTTTTCTCTGCAGTCCAGAAATGCAGAACCTCATTGTCATGAAATATTTAAGGGTTTTTCTGGGGGTTCTACAAACGGAAGTTATCCTACCAGGAGCACTATTCTTCCCAGGAGTCATTGCTCTACCAGGATCTGTTAATTCTACAAGGCCTTCGGTGGCTATATACAGGGTGTTTCAGTTTTTTGTGGCAGGATTTTAACAGATTGAAGAAGGCATTTTTTCAAGACGAAAATCTCATACAAACATATATGCGTGGGAGCTTCGTTTCCGATTCACAGGGTGTCAAAGTTTCAGATTATTTTTTATGTTTTTTGAATTTTCTCCTACAATGTTCGGAATAATTGATTGAAATTTTGTACACTCCATACACTTCAAAAATTCAATATTTGAGACTATTGAACATTTCTGAATTCCTACAGGGTGATGGACTTTCAGGGGTCGTAACCCTGTAGAACTTTTTTGCGTGCCGTCTCTGCTTTCAATGGGATATAGATTCAGATTGTCCTTTCAGTTTGAAAACTATTTGCCCCCATGTAAATTTTTCGGAAACTGTATGGATCTCGAGATAAATGCCAAAAATGAATTACTTGTAATAAAACCGTTATTTCTCAAACACACTTATTTGACATTTCTTAACATTTTATTGAAGAATTGAATGACCGAAAGCTTCCATACCTGATGAAATTCAGTTGCAAAATTGAATTGAATTTTTTAACACCATTATAATTAAAACTAGTAAAAACGTGACATGAAAAAAAAACGAAAACTTTGACACCCTGTAAATCGGAAACGGAGCTCCCACGCATATATGTTTGTATGAGATTTTCATTTGAAAAAAATGTCTTCTTCAAGCTGTTAAAGTCCTGCTACAAAAAACTGAAACACCCTGTATATAGTAGTCTGGAATCTGTACTCTGGATATCGTCCCCTGCTTGATTCCTGATGTGATGGATTTTCGTAGAGGAAATACAACTCGTACATTGTTTCATCTGACATCCATGGCTGTGAAGTCAGCACCCCGCTCTCCGTCAACCTTCATCTCAGCAGCTTCATCTGGTGGCACTGAAGCCATTTATTAAGGATATCTGGTGTAGGACACACCATACAGGTTTTTGACATGAAATCATATCTTTATTTTTCATTTTTATTCACTCATAATACCAGTTGCTAGTGTGTATAATGGACCATTTTTAAATCATAGCCAGGCCATAAATCGATGAAATCACATATGAAAGGTACATACTAGGGTCCCTTGATGGAAATTGACGTTGAAGTCATCTTTACAGGGTACGGACAGATCATAGCTGCATTCTTTTTCAATGATCTAGAGACTTTAGTTTTATCTACTGGCATCCCTGACATTGCTGTCACGTCACATCCATGGGCGCTACAGAAAATCATTCAAAATTTTAATAATAGTTATGTACAGGGTATTTACTTGTTGAGGAAGATCATATGGCGAACGAGTTTGTAATTATGATCCGATTCTTTTCGAAATTGGAAGGTATTTGGGGCTTTTCCGGGTTGGAGATAATGATTGTTTAGTCAAACTTGGAAAATTCAAGATGACGGATCCAATATATAGCGAAAGAAATTTCTAATTATGATCTGATCCTATTTAAGATTGGTGTCTGAGGGATTTCGGGGTCAAAGTTCATGATTTTTTGTCAAAATTGGGAAATTAAAGATGGCGGATCCAATATGGCGAACAAATTTTGTAATTATGATCCGATTCTAATCAAAAATCGAAATTGGTATCTGGGGATTTGCGGGGTCGGAGATTATAATTATTTCGTCAAAATTGGGATCTTCAAGATGACGGATCCAATATGGTGGAAGAGTTTTGTAATGATGAAGATCCGATCCTATTCAAAATTGGTATCTGGAGGTTCTCGGGGTAGGAGATAATGATTGTTTCGTCTAATTTGAAAATTCAAGATGACTGATCCAATATGGCGAAATACATCAGTTTATGTAATTATTACTCTACCACAAATAGAAAAAATGTAGGATGCGAGAGTGAGAATAACGTGCCTATAAGTTATACTGCGTATACCTATTTCTTTGTTACTTTCAACAATAAATCATTCGAAAATGACTTTTTATTTGAGGGAGGCGGAGAGATCATATGTATAACATGGGGGTAAAGTATATTCTATTCTTTATTTTCCTGCATATTTGACGTATTACTTTTTATCACCCTACTTTTCGTCCCAGACGAAGTTTTATACATAGTAATGTTAGTTACTCCATAAATTCTTCTCCGAATTGGATTTCCGAAAATATATTTAGCACACATATGACATGATGTACAGTAGTTCAGATACCCACATCGAGGTTTTCACCATTTCTCAATCATAAGGCTGAGCTCATTCAGCTCATAGATAATTTTATTCTGCTCAGCTTGAAATTAGAATTCATTTAGTCAATTCAGTCAACCCTGATATACAGTCTAAGAACAGTCTCTTTTGGTGAAATATATTAAGCATTCAGTACAATTTATATGTTCCCTACCTGGCAAATATTATGCTGGAGTAGTAAATTTTGAAATTAGAGGATTATTAATCTATTTCTTGGTATAGTTGGATCAGGAATTCCATATGGAAATTACGTATGATACGCCAGTGACCTCAATATAACCTAAAAAACAAGGAATGTCAAAAATCTAGTGTTTATCCCCAGAATTGAATAAGGATGGAACTATATAACTGTTTCACAAACACTTTAGAGTGAGAGGAGACGAGGATCTGTCCGTACCCTGTTAAGATGACTTTAACGTCAATTTCCATCAAGGGACCCACTTTAACGTCAATTTCCATCAAGGGACCCTAGTACATACCTCCTCTCCACATAGTATACTATGCGCTGGTAGAATTCTTCCATATTTAATATTTAAAAAAAAATCTGCTATGACTGCAAAATGTCCTTACAGAAGCTTTTGAGTTTTCAAGTACAATATAAGGTTGATTTAAATTTATATTCATCCACATAGTAGCAGGCAACAGTTCAGTGAGTTTCGTGAGAGGAAATAGTTATATAATATTTTTTGGTTATGCATATTTGTCAAAACCTGTGATATGAGTCCTATCATCAAAATTAAATGTTTTGGGTATTTTATATGACTGTTTTATTTGTTTATTGACATGACACTCCAACTCACAACATCTCCAAGGTAAATTTAGGTCTTTTAGTCTGCGATAACAACTTATATTATTCATTATCTGGTTGCTCAACTTTCCAGGTAACATTTCATTAGAATTGAAAGTTGCAGTGGCGCCCCATCTTTTTCGTTCAACCAACCTTATGATTGCTAGATAACTTAATTTTTGCTATGCTGCACAAGAAAACCGCGACTACAAGGGACATTAATTTCAATTTATATTGGTCCAAGAAAATTTCTGCTTGTCTTAATGACTTGCAGTGACGTATATACAGCGGTACGCCTGCGACCATTCGACTTCTCAGTCGTTAGACGTCATTCGTCATTGCCGTTGTTGTGTTTCTTCTGAAGACGGTGCAAAGCACTTCTGTTTTTCAATGGTGAAGTATTCCAGAATCAAGTGTGATGGGTCATGGATAATAGTGGTGTTGTATCATCTCCACAGCAATGCGGCATTCCATATTTGGGGACAATCTGCGGGGGTAAGAACTTTCTATATTTTTGTTACATATTTGTAACTAGTTAGGTGTTTCCCTTCTTATTCTATCGAAAACATTCTATAAGAACCTAGATATCATTCATACCTGAAACCATATCTACACATCACTGTCAACACATATGGCCATGTTTGTGTAACCTGCACAACACACATTCGTTCAGCAATGACGATTTGACCAGTCGCATCTAATCTATGAATGCACTTATTCATAGATATTTTCTTGGAAGATGCTCTTCTGAAATATCAACAACTGTTCCTCCCTTGGCAGTCCTCGCGAGATTAACCCGTCGAGTTGAGGCTTCGCACCCCTTCGTGGTCACTTTGGAGACCTGCAGAACATCTCTTTCCAAAGACTCGTTCATCCAACGAACACATTGCCAAGGAAGGTGTTCCCCAAGGCATATAACCTCCAGAAATTTGAGAAGAATACCAATTCCTACCTTATTTCCCTTGGTTCTCACGATGTTCTCTGAATATTACAGGATTGATGATTTCACTTTTTTCTCTAGGTTTTTGTGGTTCCACATTCGAGCCATTTCAAGCACAAATAATGATCTTCTGAAAAAATATTCACTTCGAGATATTATCTATTCGTAACAAACTTAAAATTTCTTGATTCAAAAACAAAATTGTTCAAATATGATGGGAGATTAACTTGACAATAGAAGAATTTACTTGTTTCAAACTAATTAATTCTTTCTTCGACCAATACGTATTGTAGTAATGAAGAAATATCCATTCAAATCAAGACTGTAGAAGAATCAAACAAATATTTGGTTGGACCAATAATTCAAGAGCGTCATACGGTTGAATCAATGCTATTCCGCATTGAATCACATCTGTGTACGGCCAGTTTTTACGATACTGTTCTCATGTTTGGGATTCTGCACCCAAACATACGCTGATGCTCTTAGATTCCATCCAGAGAGGAGCCATTTGCCTGGTCATGTGGAAAAGAAAATTACTCCTATGATAGGTGATATTTAACGTCTTTATTCAATAATATTTTTGACACAGCTATTATCCCGAATACATGGTCCAACATCGTACTCACTATGCTGCACAAAGGGGGAGTGGGGGACAATCCCGAAAATTTTAGAGGATTGGCATTAGTTAACTGTTGTGCCAAATTATTCACAAGTCTCTTACTCAACAGGTTATCCTCATGGGCAGACGTTTGCCAGGTTTTACCGGAGTCCCAGGCGGGATTTCGTACTGGACGTGGTTGTCTAGACAATGTCTACACTTTGAGCTCTATCATCAATATACATATCAGGATTAAACAACGTAAACTTTTTGCCATTTTTGTAGACTTTAAGAGAGCCTTTGATTCGGTGAAGCATTGCATGTTGTGGTCGAAATTGTTTAATTTGGGTGTATCTTCCAAAATTCTACGTGTACTGAAAACACTTTATTCACAGGCAACTGTACAAGTCAAGGGTTCCGATGGACTTTCTAAGCCCTATAATGTAACAACCGGTGTGTTACAGGGTGAACCGTTGAGCCCACTATTATTTGCTTTGTTCATTGCTGACATTGAAACTTTTTTTTATGATAATGGTGCTCTGGGTGTTAATATTGACGACAGAAACGACATTTTAACATTACTATATGCTGATGATCTTGTCATTCTGGCACACTCAGAAATTGATGTAGTCAAAAAATTGAAAACTTTGGAAAAATACTGCACTTCTATTGATCTGATGGTGAACTTGCAGAAGACCAAAGTGATGCAGTTCTCGAGAGGTGGTTTCCAGAAACCTAAATTTAATTTCCATTTCAATAAACAACCCCTTTCTGTAACCAATAAATATGTTTACTTAGGAGTAACTTTCACCTCTTCTGGCCTCTTCCACGAAATGGCTACTGTTACATCCAACAAATCAAAACAAGCTGTGGGATCAATTCTACCGATCATGGCTAAAGCAAAAATTGATACTTGGCAGCCTAGAATTAAACTGTTTGAGTCAATGGCTCTCAGCGTTTTATCTAACTCCATTCCGGTATGGAGCTTAAGGTATTTGGACGTTTTAGAACGAGTTCAACTAAATTTTTTAAAAAGAGTTCTCTTAGTACCTTCGAATACCCCAGATGCCATTGTTCGCCTTGAGACTGGGAGAGTCAAATTTGCATACAACGTATTCAAAATGACCCTTAACTGGATTCAAAAAATTCATTCAATGGAAAATAAACGATACCCCAAACTTTGCTTATTACAACAACTCCGTTTGATCAATGCAGCTGATGACAAATATAATTGGTTACTACAGGTGAAAAAATTCTTTGTAGATATAGGTTGCCTTGAAACCTGGAATAATTTGAGTGGTATAAATGGGACTTGTAAGAAACAGCTACTAACAAAATATTATGCGTATTTACATGGGTTAGATGCGTCTATAGCCTCCCGCTACCAATTTCTGTGTATATATAATCTATTTGACATTTCATATAATCCAAGTACATATCTACTTTTGAAATTACCAATTCAGGTCACTCGCACTCTTGCTCAGTTACGCATGTCAAATGATTTTATGATTAAGTTCACCTTAAATGGGATTATTTATAAGATTAATCCAAACCTAACTTGTCCTGTATGTAACAGAAACCAAAATGAGACACTCATACACATGCTCTTCGATTGCCCAATATATACTGTTATGAATCAGAATATTCCCTGCCTTCAGAGTGTTGATTCATTGATTGTTGCACTTAAAAATATCACTATAACTCAAGCTAGAACTATTGCTACTTATATTTGGAATATTCTTAAGCTTCGTTCATTCATCCTTACCGAATAACATAATATATATAGCTTGTTATGTTTATTACTATTATGTAATGCACATTATTATCATTAATTTGTATCTGTCTGTGATTCTTTTTTGTTACCTCTTAACTCTCACTCGAATTCATTGCTGTAAACAATATGTTTTCTATACGCAATTAAATATTATTATTATTATTATTATTATTATTTATCGGTTCAGAGATTATTTAAAAACGTAATGCGTACACCAAATCTACAATGCACACTTTCTCTCAATTCTTAGATATTTGATTCCAATTTGGAGTACCTGTGGATCAGTACTATTTCAAAACATTGAAATTCCACAGAATGAAGTTGTAAAAGTTTTATTCAAATACAATTACAATACATCATCCAATTTAATTTACCAACAAACCAAAATACTACCTATTTCTTATGTACTGCAAACTGAACAAGTTAAATTCATATACAATGTAATTAATGATAACCTGAAACCAAATACATCTTTCAACTTCGTAAATCAAATGCATCATCATGATACTCGTAATCATACAAACATATTCCTAGAGCCTGTGAGAACCAATATCGGTCTTAAGAATCCAACTGCACAATGTATAACTATACATAATATAACACTCTACCTTATGATATATCAAATAGTCTAAACATCAAAACATTCAAAACGAATATCAAGAACATGTATTTGATGAAACTTGTAAATAAACTGCCTTGAACTCTTATCATACATTCTGATTAGATTATCAAAGAATATAGTGTTAGGAATATATAAAAATGTGAATTTTTGAGTATTACAATATTTGTTATATTATTATCGTACTGCTTTGGATATACTTTTATTCCAGATATATGCAGTTTATTGATCTGCTCAATTCATAAATATATTTATTATTGTAATAAGTTGCAATATTTGAATAAAGTGCTTTAAAATAAAATATCGATGAAAAATGTTTTCGATGTCATATTATGATACTTTGCGAAGAAAAAGAATGGATGAACAATTGAAGGATTCATTCTGATATTTATTAAAAATCTTATAGATGGATATTGGGTTAAAAACCGATGTTGTGTTCAATCTGCTTAATGATATTCAGTTCATTGTCGAAATTTTCTGGAATCATAGGGATATTAAACAATCTGTGGAATAAATAATTGGGAGCTGCAGTGAGTGTGGGTTTTCGGTATATGGAAAATTCAGAGGTATTTTCATTCATATTAATAAGTAGGTCCAAAAAGGAAAGAGAGTTGTTAACTGCAACTTCCGTAGTGAACTTCATAGCAGGGTGTAATGAATTGAGAAAATTCAAAAGGAGATTGACTTCTCATTGTAATGTGCCATCAAACAAAACCAAGCAATCATCAACATCACGGTACCAGAAGCAGATTTTATGATGCAGAGTGAAGTTAGTCAACTGATTTTCCAAGTTATGTGAATATATTTCTGCAAGAGGGGACGAGTTACTGCCCTATATCCATGCTCTTTATTATCAGCAGCAATACTCTCTCATGAGGAAATCATGTCCAATCCATCGCAAAAGCTACTTCACAAAAACTCAGATTTTCATTTTGTAAGAAAAGCTACCTCACACCTGAACAGACTTTCATGATCTACAAAGTACAGATACGACCAGTTTCAAAATATTGTTCCCACATTATGAGGTTCAGCCCCCAAACATACGCTGATGATGCTCTTGGTGTCTATTCAGAGACGAGCCATTCGACTGGTTGCTGATGTCACACTCACTAGCTCCTTGACATCATTGAAACACCGTCGAAAAGTCGGCGACCTTTCCTATAGAAACTTCCTGGAAAAACGTTTTTCAGAACTCTCTGATCTCATTCAAATATCAAATTGAAGTCTGATCTTCTCTGAACGTTTACATTTGTATATTTTATTCACTCATTCGATTTGCGAGGATCTTTTACGTTCCCTACATTGCCTGGGAAAAGTGTCTACTACAACATATCTATATACACATATTTCTTTACTCTACTTATTTATACCTGAACAACATGACAGGTTCAAATTCTTCCAGGACTTTCGGATATTGGCAAAAGATATAGGAACTGAGACAGGATTGAATTTGCATGACATCCGAGCAATGACAAATTAGGTTATATTTCTTTTGATGCCATTTCGCATATTCTGGAACGTGAATATACTTTTCACAGGAGTATGAATATGCAAAATCTAGTATGAAAACCATACAAATAAGCGACTGACAGGAAGGAACATTTATACGGGGTGATCTCTGAAAGGTTGCGATAAAAAAGGCGTATAAGTCTGCTCTGGAAAAGTGCTTGCGAAGTTTCAAAGCCATCCAAGTGTATTGTATTATTGGTATTGTATGTACAGGGTGGGCCAAATTTTACCCTTTTAGAGGGGAGTTCCTATTCTCGAATCAGATAAAAGAAGACTGATGGCGGTGCCTGAGGGTCGATTCATATGGAAAACTAAATGGTGAAATACGCATATACAGTGTGGCCGATTTCAACCCGCAACACCCTCCTAATTTGGAACCCGTCGACCGATTTCCAAAAACAAAAATTTCATAATATAGTACCCAACGATATCCATTCGAGAATGTGGACAAATCTGAAATATTCAGATTTTCAAGGCCTACTTTTGATTGTTGAATGTGTAAAAATTTCAAAAACGACTATTAGGCTATTTTTGTCGGAACAGTGACTAGATCATTCGATTCAGGCATAGCTCAAGTACCCCCATACAAAATTATAACACAAAATATCATATCAGGGTGTTAGTTATTCGATGGCAACTTCTGATATTTTTGAGTTTTTGATTCACCCCGTATCAAAATCTGAGAAATTGCTGAATTAGTCATTGAATGGAGGAACACATCGAATACTGGAAGACGAAGTTTCATCACAGTTATCACAGAGATGTATAAAAATTAAAATGGTCGGCTCACTCTTCAATTGTTTCGTCAGACTTACTCTCGATATGGAACAATTGCAAGCGAGTTTTGGACGTGGGGTTCAGGTATTTGCGGAAAATCGTTCAAAACCTTGCTTCTGTGAGGGATGAATCTATTTCCATCATTGTTCTGTGGTCGAATAAATACTGTGCTCAACATTTTCATTCAAATTTTAATTTGAAATAGAAGCAAGAAATCTTTCTTGTAGCCGATTCTAATAAGCTTCACTTCTTTGATTCTGATAAGCTTTGTTTAGACTTCTAATGTTATCACATTTTTGGTATGAGCTGAACCTGACTGGAAGGCGATGAAAAAAGCTGAAGAAATTGTCAGAGCAACGGCACAACAAGATTGTAATAAAATATCGAATCTGATATGACATATTTGAATCATTCTAGAAATAAAAATAGTTTTGAATAATATCGTGAAAACTTGTGTTTTCCCCGCATGGGGTGGTCCTTCGACTATATTGAACCATCGAACGAATCCTCGAACGAAATAACATTGGTACATCGAGCCGGATTGCAGAGAAAAATGGATCAGCAGTAGCAGCCAGCATCCAGCCTGTGCGATAATAGTTAGCAGTCAACAACTTACTGTGAGTTCGTTTCATGTCGCTTCCTTATTGTCCTATATCCTTACCGAAATCCTTGTGATTCGAACATGCTTGTAGTTCATTAGTTTTTGCAAAAAATCGTAAAGGTAGCTGAAAGCTTAACTCGTCTGATTGTCACGTATACATACCTCTTCTCGTTACTCGTTAATCGTATAGCTAGCTATAATAGAAGCAACATGAACGTAAACTCGTCTCGTAAAAATCGAATGATATACAAATCCCGGTAATTTTTTACTTAGAGGGCATTGTCGAATTTTTTCAAAATTTTTGCCAGTACTTACGTATTTTGGGGTGTAGAATACGAATCTGAAAACCAAAAAGCTGGGAAACCAATACTTTTCGAGATATTTGCAAAATAAGTCATTTTGTTCATCATTTTTCAGCGTCTTTTAGCAACATTCCTCAAGCGGTATAATTCTCTATCTTCTTTCTTTCGTTGTTGATTGATGAATTATGTATTTCTCAATTCATTTTATTTGGGTATTTTAACAATGAAAGCATTTCATTTGCTATTTACCTTGTTAATTTTATGTATGTGTTTTTTTATGATTAAAAGATGCATCAAACGTGAACGTGACACTTGACAGACATGATAAATTGACAGACAATAACAAGCAATGTTGCCAGATCTTGTTTTTTCCCGTAATAGGAATAGAAAACAATATAGGGAGGGTATTCCAACCATATTCTTTCCAATGTGTGTTTGAAAAATGAGATCTACTTAACCCGAACAAACTAACCTAACTATAGAGCTCGGATTACGATAGACGTTGCGGTTACGATAGAACCGCGGTTACTATAGAGCTCGGATAACGTAACCGCAGCGTCTATCGGAACCGCAGCGTTTATCGCAACCGCAGCGTTTATCGTAACCGCAGCGTCTATCGTAACCGCAACGTCTATCGTAATCCGAGCTCTATAGTTAGGTTAGTTTGTTCGGGTTAAGTAGATCTCATTTTTCAAACACACATTGGAAAGAATATGGTTGGAATACCCTCCCTATATTGTTTTCTATTCCATTCAATGAAAGAATTTTCAATTTTTTTAATCACACTAAAACTATGTATAGAAATTAAATTTAAATTAATTTAACTTAATTTATTTCATGTTTATTTCTGAGAATCGTCTAGAAAGAAAATAAGCGTTAAACGGACGAGCTATGGCAACATTGCCATCATCTTTCTTTGTTGTTTGTTGATCAAACAATTGACATTGATTTTTTTGGTGCTGTTAGCTGTCATAGTTGTTATTTTTTTGTGAATAGGTGCTAGGAAAATAACTAACAGTATTAAGTTTTTGCAATATCCATTAATTTTTCAAAGAAAATACCCTAAATTTGGTAATTTATTTCCCATTAACATATGCACGGAGTGCGTATACACCAGACATGCCAGTACCTATTGCCAGTGATGAGCCGCCAAACAACAGCAAAACAGTGATGATAAAGATTTTGTTTTGCAAATATCTCGAAAAGTATTGGTTTCCCAGCTTTTTGGTTTTCAGATTCGTATTCTACACCCCAAAATACGTAAGTACTGGCAAAAATTTTGAAAAAATTCGACAATGCCCTCTAAGTAAAAAATTACCCAAATCGCAGCCTAAAATACTCTATTTGATCGTTGCTTCGTTGAATTTGCAAAACCTCGACACGTTCACGGTATCTATATTCAATATATAAAGAAACTTATCTCATCATTATCCAAAAATGCCCCCGAAAGTAGCTTCGAAAAAGAATGACCCCCACGAAGATGAGATCTCGGAAAATATTTATGCGCGCGAAGTCATAGGTGACAGATTATCTCGATTTGTCAAATTTTTAGACGGTGACATTAGTGACATTTTTCAAGTTGAAGTCAGATTGGAAAGTGTACAGGATGATTTTGCAGATTTTGATAAAATACAAACGAGGCTAGAATATTTAGTTCCTGCAGAAAAGGAAAACCGTTTAGATACAGAATCTAGATTCTATTCAGTTATTTCGAAAGCAAAAAGATTGATTTCAAATCAAGAGAAAATAAACGAAAATAAAGATGTTTCAGTTCAAAATATTGAAAACTTGATTCCATTTAAACTGAGCGCAGCTGCAAAACTTCCTGAATTAGGATTACCTAGCTTCAATGGTAAATATGAAACTTGGTACAGCTTTAAGGATATTTTTCAATCGGTAGTACATGATCGGAATGATTTAAGCGAAATCGATAAATTTTTATACCTTAAATTATGTTGCAAAGAGGATGCATCGAGGTTAGTTGATTCTCTGGATGTCACAGCAGATAATTATACTATCGCATTAGAATTACTTCAGAAACGATATGAAAATAAACGAGATATTATCAATCATCACGTCAATCACATTTTATTCAATTTACCCAGCGTGGCAAAAGAATCACCTGGTCAGATAAGACATTTATTAGATTCAATTCATCAGCATAAATCAGCTTTGAAGAAACTGAATTTACCAGTCGATCATTGGGACACGTTGTTAATTCCTATTATTTTACAAAAATTAGATTATCACACTAAGAGAGAATGGGAGAATAAACAAATTGATCAGAACTTACCGACGTTGAACCAATTGACGGATTTCTTAACTAAAAAAAGCTTTTCATTAGAAGCCATCAATCATGATTCGAAAGTAGGTAGTAGAGGATACTCTCGTGACTATCAATCATCGAAATCTTATGATAAGGATTCAACTCAAGACTCGTATATGAAAAAGGTGACGCATTCAGTGACATATCACAACGATAAAATGACCTGTTACATTTGTAATGAGCATCATTTCATTTAACATTGTCCGAAATTCACTAATTCATCACTATCCGAAAAATATAACGAAATTAAGAAGCAGAAACTATGTAGTAATTGTCTCAGACCAGGACACTCGAAACCAGACTGCATGTCAAGTGGTTGCAAAAAGTGTGGGTTCAAACATAATACCGCTTTGCACGTAGATCAGCATCAAAATTATCATCAAAATTCGAATCCTAGAACTTTCAACAACAGTTACAATGCTTCAACGTCTACAGAAAACCAGCGTAATAATTTTCCAAAACCAATTCCGCGAATGGAAACCTCAACATCTGCAAGAGTACAGCAGTTGCCGCACCATGGAGGGAAAAACGATAACCCTAGGTCTGCAATGTGTGTCATAGATCGTGATATAGAAGCAAGGTCAGAGTTTCAAAACGAAATCGGTATCAATCATGTTGATGAAAATTCCTCGAGTGAAACCAAAAATATCACATATTCCTATTCAATTTTCGACACAAGTCAAGTGCTACTATCTACAGCGACAATTTTAATTCAAGGCCATAACGGAAAATGGTTCACGTGTAATGCTTTGCTAGATTCGGGAAGTCAATCCAATTTTATAAGTGAATCGCTATGTCAAAAATTACAGCTCAAATGTGAAAAAATCAATATACCTTTATCGGGAATTAATCAAATCGAAACCAAAATCACGAATAGAACGTACGCTAGAATAAAATCGAGAATCGGAACATTCCAACGAAATTTGTCATTTTTAGTTCTACCTGTAATTACTGAAAAATTGCCAATAGTAGGATTTCGAAAATCAATATTGCAATTTCCAAGAGAAGTCGATTTGGCTGATGAACAGTTCAATGTGCCGAAGCATATAGATTTGTTATTAGGAGCAGGAATTTTCTATGACCTACTTGGAAACGGAAGAATAAGATTAGGTGATAACATGCCTGTGTTACAAGAAACTTATTTTGGATGGATATTCAGCGGACCTTTAATTTCAGATGAATCTCGAAACCGGAAAACTATTTGTAATCTCTCGACAAAGATAAGTAACAAAGAATTAAATGACTCATTGAATAAATTTTGGCAAATTGAGGAATTCGAGAATAAACTGTTATTTTCCAAGGACGAACAATTTTGCGAAGAACATTTCAAAGAAAATACGAAACGTCATGAGGACGGTAGATTCATAGTGAAATATCCGTTTAAACAAACATTTGACAATGAGTTAGGGAATTCAAAAAACATGGCATTGAAAAGATTTCAAAATTTAGAAACGCGACTGAATAAAAACGAAGATTTGAAGCAACAGTATATAGAATTCATGAACGAATATGAAACTTTGGAACATATGACTTTCAAATGCAATTTAGAGGCAGACGATTCGATAGAAAATTCATCATTTTTTTTGCCTCACACCGCTGTCTTGAGAGATTCGATTACCACAAGATGCAGAGTGGTATTCGACGCGAGCGCCAAATCAAGTACAGGAATCTCATTAAATGATAAGATTTTAGCAGGACCAACTATACAGGAAAATTTATTCTCAATTTTATTGCGTTTACGATTACGAAAATATGTACTGAATGCAGATGTTAAAATGATGTATAGATGCATACTAATCGATCAAAACGAGCGCGAATTTCAAAAAATATTATGGCGATCAAAACCCAATGAAAGTATCAAGGTTTACGAGTTGAACACAGTAACGTACGGTACATTCAGCGCACCTTTTCAAGCGACGAGATGCTTGAAAGAATTAGCCCTGCAGAATAGATTGCGTTATCCTCGTACATCAAAAATAATTGAAACTTCTTTTTATATGGATGATTTATTGACAAGCGTGGACTCGGAACAAGAAGCGAAAGACATTTATCATGATCTATAAACTCAGAAGACTTACTGCAGATATGATTTGTCCTGATTTTAGTAAAAATCCCATTTATATTAGTGATCATTTGTCTCCAACTAATAAAATACTCCACAAGAAAGCAAGAGAATTTTGTGCCAAAAATAAATTCAAGTACTGCTGGATCAGGGACTGCAAAATATTCATCAAGAAGGATGAAAACGATCGTACTTTTCAAGTTATCAATGAGGAATCGCTCAGGAAACTTGGAGAATCTTTATTGTAAAATTACGCTCAGATTTACTATATTATAGGAATTTTAAATGGGAATAAATCTTTTCTACCAAAATGTAAGAGGTCTTAGGACCAAAACTAATGATTTTCTCAAATCGGTCTGCTCTTTCGACTACAACATAATTTGCATAACTGAATCCTGGCTCAACGACACTATTTCAAGCAATGAACTCTTTCCGGATGCCCTTTATGAAGTCTACAGAATGGATCGTGATTTAGTGCTCACTGGAAAAGAAGATGGTGGTGGTGTCCTAATCGCAGTGAAAAGTGTTTTAACGTCGCGTTGTATGCCCCAGTGGCACGCCCCTGAAAGTTTGATTGAACACGTTTGGGTGTCCCTAACATTGGAAGGTGGTAAGCGAATTTTTATATGCTGTATCTACGCTCCTCCTAGTGCCAGTTTGCAAGATTTTATTACATTTTTCAATAAGTTAGAAACAATTATTTCAGAAAATGGAGACCATCAGTTTTTATTAGTCGGTGATTTTAATCTTCCCGAAATTAAATGGGAGGGTTCCATAGATGAAATAAATACTTTCGAACCATCCAATGCTAGGGGCCCAATAAGCTCTTGTTTTGTTGATAGCATAAACTTATGTAATCTGAAACAATTTGTCAATATTCAAAACATCAACAACAATATTTTAGATTTGATTTTGTCAAACTCCTCTATAATTGAAGGTGTTATTCATAGCAACTACCCACTCGTCATTGAGGATTCTGCACATCCAGCTATTGAGGCAACCTTAACCTCCAAATGCCTTAAACTAAGTTCGAAAGAGCCATACTTCATACGTAAATACACACAGGCTGACTATAACTTGATAAATGAAAGCATTAGTACTCGAGACTGGCAATCTATTCTTCAACATGAGGATATTAATGTGTGCGTTGAAAATTTCTATAGAGAGATTGAGGATATTATCCAAACTCACGTGCGAACCAAATCCATAAACAAAAAGAAACATCCACTATGGTTTTCTCCAAATACAATTTCTGCACTAAAGACAAAAGATAGATATCACAGAAAGTGGAAAACATATCATAATATTTCAGACTATGATCAGTTCTCGCATCTGCGCAGAGAGGTGAAGCGCCGTGTAAAAGAGGATTATCAGGCATACATTGAAAAAACAGAATCAAATTTGCAAAATGATACTAAAACCTTCTGGTCATTCCTTGCGAATAAGAAAACAAACAAATCTTTTCCACAACAGATGTCCTTAAATGAAGTAAAATCATCCGACAAAGTAACCATTTGTAACCTTTTTGCAGACTATTTTGGAAGCGTGTATGTGTCAAATTCAACTCCCTGTGTAATTCAAGCGAACTCTGGGACGAATTATAATCATAAATCAATAATTATTGAACACATTTCTTGTCAACAGATCAAAAATGCCTTACACACACTTGATCCAAAAAAAGGACCTGGTCCAGACGGAATTCCCTCAATTTTTATAAAAAATTGTTCAGAGACCTTGATCGAACCTTTGTATATTTTATATAACAAAATCCTGAAATCCGGTAGTTATCCGGAAATATGGAAATGTGCGAATATTATCCCTGTCTTTAAAGCTGGTGATAAACACAAAATCCCAAATTATCGACCAATATCCCTATTGGATCATTTTGGAAAAATTTTTGAGGCAATCTTAACCCAAGAGCTCTTCTTTATTACCAGACAACTAATCTCGCCACAACAGCATGGATTTTTCAAAAAACGATCTGTGGTAACCAACATGGCCCCATATGCTCAGGATATCCTTGAATCTTTTGACGAGGGCGCCTCCGTATGCGCGGTGTACACCGATTTCTCGAAGGCCTTCGATAGGGTTCACTTGCCAACTCTCATTATGAAGCTCGAGAATTTCGGTGTACACGGGTCGCTGCTGGGGTTACTCTCGTCATATGTTACGGACAGAATCCAACACGTTACGTTCAATAATCTGAAATCACGTCCCATAAAAGTAACATCTGGGGTGCCACAAGGATCCCATCTCGGTCCCCTTCTATTTAGTATTTTTCTAAACAATATCGGTTCCTGCTTTCAGCACACCAGTCACACTCTCTATGCAGATGATCTTAAAATATACAGGAGAATAACCTCCGTGGACGACTATGATCTTATTCAATCCGATCTCAATCGGTTTTATTGCTATTGTCAAGCGCATAAATTTTTGGTCAACCCCGCGAAATGTAACTCAATCGTTTTTTCCAGATCCTTATCTCCAGTCTACAAGGATCTGTTGCTGAACAATGATAGAATTGAGTTAACCAATACGGTTAAAGACCTCGGTATTCAAATGGATTCAAAGTTATCTTTCGACGAGCATGTAGAGCTCATTACTCGAAAAGCCATGAGAAATTTGGGTTTCATTTTTAGGACAACAAGAGAATTCAAAAATCTCTCATCAATCATTAAATTATTCAACATAACAGTCAGACCAATTATTGAATTTTCCTCAGTAGTATGGAACCCGTTTTATTTGAAGTATACAACGCGCATTGAGCGAGTTCAGAAAAAGCTAATTAACTTCATTAACTATAAGTTCAACCGACAACGCCACCAATATTCTTATACATCCAATCTTAAATTTTATAACTTGTCCTCAATAGCTGACCGTAGAACATATTATGATATTTGTTTTGTCTTCAAAGTCTTCAACAACCTTGTTGACTCTGAATACTGCCTTCAATTCTTTAACATAAACTGTAATCCTTACATTCATCGCAGAAGAAATACTTTTGCTATAAAAACGTATAGATCTAATTATATGCAAAACGCACCTTTGTGTAGATGTGCCCTCTCCTATAACAATATTTCCATGTCCAACGATTACGAAGTTGATATCTATCGATTATGCTTCAGATCATTTAAACTTATGTTAAATAGCAGAATAACCGGAAACTGAATCTCACATAGATTCCACTTTGATTTGTATTTATGTATATATCACCAGTAATTTTGTATGTTGAAATATTTTAGTTTCAAGTAATATGACCTTACCAAAGAATGGTATTTCTAATTTGGATAATAATGATAATTCATACACTTGTACATCATAAAATAAATTTTCCAGGGTTGGTTAGATATTTAGTTTAAGATGGATTAGTTTACTGTGAGTTTACTCGAAAATGTATTATTATTTAATGTACTTTAGTGTTGCCTTATAATAGGATTATTGTAAAATCTGTTAGGCAACCTGTTTCTGTAAAATAAAAAAAAAAAAAAAAAAAAAAAAAAAAAAAAAAATAACAGAAATATTTTCGGAAGCTAAATTTGAACTAAGAAAATGGTCATCGAACAATACAGAGATTTTAAATTATATATTGGATACAAGTGATAGTAAAGATGATAAATTAATTCTATTCCACAATGAAAAAGATTTCAAAACGCTAGGTATCACGTGGAATGCAAACAGTGACATACTGAAATATTCAATAAATCTTAAAGATAATGGAAATAAAATTACAAAACGCACAGTACTATCTATGATTTCGCAAATTTTTGATCCACTTGGTTTGGTCGGACCGGCAATAATTAAGGCAAAATTGTTGGTACAACAATTATGGCACTTGAAATTAGATTGGGACCAAGAAATACCCTCACATTTGAAGGAAATCTGGGTAGGCTTCATTTCTCAAATACATTATCTCGAATACATAAATATAAACAGACACGTTTTGATAGAGAATGCCGAAGTAATCGAATTATATGGGTTTGGTGATAGTTCAGAAAAGGCTTACGGAGCTTGCATTTATTTATGTTCTATTAACAGAGATAAAAAGAGAGATATTCGACTTTTGACGGCAAAGTCTAAAGTAGCTCCAATTAAAAAACAATCATTACCGCGACTTGAGTTACTAGCAGCATTATTGCTTGCAGAATTAGTTCTCAAAATGAAGAAAACCTTAGACATCAGCATTTCAAAGACAATTTATTCCACTGATTCTACTATAGTTTTAGATTGGTTGAAAATTGAACCATGCAATCTCGAAACATTTGTAGGGAATCGAATCGCCAAAATCACAGAAATATCAGACGTACGAAACTGGAGACATGTAAAAAGTAAGGATAACGCTGCAGACATCATTTCACGAGGTTTAGGTCCAAAAGAATTGTCACAAAGTGAAATGTGGTTCAAAGGTCCATCGTTTTTGGCTGATTACACAAATCATTATGATAACGAAATTACTAATAATATCGAAAATTTACCCGGAATTAAAAAAACGAAAGTTGTATTGAAAATTACGGAAGTATTGAATGATTTCAAGCTTTTTGAACTATATTCTAATCTCGAGAAGTTACGAAGAGTGGTTGCATATATATATAGGTTCATAAATCGTCTATCAAAAGGAATTGCATTTGAATCAAAAAACCTAACACCAAAGGAGTTGAACGATGCCCTTTCAAAATTAATAAAAATAGCCCAGCAAGAATCATTTGAACAAGAAATTTCAGACCTAAAAAAATCAAAAAATGTTAATAAACACAGTAAAATCTTGAATTTACATCCATTTCTAGATTCAAAAAATATTCTCAGGGTGGGTGGACGCTTATCTAACGCTCAAATTGAATTTGATCAACAGCACCCGATAATTCTACCGTATAAACATAATTTAACCAAGTTAATTATTTCCGAGGAACATGGAAAGTATTTGCATGCTGGAGCTCAGAATCTACTAGCAATCATAAGGTTGAAGTATTGGCCTGTTAATGGTAAAAACATGGTCAAACAAACAATAAGGTCATGCGTCAGATGTTATCGAGTTAATCCTAAAACTAGTAATTTTTTAATGGGAGAGTTGCCTCGTACTAGAGTAACGCCCAGTAGACCATTTACCAATTGTGGTGTGGATTACGCAGGTCCAATCCAGGTTAAAGAAGGTACATTACGTCGAAGTAAGCTAGTTAAAACATACATTTGTATTTTCATTTGCTTTGCCACACGTGCAGTTCATATAGAATTAGTTAATGATTTGGGTACGAACAGCTTCCTCAACGCGCTCAAAAGGTTTTGTTCTCGACGTGGAAAACCTGCTAACATTCATTCCGATAACGGATTGAACTTTGTGGGAGCTAATAATTATTTTATTGAGCTGTATAATCTCCTAAATGACGAAAAACACAATGATGCCGTGTTCTCATTTTTGGCAAATGAAGAGATAAATTGGCATTTTATTCCAGCGAGATCTGCGCATATTGGAGGTTTATGGGAGGCAGCAGTAAAATCGACGAAGTTTCATCTTAAGCGTATTTTAGGTGATGCTTCTCTGAATTTTGAAGAAATGTATACATTGCTAGTTCAAATAGAAGCATGTTTGAACTCACGTCCCCTAATTCCTATTTCCAACGATCCAAATGATTACATACCCCTTACCCCATCACATTTCCTCATCGGCGACTCACTAGCCAGTTCACCAGAAGAGGATGTTAAAGATTTGAAAGTTTCTCGTTTATTCAGATATCAAAGATTGCAGCAAGTCTATCAACAGTTCTGGAATCGCTGGTCTAGAGAATATCTTTCAAACTTGCAAATACGCACCAAATGGAAAAATGATGCTGGAAACGTAGTGAAAGTAGGCGCGTTGGTAGTGCTAGTGGAAGACAATATGCCACCATTACGATGGCCTATGGCTCGTGTTACAGAACTTTATAAAGGTGCAGATGACATTGTTCGAGTTGTTGCAGTGCGTATTGCAAATGGGAACGTACTGAAGAGATCATTGTCTAAGATATGTGTGCTTCCAATCAAAGACAATGAACTATGAATTTTGAGAATTCATTTATTATTTTGCTGTTTGTCGCTCAGCAATAATTCATTTTGAAAAGTAGAACTTTTCAACGCGGGCGGCATGTTTAGACTTAGAATGTTATCACATTTTTGGTATGAGCTGAACCTGACTGGAAGGCGATGAAAAAAGCTGAAGAAATTGTCAGAGCAACGGGACAACAAGATTGTAATAAAATATCGAATCTGATATGACATATTTGAATCATTCTAGAAATGAAAATAGTTTGAATAATATCGTGAATACTTGTGTTTTCCCCGCAAGGGGTGGTCCTTCGACTATATTGAACCATCGAACGAATCCTCGAACGAAATAACAAGCTTCACTTCTCTGATTCTAATAAGCTTCACTTCTTTGATTCTATTAAGCTTCACTTCTTTCATGACATGAACCTGATGAATTTCCTCTTTGAAGAACGGAACACGTCCCTAACGAACACTTGACCCCAATCTCAGAAATAACCATTTTTTCAGCTCAAGAATATTTTTGACATATTGACGTTTCGATCCTTTGATCAGAAATCAGTTCACTGCTCTGATCCAAATCATATACGTATCCAAATATTTATCGGTCGGTAATATGTTTCCTGTAAATATGGATTGTAACAACGATGAGCTTAGCGAGATTAACCCACGTCAAGTATGTTTATCAAAGGTTTATCAGAGTAGGCGCCATCGAGAAACTTGCAAACGACCTTCAATAGGGAGCAAGCGCACCAGTTAAATTTCTATACATCTCTGTTATCACACAGTAACTTTGGGAATCGTCTCGATTAATGAGGAACTGTCGAATATAACACAAATATAATGACAGAAAAACACTCTCCTAAGACTGCAAGGAGATTTACTGATCTCAAAGTGATCATAATTAGATACCGATTTCGGCTGAATGGAAGGAAAATTTGAGATGACAATAGAAATTGTTTTGTATAGAGAATATCTCCTCGAATAAGTTACCACTATTTATATTTCCAGAAAAAAAATATATGGACAATAATGAAAAATTTGTAAACTTCAATTTCATTAATTTTTGGATGACAAAGAGAGATCTTCCTGTAGAAGTCACAATGATGAAACTTCGTATCTTAGTATCCGATGTGTTCCTCTATTGAATGACTACTCCACCGGTTATATCAACTCCCTATATTTTGACACAGAGTGAATAAAAAAATCAAAAATATCATAATTTGCCACTGAATAACTAACACCCTGTATGAGATTTGGCGTTCATATTTCGTATGTGGGTATTTCAGTTACGCCTTAATCGAGTAGGCTAGTCACAGTTTCGACAAAAAATTGCCTGATAGTCGTTTTTGTAATTTTGGTCCCTTCAACAAACGAAAGTTGGCTTTGAGAATCTGAATATTTCAAATTTGTTCACATTCTCAAATAGAGCTTGTTGAGTACCTACTATATTATTATGGAATCTATGTTTTTGTAAATCGGTCGACGTGAGAAGGGTTTTGCGGGTTGAAAACGCACATACTGAATGTCTTCGTGTCGGAGTTACAAGGTGTTTTTTGAAAATGGGCATTTTTGAAAAGTGGCTACATTATATTTTCTGGAAACAATTGTCTGTTCTTATGAAAATAACTCCAAAGCATTGAGTTTGTGTTAAAAGTGTTTGCGAGGCACTGAAATCGGCCTTCCTATATCTAGTTTGAGAATATAAATTGTTCTTCTCGAAAGTGAAGTTCTATTATGCAACTAGGTATTTGGTGACTAGTTTCAGTGCCTAAGGATCAATTTTTATGACGAACACAATGCTTCGGGAATGTTTTCATGAAAACAAAGGAGTTTCGACCAAAAAAAGTGTTTCAGTCACTTTTCAAAAATTCACATTTTCGAAAAATATCTAGTAACTCTGAAATGAAGATGGATATCGATATGCAGTTTTGACCTTTGAGTTTTTCATCTGAATTGATTAACAGGCACCAACATCAGTTTTTTTCTATCACGTATAGGACTTTCCCTTCAAAAGTGCCCACCCTGTACCGTGCATCCGATATTGGTTGAGAATACAAGGTTTCTTGGTTGATATTGAAGATAGAGCCTTGCGGTTTTTGAGTTCGTGTAAGACTAGAATTTATTATATTCTATGTTGAACTCGTTGAAAACATCTTCTTACATCGATTTAGTATATTCTGTCAAACAAGACAGATGAAAAAATTGATACAATCTCGATGAATGGTCATTGTGGAATTTTGTTATTCTAGACCGGGGTTGGCACCCCGGCAATTCCTACAATTTTAGGTGAATATAATCATCATATGGTCCTTCGAGCCGGATATTCAAGCAAATCCCTACAATTGTATGTGAATACAATGATTATATAGTCCTTCATCGCTTTATTGAATGGCATATTGAGAGTTAGAAACAAAGTAAAAATGTCTGGAATCAGATTCTGGGCGTAATTTCGATGAAATTTCAATCAGATAATGAACGAATGATACAACAGTTTGTTGTAATGGAGAATTCCGAAGGTAGAATAATTTTGGGAAATGATTTCGATAATGAACATGAAGTAGACATTAATTTCCTGACAAAAACCGTTAAAATTGCTTCAAATGTAGAATTTTGTGTATCAAGTTTGCGGATCATGATCGAGGAGAAATTTTCAATTACCTGGTCACTGAAAATCATGTAAGAATAGGTAACAAAAGAAGTTAGACTACCTCCAATGAGTACAACTAGAGTTCGAATCAACACGGCACTGGAAATTGATCTACTGTTTGAACTTCGTGTTGATTTTTCAGGAATAGGGGGTGTGAGAAAGCCCATTTAGTAACAGGAATGCCAAAAATTTATGTAACAAATACTACTAGGATATAGGAATAACAATCTTTGAAGAAACGTGTATAGGTAGCAGTAGTCCCCATGCACTTCCGTCAGTAACGAGGGTAAATAATGGTGTATTGGGTAAAAGGGTGATGAATTCATAATTTTCTGCCTTTAAACAGGAAAATAATAGCGTCAGTAGAGGATCCCTTGTGTTCCGGCAGGATGAAAATGATAGATATGGTACAGAATCCCCTGTGTTCGGGGAGGAAGAAAAAAATAGAGATAGATAGATAGAACTAGAAAAACTGTTCAGGTTCAGTCTCTATTGATTTCACCTCATAATGTCGTTAACGTAATCGATCTTTTTGATAAGTACTCGATTTGGCCGCCCCGAATTGATTATTCCACTTTTAATAGACAGGTTGAGAAGATATTTCATTATCAGAGATGATTGATAAGATACGTTGATAGAATTTTCTGATGAGTTGAAAAACCTTGTAGCAATCATTGAGGTATTGGGTGAAAAAGATCACTTGGGTAAAGAAGACTTACTCAAGAAGTTACCAACTTCATGAAAATTGAGTTGGTCTGTCATGAGTTAGTTGAATTCAGTTCATGATCAGACACAGAAGCCAATACGGCATGTCAAATACTGACGCCTTTATATCCCAGATCAGAAATATTTTGACGATGAAACGTCAAAATTCAGGAATAGAGAAGCAACTCCCACGCCTAAATCTATCATCAAAAAATGTTTGTAAGCTGTGAAGATAAAATGCACCATTTGAGTATTTGTCCAAAATTCAAGTCCTTCTCAACTGACAAAAGATGGTCATTTGTAACATCCAATAATGTATATGTTCATTTCGTCTATTGCCTTATCACTCCATAGAGAATTAAGCCAACAACGCCGCAACAAATTTTGAAAATGAGATATATTGGTATGGGCAAGATAACGATAAATCGGAATATGTGAAGAACAGCAAGGTGCTTCATTTAAATGGATCATCAATCGCCTTCAAAAAAATATCATGTAGAGATCATGATATATTTATATACTTTCGTTTTATAGACCTAACGATGTTGTACTATATCTCCAAAAAGATTTTCTCTATCTCTTATTGCAATGGACCAATAGAGCTTTTCCACACTACGTGAACACCTGGTATATAAATCATAAAAAGGCACAATTCATTCGGAACATTCAACAAACATTCAGCACGAGACGCTGTAACTGAATTTAATTCTGATGTCTTTCAAGAGTCCATTGGCGGTCATTTTGGAAAATGGTCGCCACGTTCACCAGTGGGCAGTTAGCTGATGTCTCTACATCCAAATATGTTCATATTATATCGGTCAACCTTTGTGTCAAATTTGATCGTGCCTTCATCGAGAAGTGCACAATAATACAAAGGTGGACTTCCGTTTACCTAGAAGTATATCAGACAGAGGCGACGAAGCATTGGCACAAGATTTGAAGAACATATTGCTCACTTCAGGTAATCGGTTTGACAAGTCTAACTTTGAGACCAGTCTCTACATTTCAGTTGCCGAATCAATATGCTCATCACTCCTCCAACATCGAAAAAAAAAATCCAATTAGCTCCTCAATAGCGAAAATCCAGATCTGGAAACCGATTACGAACGAGACAGCGATCGCCTTCATTGAATATTCATCATCGTGAAAAAAGCACAGTCATGTCATCAAAAGCCTCCAGCAGCTAATTATCCTGCGATATCCTCCATCAAACTTCGGTAGGTATCGAATAACTGAAGAATTCACTGCGGGGCATCTTGTGGAATTTGAAATACTCTTCCTCGTGACACGTGTTGTATCCACACCAGCTTGAATTCGAGAGAAAGTTCTAATAACGATCCAGAAATAGGTAGGCCTAACTAACTATCCAAATATAATAATAATAATAATTATTTATTTACCAAAAACACTCACAGTAGGTTTCGTCAAATCAGAGTCCGGCAGTCAGTACAAACTGACATGTTTTAACACATAAAATTACATACTTACGTACTTACATATAAAATCATACATTGAAAATATAAATATTAATGAGATACAAAATAGTTCCAAGTTTTGATAATGAATACATACAAGTGTGTAGCAACCTATTATTCATTCTGGGTGAAGATGTTAGTACATTTAGTGGTTATTCATTGCATGAACTCTACAAAGTTATGAAAACATTTTCCACCAAGTATTCTTTCAAAGCTTTTCTGAATGCTTGGTAAGATTTCAAGCTTTTCAGATTATCAGGGAGTTTATTGAAAATTTCAGGACCTGCATATTTTGGTGATTTTTTGGATTCACTTAAGTTGCATTGGGTTATATGTAGTTTCCTCGCATTTCTTGTTGGATAATTATGCACATTGCTGTTTTTAAGGAAGTTGTTTTCATTTTTATACATATAGCATGATATTTTGAATATATAGATGCTCGGTAGGGAGAGTTTTTGTTATTTTTCAGGACTGTTCTACATGAATCTTTGTAGTTCATGTTAAAGATTATTCTAATTATTCTTTTTTGTATAGTAAAAACTCTATGGACGTCCGTAGATTGGCCTCAAACGACTATGTTGTAGCTCATTACAGAATATGCCAAGGAGTAATATGCTGTTATCAGATTTCTTGTATCTATTTCCTTCTTCAAGTTTAAAATGGCGAAGGTTGCTTTGGCGAGCTTGGTACATATACCGTCCATTTCCAGTGTGAAATTCAGGTTATTATCTATGACAGTTCCTAGAAATGTTGTGCTGTCTTTCATCTCTATACTTTGTATTGTAGGAGTTATCCCACTGTTTGTATCGAAAAAATATACACATACCGATTTAGTCCTGTTTACCATAAGTGAATTTTGTTGACACCAAGACTCAAATTTTTCAATGGTTCTTTCTATTTTGAGTTCCAGCTCTGTTATGGTTGATGCCTCCATTATCACAGAAGTATCATCAGCGTACATAAAAATCTGACCTTCTTTAACATACTCTGGAAGATCGTTCACAAATATCAAAAACAAAAGAGGCCCCAGTATAGAGCCCTGGGGAACTCCTGTATCAACACATTCTTTGTCTGACATTGCCTCTCCTATAGAGACACTAATTTTTCTGTTGTGTGTATATGATTCAATCCAATTTAGTAGTTTCCCCCTGATCCCAAGATTTGATAGTTTCACAAGAAGAAACTGATGGTTCACACAGTCAAACGCTGCAGTCAGGTCGAAGAAAACACTAGCTACTTTCCTGCCAGAATCTAGATGTCCATAGATAGTCTGAATAGACTCTATGGTGGCTAGTTCTGTTGACTCATCTGTTCGATATCCAAATCGAAAAGGGGATAGAATTTTATATGCTTCCAGGAAATGATGGCTGCATCTATAAAATTTTATGATTGGAGTTATCATACACACAGTGATAAATGAATGTTTGAAAGATGATGATGATACTGTTCTGGGGTTTTGTCTCCTCGTCCTTATAAAATGAAAATATGAATACTATTTCAATTTTTCATATATTTATTCACTAATATACTTCATTTCAAGAAAAGGTTTACATTCTATATAAAACATATAACAAAGAATGAAACAGTGTCACAAAACATAGAAAATGAATGAATTAGTTTGAATTTTGATATTTACATTTGAATATTCATCTATAGAATACGTTTCTAGTGCAGTAAGCCAGTTCTTCAGATGATTCTTGAATTTTTTCACACTATCAATCATTTTCATTTCATTTGGTGATCTATTGAACAATCTAATTGCTGAATAATTAGGATGCTTTTCTGTTGAAGTCAACCTATGTGTTCGAAAAGTGAAATTACTGTTCCGAATGGGGTATCTGTTATTTTTACTTTGTGTGAAATTCATTTTATTTTTATACAGATGCATGACACTTTCATAAATATATAGAGCAAATATGGTCATTGTCTTATTTGATCTGAAGGTACCTCTGCACGTTTCAGCATATTTTATATTGTATAATGATCTTATAACCCTCTTCTGGATCTGGAATATTTCCTTAGTTTAACTGCTCGATCCCCAAGATATTACGCCAAATTTTGCAGTGGATTCACAGTTTGCATGATAGATAATTTTTGGGGACTTTTCATTCAGGTATTTACAAAGTATACGAATGCTGTATGCAATTTGGTTTAGTTTTGCTCCAAGATAGTTGATGTGTGTATCGCACTTTGAGTTTCCATTTATAAAAACACCCAAGAATTTTGTGTTACTTTCTATATTGATGTTAGTTTCAAGAAGTCTTATACTAGTTGGAGTTGTAATTCTTTGCTGTGAGGTTAGAAAAAGGATAATCTTTGTTGAGTAAGAGATTATTTTTTGAGAACCACTCATTAGCTCTCATAATGGGACTTTTAGAATTTTCGCAGAGTTCTGGGTAGTTTTAACTTGAACTTAGTGAATTGGTAGCATCAGCATAGCTGGTTATTAGGCTATTATCGTTGTTTAATATTGATATTGTCATTCATAAAGATTGCAAATAAAATTGGACCTGTGATACTTTCCTGTGGAATTCCTATTCTGTATTCTTTTATGTGTGACTTGGTGATTTTACCATCATGCATAATTTTCACTCTTTGTTTTCGATCTAATAGGTATGACTCGAACCATTTGAAATGCATTGCCACGAATTCCATATTCCTCGAGTTTTGAGAGCGAACAATTGAGGCTCAAGCAGTCATAGGCTTTAGACAAGTCTAAGAAAATTCCTAGCAAAATCTCATTTCTTTCAAAATATATATACGTGTAGTGAGGACAAATCAGATGATTCGCCCCAAAATGTCACTACGTTTAAAGAATTTTCCTATCAGAGAGCGTAAAAGAAAAATTCACCAGCTTGTCAGTGACAATTTTTATTGAAAAAGGTTTGGAGAAATGGTGAATTTAAGATCAATTTATGAAAACATCCTGTAACTCATTTGATTACCAACGTCACAAATTTTCACTGAGAACTGGAAGTGTCAAGACAAATACGAATTTGCTATACAAAAAAAACATTTTTTATGTTGAAAATGGAAGCAGATTCGTTTCCGAAACGTCCAGAGATGAGTGAAAATTTGATATTTATTTTGTATACTTATATCTCTCTTCTCCAAATCTTTTCCAATACAAATTGTCACTAACAAGCTAGTGAATTTTTCTTTCAGGCTCTCTGATAGGAAAAATTCTTTAAACGCAGTGACAATTTGGGGCAAATCATCTGATTTTTCCTCACTTCCCGTATATTGAAATTGTATCAATATTTTCATTTTGTAGAGACGAGGAGAGGAAATCCCAAAAAAATCTGGAATAATGATGATGATGTTCAAAAATATTAGCTTTGGTGAAGAATTTACTTATTCAAGTCAGAAACTCCATATTCAATTGAGAGGATTGTTGATCATTTACTTCGACAGAGCGAATAACTTGTCTGAAATCGAAAGACATTGAAACAAGTTCGGTGGTTTTCATTTCGAAATATGTTACCACTTCGAAGTGAGAAATATTTTCTACTGATGATATGATCAACTTGATCTATGTAAACATATCTTGTTTCAATTGAAGGTTTTCATTTTACTTGAAAGATCTCATTTCGTTCCTTACAAGACAGTTGAAGATCTTGAAGAGATGATTTGATTGATTTGAGGAAATATGTCTCATTTCAATATATCACATAAGTTATGGTAAGAAGCGATCTCGCTTTCATTATTTCAAGAATTCAAGCTCATCCCTAAGAGTGTGAATATTTCTTGTTTGAATGTGATTCGTTTTTGATATGGAATTTTCCAAAATGTCAAAGTGGCGGACGACATTTTATAACTTGTACGCGATAAAGTGCATTCATTGCTATTAGTGTCGTCGTGTGATTGACGGAGTTATGTGGTTTGGTGCTATACAATATTTAAACGATGACAAAATAAATACAAGTGAGTGAACTTCTCTGAGAGTGAACATTCTAGAAACTTATAGAATTATTCGAAGTGTTTCGAGGTGAGTAATAATATACCGATAGAAAGTACGCTAAAATGTCTCGCGTTAGAGGGTTAGTTGCAAAAAATATCTGCATCATGCTTATTATTGGTACTTTTTTGCCTAGGCTGAATATCGAGTAGGTAATTGGTGGGTTGTTTGGTGGTATAGGTTCAATGCGGGGTATCAAGCAGAATACTTTCTCAAATCAGTAGATATATGATTTATCAATCAATAAAGAAATAATCAAATCAGGTTTAGCTATTGAAATCAAGAATGCCATTCTCTTATCTCGAGATGTTCTCTGATTGGATCAGGTTGCCAGAGCCTCGTTGAAGACCAGTCCTAGACGAATTGTCCTATCTGTACCACAGATGTCCACAAATGATCCCATCTGACCCAGAGATAGCGAAGATGTTCCCAAAATGCTTCATTTGTCGAGCGGCTGCTGTCTGTCCTTCGGTCCTTCTCTCCAATGATGAGGTTGGGCTTGGAGGGAAAGAGGAAAATGAGAGTTGGCTGAGCAAGGTCGATAGGATATATCGAAAAATGGAGGATATCACCCAAGACAAGTTGCAGTTTGGTACATATCTGGCTAGGGTACCTCGGGTTCACCGTTTCGGTATCAGCCCCTGAGGGTAACGAGGAGCTAGTGCAGAAAAAAACAGTAGCGGTAGCTTTTTTAAGACATCATCTTTTTTTAAAATAAACAGCTTTCTGTCTATAAGCTAAAATGAGTAGTAGAGGATGTCAGAGAGGAAAGTGAAAAGCTCTATCTTATTTTAGTCGACTCTGAGAAGACTTATAGGCTTTTCACCCCTTTTTCTTGCTTGGCTGTTGCTGCTCTGAACGCGTTTATAATTCAGCGGTCTCACACCAGATCTAGTCACGTGGCATGAGATTTTGAAAGTATGTGACGTGAGGCACAAAAACTTGCCGGGCATATTCGTCGAATTCTAGCAATGATCAATGATTGCATTACATGTCTATCGTCGAATAATCGGAACTTGTCTGGTCTTCAACAATTCTTGTCGCATTGACTCCTCTTCTTGACATATTTACAGAATTTGGTGGCGATTCGAAATCGTTGTAGAGATTACCGATAGTACCTGCTGTTCTTCGGGTATAGGAGGATTTCTTCAAATTCTCTTCTCTGAGCTGCATTTTCCAAAAAAGCAGTTATTCGGCTCGATGGACCAATATTAAATCTCTCCCGTCGAATGATCAGAACTTGTCTAGTCTTATTAATAACTTTAATTTCGTCGATCACAATCAGATTTCTGACGTCTTTCGAAATTATTATTTTTCTAATCCTCTTCTTTTTCATAGCACTCCCAAACCTGAATTGCAAATCTGAAGTAAGTACAGAACGTTTGATTCATATAATAAAGAAACTGAATTTTTGGTTCAGTACGGAATGAAAGAGAGAATTCGATAAAAAGGCTCATATATCGAGGAATATGGTATCAGATGAAAGAGAACGAGAATAAGAATGCAGTTCCAGTAGAGTATACATAAATATGAAAGTTATCACCGGTCGTGCCGAAAAAGTCAAAAGTCAACACTGACAGTTCATAAATAATCACCCTGTAAGATAAGGAAAATTTCCAATTATGAATTCATTGACGCAATAGTCATAGTATCATAAAAGTTCATGCATAATCTTGGATAGGAATTTTGAAAAGCAAGATCAACAGGCACATTGGAATTTTCGAAAAAAACTCTAATTGACTCAGCCAATGTCGCAAAAAATTCTGAAAATGGAAAATTATTTTGAAGGAAAGATAACGATAAATCGAAATATATAAAGAATCGAGTTGATTATGTTTCATACACCAAACAATGTTCTGCTATATATATCTCCAAAAAGATTTTTTCTCATTGCAATTGAGCAATAGAGCTTCTCCAAACCTGGTATACAACTTATAAAAAGGCACATTTCATTCAAAACATTCGACAAATATTCACAAACATTCAACACCAAACTCTTTATCGATATATAATTCTGATATCTTCTGAGTGTCCACTGGCGGTCATTTTGGAAAATGGACACCCAAATATATGTTCATATTATATCGGTCTACGACCTCTGCGACAAATTTGGTAGTGCTTCCATCAAAAAGAGCACAATGGAAAAATAAGGTGAACTTCCGTGTATAGATTTTTTTTATTTTTTTATCGCTTAGAGCACACGAAAGGAAATCCCTATAATGTTCAGAGAACATCGTGCGTTCCTAGGGAGGATAGGAACAGGAGGTAGATATTGGAATTTTTTTGGAACTTCTGAAGATTATGATATGTTGTTGGGAATACTTCCTCTGGCAATGAATTCCAGTGCCTAGCCGTTCTATGGATGAAGGAGTTTTGATAAAGTGCTGTTTGACATCTTTCGAGGTTGACAACGAAAGGATGTGCTGACTGGGCTCGTCTAGTTCGTCTGACTGGTATTGCTAGTGGAGGGATGATAGCAGAGATTTCCGAAGAACATTTCTCGTGGAAGTATCGATAGAGAAGTGAAAGGTCGCCGACTTTCCTACGGTGTTCCAATGATGTCAAAGAGTGAGTGGGTGTGGCGTCACCCACCAGGCGAATGGCTCTTCTCTGTATGGAATCTAAGAGCATCAGCGTATGTTTTGGTGCTGAACCCCATATGTGGGAACAGTATTCTAGAACAGGCCGTATCTGCGCTTTGTAGATCATGAGAAGCTGTTAAGGTGTGAAGTAGCTTTTCGCACGGAACAAGATTCCGAGTTTTTGTGAAGCAGCTTTTGCGATGGATCTGACATGATTATCCCATGAAAGAGTGTTGCTGATGGAAATACCGAGCATAGATACGGTGGGCTTGGTGGGGATGGTGGTGCCAGATATTACAATATCGGGCATATTGAGTTCCGACTTTCTAGAGCAGATACAGGCTTGAAGTATATCAGACAGAGGCGACGGAGCTTTGGCACAAGATTTAAAGAACATATTGCTCACTTCAGATAATCGGTTCGACAAGTCTAATTTTGAGACTAGTCACCCCATCACAGTAGATTATTTAGGAGAGTTGTGGACCCAGAACGCTCTATGCTCAATCTGGCCCAAACGGTCATCGAGTTCCTCCAAGTGCAGTTGAAGACGTTGCAGAGCTCCTGGTGTGTGAACTGAAGAACCCCGACGTCATGCATAACTTAGGATGTATCTAGGGTGCCTGGTTCCTAAATTTCGGTAACATTTTTCGTTGCCAGTCTTTGGTCCAGAAATCACCCTGTTTACGTTTCCTATGCCATGATCTCATCAGTGTAATGAATTCAATAATAATTTGCTAGGTGTGTTTGTTTATCACGCTCGATCATCGATTAACATACCAATAATCATGTATGTCATTAATGTAATCGATTGTCATGATGCATATGTAAGTAAGAAGGTTGTGTATAATTGTCCAACAGGTCGTGAAGGAATGCTAGTTTGTTACTATCAAATGAACATATATTCCTGTCTTTAACCCATCGTGTGATAGTAGCTTTAGTTTGTGGAAAATTTTTCATTACCGCAGAACATAAATTATTTAAGAAATACATACATTCTAATCCTTCCCTCCCTCAATGAATTGTTTATAAAAAAGCAATCTCAGAATTCACGATCACTTTTTTTTATTGTTTCATCCATACTGACTAACCTAACCTACCCTCATCATGAATGGAGAAATTGGTGAGTACATTTTCCTGTGAAGTATCATGTATAATATTAATTGAGGGTGTTTTTCAGGATCCATACAGGAGAGCATTGTGCGAAGCCAATTGCCGGAATGCATTAGGGTTAGTATACTGAGTGTTCTGATTATGTGAGCATGATTTTGAATACTTGAATTGATATTTTTCAGCACTTGAATATCATATTATTTTATGGGGCCAATGCAGACCACGATTTCCTTCCAGATAATGCGATTGAATTCGGGGTGTGTGGTGAATATAAATTGCACTACGCAAACGATGCAGTATTGGAAGAGTTATTTGATTTATTGATGGTATTTGCCTTAAAATAGGTATTTATTTCTCAAAAGATGTTTGATGTTGAATTAATTTTTTTTTGTTTTGTTTCAGATGCTGTTTGTTATTCGAAAACAATAAAAAAAATAGTGGTAAGGTATTTGTAATTATTTTCATCACACATTTTCATTCATTCCCTAAAAGTGTGGTTTGACGGACGTGTAGACACTATATTTTCGTGATGTAGCAAGTTGCAGAAGCATATTGTTAGTAAAACTAGTGTTCTTGTGGCTATCTATGGTGGTAGTATATGTGTCTGAGGAAATTGGAGTGAATTGGGTGAGTTTTTGATTGATATTATTTGAGTTAGAATCCCCTCCGTGGGTGTTTGTGCTCATTACACCTTATTGCAATTAGATTAATTCAATGTTGACTGCCATTACGATAATCAAGTCCGTAAAGAATCAATTACGTTATTCAATAACAAGTGCTCCACACCTAGCTCCATGATCGCATTGATATAATTTACGTAATTAATTCAAATCGTGAGGTGAAAGTGTTTGTCTATGATCGCACGTAGTTCATTCTGTTCAGCAAGTTAGTGTTATCAAGTAGTTTTCTGCTAAGTGGTCGTCTGAGGCAACTGGATAAAATGGGGTGAGTTTATTTGTATTTTTGTGATAACTACTCAAAATTGGGTATTGTGAATACCATTTCACCAATAGGACGTCTGAAAAAATGAAACAAAAAAGGTCGTAAAAGGCTTGCGAGATACAGGGTGGTTGTTTTCATTGCTAGATAATTTGTGATATCCTGGTGAAGTAGCTGATTGAATTGTTATTTAGTGGATCTGACTCTTACCGGGATACGTGATTTTTTCATAAAAAAACATGGGTGGTTATGAAACTTTCCGATACAGGGTTAAGAAAAAATATTCGCAACTTTAAGGCAAATCTTTTACGACCTTTGTTCATGGGAACTTTTTTCCTTGAGACATCAAGTGCGTCCCACATATCATGAGACATTCTAGTGTTTATTAACTGTAAAAATTCGAGGAATTATTCCTTGGAATATTTTTGAAAATCCGTGCAGGAGAGAAAGAACATTTTATTACCAAAATTACTCGTTACTGTTAAACATTACTAGCTAGGGGTGTGGTACTTTCATTTAACAATTTTCAAAATATCAAAAATAGTTTTCTCGATAATGTTGTCCACTCTCGGAACAAAAAGGGTATTTAAAATGAGGTATTAGTCAAAGATACAACCCTTTTGCCGCATATTTAATCAATAATCTGTATACCGTGCTGACCTATATCAGACGATAAAAAACAACCCTCTGAATTTTTTGTCGCATGTTTAATCAACACTGTGTATACCGTGGAAGAAATGTGTTTTTAAGGGTGCTGAGGGTCATATAGTGAAGATTATCTCAACTATAGGCTGTAACATATTGAATGGTAGCTTTCAACACCAATGTCATGAAAAATAACTTTTGGAGGGTCCCAAAGGCCATATAGTGAATATTATGCCAACTATAGCTTGTAATATATTAATTAAGAGGTATCTGCTTCAATTTTACGAAAATTAATTTTTGAAGGTTCCCAAAGGCCATATAGTGAATATTATGCCAACTATAGGTTGTTACCTATCAAATGAAAGGTCTCTGCATGAATTTCACGAATATTGATTTTTGAAGGGTCCCAAAGGCCATATAGTGAATATTATGCCAACTATAGGTTGTTACCTATCAAATGAAAGGTCTCTGCATGAATTTCACGAATATTAATTTTTGAAGGGTCCCAAAGGCCATATAGTGAATATTATGCCAACTATAGGTTGTTACCTATCAAATGGAAGGTTTCCACTTGAATTTCACGAAAATCAATTTTTGAAGGTTCCCAAAGGCCATATAGTGAATATTATGCCAACTATAGGTTGTTACCTATCAAATGGAAGGTCTCCACTTGAATTTCACGAAAATCAATTTTTGAAGGGTCCCAAAGGCCATATAGTGAATATTATGCCAACTATAGGTTGTTACCTATCAAATGAAAGGTCTCTGCATGAATTTCACGAATATTAATTTTTGAAGGGTCCCAAAGGTCATATAGTGAATATTATGCCAACTATGGGTTGTTGTATATCAAATGAAAGGTCTCTGCTTTAATTTTACGAAAATTAATTTTTGAAGGGTCCCAAAGGCCATATAGTGAATATTATGCCAACTATGGGTTGTTGTATATCAAATGAAAGGTCTCTGCTTTAATTTCACGAAAATTAATTTTTGAAGGGTCCCAAAGGCCATATAGTGAATATTATGCCAACTATAGGTTGTTACCTATCAAATGAAAGGTCTCTGCATGAATTTCACGAATATTAATTTTTGAAGGGTCACAAAGGCCATATAGTGAATATTATGCCAACTATAGGTTGTTACCTATCAAATGGAAGGTCTCCACTTGAATTTCACGAAAATTAATTTTTGAAGGTTCCCAAAGGCCATATAGTGAATATTATGCCAACTATAGGTTGTTACCTATCAAATGGAAGGTCTCCACTTGAATTTCACGAAAATCAATTTTTGAAGGGTCCCAAAGGCCATATAGTGAATATTATGCCAACTATAGGTTGTTACCTATCAAATGAAAGGTCTCTGCATGAATTTCACAAATATTAATTTTTGAAGGGTCCCAAAGGCCATATAGTGAATATTATGCCAACTATGGGTTGTTACCTATCAAATGAAAGGTCTCTGCTTTAATTTTACGAAAATTAATTTTTGAAGGGTCCCAAAGGCCATATAGTGAATATTATGCCAACTATAGGTTGTTACCTATCAAATGAAAGGTCTCTGCATGAATTTCACGAATATTAATTTTTGAAGGGTCACAAAGGCCATATAGTGAATATTATGCCAACTATAGGTTGTTACCTATCAAATGAAAGGTCTCTGCATGAATTTCACGAATATTAATTTTTGAAGGGTCCCAAAGGCCATATAGTGAATATTATGCCAACTATAGGTTGTTACCTATCAAATGAAAGGTCTCTGCATGAATTTCACGAAAATTAATTTTTGAAGGGTCCCAAAGGGTCATATAGTGAATATTATGCCAACTATAGGTTGTTGTATATCAAATGAAAGGTCTCTGCTTCAATTTTACGAAAATTAATTTTTGAAGGGTCCCAAAGGCCATATAGTGAATATTATGCCAACTATAGGTTGTTACCTATCAAATGAAAGGTCTCTGCATGAATTTCACGAAAATTAATTTTTGAAGGGCCCCCAAGGGTCATATAGTGAAAATCAACTTTTAAAGGATCAAAAGGGTCAAATAGTGGGGATTTATAGGTATCACATGAAAGGTCTCACAAGTCACAAATTTATTCCAATTCTAATACAGAATGTGTGTGTTTTTTTCCATAATATAAGTAGAGGAAAGTACCTATTATCGCTATTGTGAATAACAGATTCATCAATATAATACTGCTTATTTCAAAGTAGAAATCTGGTGATATAGATTTTTCACAATTATGAAGATTCTGCCACTTTCTTGAATCTCCCACACTTTGGTCTTGAAAAATAATTCTCAATTTATATACACTTGCATTTTCTGGTACGTCTGCCATCGAAGTGAATAGATGTCCATTGTTCATTATTGTTGGTGACATTTCAGTCCATTCTGAAGGCCAGCTATCATTTTTCACACCATTTTTATCGAAGCAAATAAAAATATTTTTAGCATTATATGGCTGATTTATATACATTATATCATGTATAATGGTAAAGAGAACCAGAAAATTTGAACTCAACACTGCCATTGCTAATGAAGTACTGTGATATTTTCTCAAAGATTATATTGATGTACTCGGTGAATAAAACAACTTATTCATTCAAAAAAACATTTATTCAAGAATAGATTATAATTTGAGGTTATTCAGTTGTACTACGATCGCTTCACTGAAGCCTGCCCTTGGATCGGTCCGTTGTGCTGTCGGGATGAGGTGTTTGTCAACATGGAGATTTTTTATTCCTGTTGTACATTCGTAAATGTGGATTTGTTCTTTAAGAATTTTCAATTTCTGAATATATTCGTTGATCAAATCGGTTATCATATTGACTAGCAATATACAAATGAGAATTTTATTGTGGTAGAAGATTATTAATCCAATTGTGCAAGTCTTTACAGTTTCTGAAACTGCACATGTGCGGATCATTGTTCTCGTGATGCATACAAAGAGGAATGTCGGCCTTGAAAGTCACTGTGTGCATGAATGTATCAAAATTTTCGATATTGATAATTTTGGGTCTACTAGTTGGTAAACACAATGAAGTGAGGAATTGAAACTTTTGGTGTCCTCTCACGTATACAAGGTCGACATCTCTGAGATGATCTTGCAATATTTCATTCATTTTCTCGTAATCTATGAACCCTGAGCTGTATTTGAGTCCATGGTGGTTACGTTCCAACCACCTCACTTGTTTCTTATCCGCTTCCTGGAGTGCACCAAAGGGAATAGCTGGTTTGAATAAGTAGTGACTCAATTGAAAGCCATTTGAAATTGATATTTCCTTGGGGTAGAATTCGTTGGATATCTGGTACCCTTGAATATCGATACTCAACAGCTTCATCTTGCAATGTTCAAGTAATAACTGACAATTTAGCAAAGTGGTTCCTCTTAAATAATTATTTTTGTAGTGGGGGTTTTTCACAACTGTTTGACAATTTTGGTGAGAGGACTATAATTGAACAACTTATCATGCAATATGAGACAATATGCTGTTGTATTATCTGGCACTGCTTCAGATGTTTCAAACTCTATTCTCATCACAACAGACCCACTTTGGGTGGACTCTTTTTGATGTGAACAGTCTATGTGTGACATTGGTATGATTTCAGCAAATTCTCTCGGTGAAAATATTGGCTCTTTTCCAGATCCGTAATAAGATGGTCTGAAATTTGTAAACATCGAGTATAGCTGTGAAGTTTTGTTGTCATTGAAACTCAAATATAAATCATTGTATGGATATCGATCACTGTTCAGGAAGACTCGAATATTGGTTAAGTTACAATGATCAAATTTGCTCATGTCAGACTTCACTTTTCCCCGCTTGTCAGTTTGGAATACAACAATGACATGGCGTGGAGTTTCCAATTGATTTGTGGTTTTCACTGGCCATGTGTGTCTGGTAGTAGTTAATAATTTTGGGAATTCGATGAGTTCCCAGCTACGGAATGGCATGAGTATTTCCTGGTTTTTCTGAACCATTTTGGTGTATATGAGCTGTTGTGGAATATTTACCAAAACGTGTGGTACCCTCCAGAATAATTTATCTATCTGTATTTTTGGGGTTTCCTTTTCATCAGAACTGTACACTGAATCTGTATCATCGTTATTACGAATTATTACTAATTCTTGTTTCATATTCACGATGACCTTCTGATAGTCTTCGAAGAATCCCATAATAAAAGACAGAGGTATGCAAACGCTGAAGTTGCCTTTACCATCTACTAGTATCTTCTCATCTTTGAGCTTGAAATTTAATTTGGGAAACCAACCTGCGTTTTGCAACTCGATACTCTCGTTTGTGTTGTATGACAGGTAACCTTTAATTGTTGATATCATTCCGACATTCCGAACTGAATCTATAGTAACGCCATTTAGTTCATACCTCACTTCTCTGAAGAGGAAGTTTATAGCATTATTGATGAATCTCAATTTGTCGGTTGCAGTTCCATCGGATTTCGTCAAACGACCTTCGATGTAAAGGTAACTTTGACAGGGCAGCGTATACGTATCCAACTCTTGTATTGATATCCTAATTTCATCATTATATTCGAATTTCTGTAGAAACGGCTGATAAGAATGATACTCTTTTTCTTGAATGGTTTGATCGACCAAAGGTTTCTGATGAATATTGAGGATGTCCATTATACCAGAACTTTCAGACCAAGAGACTGCAGAAATAGACGATTTGCACGTGTGATTCTCTTGGTATTCTTCTTCACACTGATGAATCTTCTTGTAGTCTTGGCCTCCTTATACCAATTTGGATAAGATATCCTATTGTATCTAACAACCATGTTAGATTTTTTTCAAGTGGAGGCTAACAGTTATTGTTTCTCCTCGAAAATTAACCAGTTTTCCTGCTTGGTCTAGGATTTTGATCGTTATGTTATCAATAGTCCTCACACTGATTTTGAAATAAATGATATTTTCAACTCTCAAGACGATCTTGTATCCAGGGGCAACGACTGGGAAAAACGAGAGCAGTGAGTGAGCTTCTTTTCCATTATGATAGCTCCCAGTAGCAATATTGCAATATATACTGATTGCATTCACACTAAGAATGTTGACTTTGGTATCTGATGTATGTCGTTCATTTGCTTCCAAGATACGGCTATGGAATCCGAGTAAATCTCGCACTGTTCGATCGCTTTTGAAATTAATTCTTCTATTCGTGTCAATTGTCACTTTTAATGTGTTGAAATTAGGAGTTATGTTGATTCTTGCATCTTTATCAATATCTCTCACTCGCGAAGAGATGATTTCATTAAGATCCCCAATTTCATAAGAGCCTACAGGGATTGTCACTGAGGAATTGTTGTCTCCAAAAACGAATTGATTATTATAATCATCAACGTTAGGAATCACATTGAAAGTTTCGAATCCAGTTAAACCGATTCCATAGTCGGTATCTTCTTCCAAGTGTATTGGAGGATTGAAATCGGAACTTAGAACCGATGAATTTCCAGTGAGTGAGAATGCCAATGACATTTTAAACTAAACTGAATGAGATTCATGTATAGTTCTCATTATATAAGAATTTGAGACAAAGATGACCACAATTGTAGGAATTGGTTGATTGAAAATTATCATGATTATACTTAATAATTTTAGAGCTACCATCACTGTAGAAATATTTAATGAGTTCAAGAGGGGGTCTCAGGCTACCATAGCTATCAAAATATTTGATACTTCGTTGGGATTTGTTATAACAAACCCAATGGGTACCATCCCCATTCTTATCATCTAAATTAATTATACCACTTTCATACTTTCTTATTTTCCTGGGTATCTCATCTAACATAAACACTCCTCGAAAGAACGGTATCCTTAATTCTTCAGTGTAGTTCAATAAATCTACATTTGTTAATGAACGGTGTGGTAGCTTGATGTTCAGTTTTTTGAATACGGTTTCAGGAATAATCCATATCCACGTTTGTAAGGTTTCAAAAATAGACCTTTTCCCAAAGCTGATTGTTCCATTTTCATGTTATGTCTCTTTTGTTCATCCAGTTGCTCCCTGGCTGCCTTAGCCTTGTTTATGGCTTGGGCAATCCCAGCTGCCCCTCCGCCAAGACTACCAAGAGCACCGAGAGCAGCAAAAAGGGGAATCAGTGGAATGAACCCTCCAGATTTGGGGATGGGTATAATTCTCTTTTTTGGTTTCGAAACCTTTTTTCCACCAATAGAAGAGAGAGCTAGATTCGCAGCCTGAAGTATGTCCATATTTTGACCTTTTATACCTTTCCTTGCTTTGCGCATTGCTTGAGTGAAACTTATTGCACCACCCCTTTTCCGACCAGCTTGTCGTCTTTTCAATCCCATGCCTAATTTACTCTTACTATTCATTATTCCTGCAATTCCAAGTGCTGCGATTTTTTCCCCGATTCTCGTGTCTTTTTCCTTGAAACGGTTCCACGCTCGCTCTGACAGAATGCGGTCCGCTACGTTTCTGTTCTGTGAATCAGTGTATTTCGAATAGGCTATATCGTGATCTCTACAAGCTTCGTCCAATGTGTTGATTCCTCTATCCCCACGTGCAAGTCGTTCAGATAATTTGGTTCCGGGACCACAAAAATTATAACCTGGCAAATGCAATTCGACGGGTAATCTATTTATGAGAGTGTTCAATAATCCTCTCCCTTTTATATCATTTCGAGTACCGTACACGAGCATACCAAGAGTTCAAAAGTTCAGTACCGAATGTTATAAATGTGAAAATAAGTCAATTATATATACCAGTGTTGAACCGGAATCTGAACATGAAAGTTGAGAAACATAAAGTGAAACTATCTGTTACTGATCATGATAGTTTCATTAGCTCACACCAATTCAAGAAACATGGAGATTTATTTGAAGGTGGCTCCAAACGAGCCCTGGTAGTAGGCTCTTCGGGATGTGGAAAGACAAACTGTATGATAAGTTTACTCGATGATCCAAATGGTTTGAGATTCGAAAATCTGTATTTGTACTCCAAGTCGCTTTATCAACCGAAATATGAGTATTTGAGGACATTGTTCAGACCAATGAAGGAAATTGGATATTTCGAGTACGATGACGGCGATGAAGTTATCTCTCCGAATGAAGTAGCTCCAAATTCAGTCATCATATTCGACGATGTTGCCACATGTAACCAAAATATCATCAGAGATTTTTTTTGTTTTGGGCGACATAAAAATACCGATGTGTTCTACTTATGTCAGACTTACAGCTCAATCCCGAAAAGACTGATAAGAGACAATGCCAACCTAATAATTATTTTCAAGCAAGATGTAACTAATTTGAAACATATTTATGATAATCATGTCAACGTTGATATGTCATTCCAACAGTTTATGGATATGTGTTCATTCTGTTGGAATACAAATCATGGATTTGTTGTCATCGATAAGGATGCGGGATTGAGGAAAGGTAGATATAGAAAAGGATTCGATGAAGTTTTGAAAATTTGATATAAGATGAGACACATCGTATATCTGATTCAGTACAATGAATAGACAGCTTGCAGAACAGTTGGTGAAAGCCAGAAAATCTGTTAAACAAAAATATCAGAGCCTCAAAACTGATATTGCGAAATCAAAGAGTTCGTTGGAGAAAAGTTATGAACCAATAACCAACCCTCTGAAAGAATTGATTGCATCGATTCATCAGACAGCCGTTCCTAAAGTGGAAAAGGCAGAACCTGATTCATTTTCAACTCCACAACACGATAAGTATTATAGATTGCTAGCTAAAGATCCATCAATACTACAAGATGAAGAAACATTCGTACACGATCCTGAAACGAGCTATTTTGATCAGAGTTTGGGTCAATTACAAAGTCAAGTTGAGAATCTACAAGCTCTACAGAAAGCCAGAGATCCTGAATTAGAAAAATATTTGGAAAAATATGAAAAACCTCTTCCTAGAGCGTATATCGAAGACATACTCAAGGGTGATCCAGAGGATTTCGATCACAAATTTGGTATCAGATTCGAAGTATCAACAGATAACTGGATGATAGGAGATAGTGTTGTGGAATTTCTTGGTCCGCATTTCTCAATAAATGAAATAACTTATAGTGGTACACCAGGGCTATATGAACTGATGTTCAAAAAACATCCAATAGGTTACAAAGTCAATGATATTGACAACTATATTGATATTGTTACCGCAACAAATGCCATTTATACTGATTATAATCGTAAAAATGGATTATCCACGTCTAATGCTGAGAAATTTGTGAAAATTATAAAACCAAGGGTAACATCATTACATTCTATGGCTAAGGCAGTAGGAAAGAGATTACTCAAACAAAAAGTTTCCTCATCCATCCCAACCTCCAAAGGACCGAGGGTTTTCACTAGGTCACAATCGACATCCTCTGCTAAATTAGGACAAGGAATCGGTCCGATGATGCTTCACAACAATAAGAAGATAGAATACAAATATTTCGATAACTATAATGAAATCATAGACAGACTGAAGTTACTGATTGCAGAACAACAGGCTGGTCATACCGGACATAATAATGAGATAATTTCCGTGTTAGAGGAACTCAGGGAAGCTAAAATAATTGAATAAAATAACATGTATCACAGCTTTGGTGTTATTCATTCCTGATCATTGGAATAGGCATCATGCCAGTTGATAAATTCGGTAGACATATGTTACAACATCAAAGACTAGATCAATATCAAACTACTCAACAACAACCAGTGAATATATATCAGTTATACAGTGAAAGTATATTAACAATTACCGGCAGTATAACCAAAGTAATAAAGAGGCTTCCACTGCCCTGGTTATACAAGCTACAAAATAATTCAGATGAATACACATTTCCATTGAGGGAAGGTTTCATAGTTGGAATTGACTGTTATCCTAAAGACGTTTCAGTAACGGTCGGTAATAATACGATTGAAATTAGCGAACTGATTGGACAGAAATTAAGTAAAGGTTCAACATTGAAATTCCAATCAAAATATAGAGTATCAGATGAAAATCTTCATATCCAGTTGGTGATTCAGACCCCTATCATCAAGTATGTCTAACACCAAGAAAGAAGTAGTTGAGGAGCTACATAAACCAGCAAGGAGGCGATTCCGGAGGAGGAGAGTAGTTATCAAAGGATTGAATGATTTGTGGGAAGCTGATCTTGTCGAAATGCAACCATATGCTAAATTCAACCAAGGATACAAGTACATTTTGGTTGTAATAAATGCTTTTTCGAAATTTGTGTGGTGTGAACCTGTGAAAAGCAAATCGGCTGACAATGTCACAGTTGCGATGAGAAAAATTCTATCCTCAGTGAAATCTCCACCGAAAAATCTTCATACTGATAGAGGCCGCGAGTTCTATAATAAATTGTTCTCTGAACTGATGATAAAATACAAAATTAACCATTATAGCACTTTTTCAAGTATGAAGGCTAGCATTGTAGAACGTGTGAACAGAACTTTGAAAACCATAATGTGGAAAGAATTCAGTCTACAGGGTAATTACAAATGGATTGACATACTAAAAGATGTAGTTTCTACATATAATAATACCAAACATTCTACGACGGGATTGAAACCAATAGAAGTGAGAAAGAAAAATGAAAAATTGCTCCTTGATACTGTTTATAGTCACTTGAAAATAACGAATCCCAATCCTAAGTTTGGAGTGAATGATCACGTACGAATAAGTAAATTTCGAGAAGCTTTTTCCAAAGGCTATACACCGAATTGGTCGAATGAGATTTTTAAAATCAGAAAAATTCGTACAACTGATCCAACAACATACCTGTTGGAAGATGCCATGGGGAATCCGATTCAAGGTGTTTTTTATGAACAAGAATTACAAAAAGTCAAGTATCCTGATGTATATTTGGTAGAGAAAGTTCTGAGAACGAAAGGGAATAAAATTTACGTAAAATGGCTTGGGCTCGATAAATCCCACAACTCTTGGATCGCAAAAAATAGTCTTGTTTAGAGAACCACTTCCCCCTCTCTGAAAAAACCCCTCCACTTCGGTCTTGGATATGTATTCGCTTGCAGGTGTGAGTCTCCAGTCAGTTGAGAAAATGAATCCGATGTCAGATGAGTCGAGTGGTTATGGTAGTGATTGTTGGAGTGATATGGACGAGCTATACCGCAAGAACATCGAGAACGAGGGATCCTACATTGCTGAATCTACCTTCAACATCCAGGACAGCCCATTTTCAGTCTGTTGCGGCCTGAGCGTTGCGAGATGCTTCGAACCTGCAGTTAAGTTGAAGAACAATACCAGTAAATCGGAAATCTCCTTCAACGTGATAGAATGGGCAAATTTGACTCACATTTTACGAAATTTGCTGACTGAATATTTCGAAAAGAGTGATGAAAATGTTGTTGTTCCACAAATGTGTAGTGATGAGGAAGTGAAAATAAGCACCGCACAATTTATGGGCATCAAAATATCGAAACTTGAAACTACAAACTCTGCCATATATCTGAAAGAAGATGTTATTCGGAAAGTTCTTGAACTTGACTCTATCATCATCGATCACAAAATCAACATGCTCACGAATTTGTCATTTTCGAATTTTTATTACAATGTTATTGAAATTACCAGGAAATTTATATTGCAAGTAAACTCTGAAATGCAGAATGAATTGATAATAATTGCATTTTGTGATATTCTGAACAATAGTTTCGAGAGTTATTGTATGCGAGAGTGCTTATTGTATTATAGAGATATAATCATGGAGGATATAAATAAAAAATAATTGAATATAAGTGGTTTTTATTTAATTTCCATCTACACTGTATGTTTAACAATATCAAGTGAATATAATACTATAGTTTCCCCAAGGTGAAGTATCAGTATTTGATAAATTTTCATCTACACTGTAAGTTTGACAATATCAATCTATAATAATACTATAGTGTCCCCAAGGTAAAGTATCATGGGAATTCCTATGTAAATATCTTTTGTCATCATGTGGACTCAGGGCAATTTTGTTTTGTTCTATTGAAAAAACTTGATGGGCACGTGATTGTATACACCTCTGAGTCTCGTATTTCTCTATATTTTGTATTAAACATTCCAAATAATCTTCAAATTCAATTTTATGCTTGACTACGTAATATTTAATACCTTTGGATTTCTTAACACATTTTTTACCTTTTTCAGTATTATTAAGGGTGGGTTTCTTATTGTCAACCGAATAGGTGTATTGTTTTGATCGAAGGCCTACAAAATCTGTCATTATGGATCCTTTATTCTCATCTTTTAACAAACCAATTACTTTTTTATTAACTAATGGGATGTTGTACTGATTATCTGGAGGATAATCACTAGTATCGAATTTGTCAATATCCGCTCTTATAATCTCTTCGTAAACATCGTCACAATACAGTTCATAAATGAGAGAATCTGTATCGGTATAGAGTAATTTACATTTCGATGGATCAAACTTTTTCAACATGTAATCATAATGGAAATCATAAACACAAGTTTTCGAGATATCTAAAATTGCCATACCAATGTATAATGGTTTATTGAATACCAGTTTGGTTTTCTTCATTTCAATTGCCATCAAATTTTCATCGAATATAGTTCTATTATGGAAATTTGGACTAGATATTAAATTTTTCGCGCCATGCCTGCCTTCCCAACTCCTAACAAGTTTTACAATCCTGTATTTTCTAATGTTCTCCATTGTTTTACCGAAAACAGCATTGATCATTAATTTGAAGATTTGTATGCCGAACTCGTTCTTGGAATTTGCTCGCAACGTGGTATTCAGATCAATGTATGGCTTCAACCACCTGGACTGTTCGAATTTCAATATTCTATGAATTTTATCGATAATGAGTCCATTAGCCAGATATTGTTTCAGATTTCTATAATGCAATATATACTTTTCCTTGTGATACAATGTTGTCATTAGTTTGGAGAATTTTGATTTTGGAGGTATTTGATGTTCAGGGGCGAGGGGTAAATCTTTATGAAGGTCATGAAGGGATTCTGGATATTTGAGATCAACCTCCAAAATGTATCCAGAAGAGGATTCATCAGAAATGGAATTGACATCGAAATTCTGAGTATCTTTCAACCATTCAAATCCAGTATAAGGAAGAGGCTGAGACATAGCCCAACCATAGAGATTATTCACGTCGAGATACAAGAGGTACTTAGATGGTTCATCACTATTGAAATTGGTCATGTATTTATTGTTCGCTGTTGAGTACCTATTCGAACACTGACTCATTCCACCACGAATTCCCTTTTCTATGAACATTAATATGTCAACATCTTGAACTGTATCTAATCGGCACTTTGTATATTTCAACATGCAGTCCCATGTATATCCAGGTAAGGTATAATAATGAGCAGGATCTAATCCGTATGTTGTATGGCACATGTCTCGAAAATTCTCAAAAACATCAACCAATAACATGATATCCGTTTTCAAGTAAAGGTCGGAGTATTCTCCTAATGTTTTCAACTGGAATGTTTCCCATACTTTCTGTGCATGCTCATAATCAGAATCCTTGATATGCTCATCGTTCAATTTACTGTAAAATGATTTCTTACTCGGTAGTTTAGTGTCTTGGAGTTTTTCCAAATTATCTAAATAATCATAACAAAAAATGCCTTTTCTACAAAGCAAATCAAACTTCTCTTCTTCTAGATCACTGAACTCTTTTCTGAGGTTGATGAATTGTTGTTTTTCCAGAAACGATACCAATTGATCCAATTTGAATGCCATGAAACGATATGAATCGACAAATCTGAATTTTATGTTAGATCTAGAATTATGTTGGGTGAAACTGATATATTTTTCCTTATTTATTGGAAGTAGAGTAACCCGAGAGTGTTTTGCCAAATCTTTTATAATGAAATGGCTATCATATCCCGATAGGTTGTGAAAGAAAATGGGAACGGTATGGGAATTTGTATATTCGAGGTTACATTTCGAATGACTGAATCCGCGGAATCGCCCTGTATAGTGGTCATGGTCGCGAACGATGGTGTCTGATTCGATAAACGTTCTTTCACAAATGTGACATGTAGTTTTATCAAAAATTTTCGCAGCATCTTTGCTCATCGGTAAGTTCATACGCATTTTTGTCTCAATGAAGAGTGCTAAGTCATCAAACTCTTTCACAAACCACTCAATGCAGTCGGTACCTCGGTAACTTTTATAGAATGATAAACTGTCATCAAAAGTGCACTTTACATAATATCCCACACTAAATGTTTCATGTTTCTGATACCGAGATGTTTTTATAATTTTTTTTCCACATTGTTCATCTTGTAGTGGAATGAGCAGTGATTCAAAATCACTGTAAACGACAAAAGGAACTTTTTCTTTGTGACGATAATTTTTGAACTCCAAAAACTTTTCCTCGGGAAATTCTATTTTTGATTTATTTATTTTTGAACAATATATATCATGAGCATTCAATTTTTCTTGGTTTTTGAAGTAGTTCAAACATGTATCGCAAATGATTTTTTTACCATTTCTCTTCCCAATTTGCCTAGAAACTAATCGTGATAGGTTCTTTATCCAGCAAAAATGATACTCAACAGAATCCTCATCTTTGTTGATATGATCAAGTAATGACATTTCCATGTCACCTTCTGAATCCTCATCATTGAAATATTCTTTTTGAATCATCAGAAGATTGACATGCCTATTTAGAATCTTATTCTTAGTGATTCTCACAGGAACAGTGGAGAAATTTCCGAATCGATCGGTTTCTAGAATGAAAACATTAATTGATAGATTGTTCAGATTTTCGAATTTATTAATCTGATTCAGTCTCATTGGCATGGCAATTCCAGTCATATTCAAAACCTCATTGTAATGAGGATACGAATAGGTTCTATCAGAATGTTTATCTGCAGGATATAAACAAGACGTCACTGCCCAAGCGAAGCAAGCTTCATCTGAATTTTTGATGTTAATACAAGCACGTTTGTGAATAATTTGGTCAGGAAGTTTGATATAAGAAGAACCTCCATGCCCCATTTCTACCTTATTGAAATTAACTTCCAAATTAATTATTTTATGCAGAGTCCATCCACTGTCTCGCTCTTGAAACTCATCCAATTTATTCAAAATGACATCCGTTACATTTTCTTCATACCATTGCTCCAAATCCACTTCAGCATCAATGATAAAGTTCTTAGTGTTCAGATATTTGTAATCGAATATGATTTCATCATTTTTATTATTTTTCAAGAATTCTCCACAAAAACATGTGTTTATTTTCATGAAATGGAATTTTTTCAGCATCCTTTGTACTCTCGATTTGAATAAAAAAAATGAGTCCCCTAAAAATTGTCTAACATCGATATGTTTCAAATTTATGATAACTGCTGAACGTATTCGTTTATTGAAAGCTGACTGAATATCTTCCCATCTGATTCTATCATTTCTTCTTCCATTAGTTTTGATACCACCACCGACAGATATCAATTTTCTGAATCGCTTCAAATGTCCAATGTTAGTTTGGAGTTTTCTCAAAGATGATACATTCATGTCACCATCACGAACAGCTCTATTGAATAGTCTCAAATTCGTATTGTATAGTTTAATCCATCTTTCTCTGATAGGTATGCTAGTACTATCTGAAATTTCTTTATGAGCTTTGAGAAATAATTTGATAATCTCATCGCTATGCTTCGCAATATCACATTGTTCCATGATACTTCACCTTTCAACAGTTAACTCAAAAATGATACTCAATATGGTGTTAATATATTTATATTCACAAATTCTTTCTTTTTTTTTTCTCCTGTCGGGCAGACATTGGACTATCCTGCAGAGTTTCTAGACAATACAAATTTGTGCTACTGACAATTTTATCATAAGGATTATTTTTCAATGGGTTAGATGCCGTGGTGAAGAAGTTATGTAGGTCTACAGATTTCTTACAAAAACAAAAATACTTCTTACAGTCTAGGCAGAATTGGGTATTCATATTAAAACTCACTCAATGTTTTTCACCAACTCGAAACTATAGGCGTCCTTCGATTTCCCAACGTCCTTCTGGCCTTTATACACCAGAGCGTATTTCTTTGGTGTGAATTCTTCCTCTTTTCCTTCCACCAAGTCGGTCACTCTTTGCGGAAGAAAGACTACAAAATCTTCCAGTTCCGCCAGGATACACTTCCCAAATCGTGTTTTCACAACCTTAATACTAATTATCGGTATCTTCTTATTAACTGGAAGATCAGACAGCTTCACGGTCTCCTTCCTCACCAACGAAGCCTCTTTGTTTATTGCTGTAAGATCCATCTAAAATTATAGTCCATTCTTGACTTTGAGAATTGCAATCAGGAATTGTAATCAGAAATTTGATACTAAACAAATATCAAACTCACTTTTAGGCAGGATGTTTCACTTTTTCACGATTCAACAAGTTCACGACAATATTTCACAATGATCATCTATCCTCCGCTATCTTTTTTATACCAATATTCCCACTCATACCTCCCCACTTTTACTTGCTTACTCAATCATAAATAATGGCAAAATAAGATCATCAGCTAAAGTGACATCACTTGTTTACGAAGTTCATGGGTAAAGATGATATCAGCTTTCAATGTACAGGATGGCAAATAAAATACTTAGTTCATGGATTCTTCATTTTATTTTGAACACTTGCAATCAAACAATTTCAGATGACCAAACACCTAAAACATTTTTAAAATTGTAGGAATTTCTAAATTCACACGTTCTATATTCTATACAATCTCGTTTGCACTTGAAACAATGAATATGAGCAAATGCATGAATATGTTTATTATTACAGAACAATGATGCTGAGTATTTTTTCATTTTCGAAACCAAATCTGTACGGGAATAACAAGACGGGCACAAGATGAAATGTTTTCCATTAACTGGATTGAATAAATGATAATACTTATTGCAGCTCGCATATTTAGTATGACACATATTCTCGTTGATGAAATTATCCAACGGATAATCCTTCTCAGGAATCTGGTAGGGTTCTCCACGTGAAGGAAAACTCAGCTTTATCTCAACATCTTTTCCACCATCGAACTCTTCATCATTCATAATTTCTCCATTACGTGAAATTGGGATCACGCAATGATATTCATCCACGAAGTCATATGACTGACCTGACAAACTACTGATGGCACTATCTTCAAATTCAGACATAATGATACGTAACTGAAGAGGATAACAACAGAACTGATGAAAAAATACATTTTTTCATGATTTTTATACATTTTTGGAAACCATTCCTGTCCACCTTATAATCGAAATTTGCACCGGTAGATTGTGCATGTATTATCGATGAGATCATTAGTGCTCGATAAACAAACTTATTGTTGTTGTTGCGATGAGATCATTGAGGCGTGGAAACGACGGATATTTTGTTATTGTTCTCTGCATAGTGGCCATGGTATTATGTTAATCGATGATCGAGCGTGATAAACAAACACACCTAGCAAATTATTATTGAATTCATTACACTGATGAGATCATGGCATAGGAAACGTAAACAGGGTGATTTCTGGACCAAAGACTGGCAACGAAAAATGTTACCGAAATTTAGGAACCAGGCACCCTAGATACATCCTAAGTTATGCATGACGTCGGGGTTCTTCAGTTCACACACCAGGAGCTCTGCAACGTCTTCAACTGCACTTGGAGGAACTCGATGACCGTTTGGGCCAGATTGAGCATAGAGCGTTCTGGGTCCACAACTCTCCTAAATAATCTACTCATCACTCATCTGAGAACATGCCCATGACCATTTCAGTTGCCAAATCAATATGCTAGTCACTCCTCCAACGTCGGGAAAGATTCTAATTGGCTTTTCAATAGTAGAAATCCAGATACGGAAACCGAATACGGACGAGACAATGATCGCTTTCAACGAATATTTATCATCGTGAAAAAAAAGACACCGTCATGTCGTTAAAAGCCTCCAGCAGCTAATTATCCTGTGATTTCCTCCATCGGACTTCGGTATAGGTATCGAATATCTGACGAATTCGCTGCGGGGCATTTTGTGGAATCTAGAATTCTCGTCGTCGTGACGCGTGTTGACGATTCACACCAGCGGCAATTCGAGGTAGGCCTAACTAGGGCCCCTTGATGGATATTGACGTTAAAGTCATCTTTACAGGGTACGGACAGATCCGCGTCCCCTCTCACTCTAAAGTGTTTGTGAAACAGTTATACAGGCTGATTTTAAAATAAGTGCATATGTTTTAAACACTAAGAAAGCTTGAGGTATACTACCGAATAGCACTATTAAAAATATTATTAGGATCAAAATAGATTTGGGGCAAAATACCCTTTTTCCGCCCAGATTTCTACTTCTGTCACAACTATCGTTTGCGATCCGCAGTCGACCGTGATGAACGAAGCGACGTTGCCACTCTACATGACAATTAGGAGATATTAAATAAAATGTATAATCGAGAAAATGTACATGGGGAAAAAGTTAATCCTGGTCTTGAATTTCAGAAAGATAATACAAAATCTTTAAAATGGACTCACCCAAGATTTGTACACATAAGCTAGAAAAGCGTATATCTTAACACCTCCCCTTGGAAGTTCTTTTACTGAAAAATCCTTTAGACCCTTCCTTCCACCTCCTTGCATCGCTACAATTTCGTGTCATTCGAGGAGTCTCATGGGCCCCGCACAATAACGACCCGACATAAGAACCATATCATTCAGCTCAAAGTTTGAGAAATGCATCGTCACTTTCCAAGCAAATTGTCAGAAACAAAACTTTACATTTACTAGTCAGTGTTGTTCCTGGGTCTGATTTTTTCGTAATAGATTTCCTTGGAAAAAGGTATCAGATTTGTATCAAAAGGTAATAGACTCGAAAAATCTGACATTCGGAATGTCATTCTTGTCAAACCCTATCGCACTAATCACAGTTTTGACGAAAATATAGAACATAGAACGGAACATAATTATCCGCTGAGCACAGAAATAGATTTTTCAGTATTGGAACATATTTTGGTGCTAATAGCAAATAGTAATAGATTCATGACAAATCGTAATATCGAAACAATCTTCGTGAAATAGTAATAGAACGCGAACAATCCTAGTTAGTACTGTCAAAGGTCACAGCAAAGAGGAAATCTATGGTCACAGATAGTCAGATACTGCTGTTTTGAGAAATGATGTTGACAGATCATATGATAATAGTTTTGTTTGTTTCGGCTGGTTTGTAAAATAATTGTAAACGTAAAATAAAAAATAAAATAATTGGATGGAATGGACTCGATATTAGTATTTGTTTGCTCTCGGGAGTTTTGCTGTTCGAGCAGGTATGAGAAAATCTACTAAGTGAGAAGGTGAGTCGATTTTCAACTTTGTGTATGTTGTGTACCTATTTATTGTCTGCTAATTTTGTATCTACCCGCTGGGGCCTTATTTTCGAATTGAAGGAAGGGGAACGTTCTATCATTCACCTCATGTTTCTCTCCGTCTCTCGTGATCCATGGAGATAATCACCCCACAGTTCTCTCAGTAAACTTTAAAAAATAAGGCTCCTGTACATATTACATTCACCTCTATTAGTTTCCATAACCTATTTCAATTCATGTTCATTCTGTGACAAATTTTTATCAGGATATTCGTCTCTGAAACGATCTGGCATCACTGTCTTGTTTTGACTTTAGTGAATGACAAATTGTGGATTCCCTAGGATTCCGCAGATTCCACTTGCTTCCCAGTGGCGTACTCGAATTTTGAAGCATTTTATGTTCAATTTTCAAAATGAAATTTCTCGTTAATGTGAAGACTTAGGAAAAATCAAATATTTTAGTAATTTTTGTTAGACTCTCTCATATATATGTCTTGAATATATGCACTCATTTTAAAATCAGCCTGTATAGTTCCATCCTTATTCAATTCTTGCGATAAACACTAGATTTTTGACATTCGTTGCTTTTTAGGTTATATAGAGGTCACTGGCGTCACCAAGATATAATTCATTCATTCATTCATTCATTCATTCATTCATTCATTCATTCATTCATTCATTCATTCATTCATTCATTCATTCATTCATTCATTCATCCATCCATCCATCCATCCATCCATCCATCCATCCATCCATCCATCCATCCATCCATCCATCCATCCATCCATCCATCCATCCATCCATCCATCCATCCATCCATCCATCCATCCATCCATCCATCCATCCATCCATCCATCCATCCATCCATCCATCCATCCATCCATCCATCCATCCATCCATCCATCCATCCATCCATCCATCCATCCATCCATCCATCCATCCATCCATCCATCCATCCATCCATCCATCCATCCATCCATCCATCCATCCATCCATCCATCCATCCATCCATCCATCCATCCATCCATCCATCCATCCATCCATCCATCCATCCATCCATCCATCCATCCATCCATCCATCCATCCATCCATCCATCCATCCATCCATCCATCCATCCATCCATCCATCCATCCATCCATCCATCCATCCATCCATCCATCCATCCATCCATCCATCCATCCATCCATCCATCCATCCATCCATCCATCCATCCATCCATCCATCCATCCATCCATCCATCCATCCATCCATCCATCCATCCATCCATCCATCCATCCATCCATCCATCCATCCATCCATCCATCCATCCATCCATCCATCCATCCATCCATCCATCCATCCATCCATCCATCCATCCATCCATCCATCCATCCATCCATCCATCCATCCATCCATCCATCCATCCATCCATCCATCCATCCATCCATCCATCCATCCATCCATCCATCCATCCATCCATCCATCCATCCATCCATCCATCCATCCATCCATCCATCCATCCATCCATCCATCCATCCATCCATCCATCCATCCATCCATCCATCCATCCATCCATCCATCCATCCATCCATCCATCCATCCATCCATCCATCCATCCATCCATCCATCCATCCATCCATCCATCCATCCATCCATCCATCCATCCATCCATCCATCCATCCATCCATCCATCCATCCATCCATCCATCCATCCATCCATCCATCCATCCATCCATCCATCCATCCATCCATCCATCCATCCATCCATCCATCCATCCATCCATCCATCCATCCATCCATCCATCCATCCATCCATCCATCCATCCATCCATCCATCCATCCATCCATCCATCCATCCATCCATCCATCCATCCATCCATCCATCCATCCATCCATCCATCCATCCATCCATCCATCCATCCATCCATCCATCCATCCATCCATCCATCCATCCATCCATCCATCCATCCATCCATCCATCCATCCATCCATCCATCCATCCATCCATCCATCCATCCATCCATCCATCCATCCATCCATCCATCCATCCATCCATCCATCCATCCATCCATCCATCCATCCATCCATCCATCCATCCATCCATCCATCCATCCATCCATCCATCCATCCATCCATCCATCCATCCATCCATCCATCCATCCATCCATCCATCCATCCATCCATCCATCCATCCATCCATCCATCCATCCATCCATCCATCCATCCATCCATCCATCCATCCATCCATCCATCCATCCATCCATCCATCCATCCATCCATCCATCCATCCATCCATCCATCCATCCATCCATCCATCCATCCATCCATCCATCCATCCATCCATCCATCCATCCATCCATCCATCCATCCATCCATCCATCCATCCATCCATCCATCCATCCATCCATCCATCCATCCATCCATCCATCCATCCATCCATCCATCCATCCATCCATCCATCCATCCATCCATCCATCCATCCATCCATCCATCCATCCATCCATCCATCCATCCATCCATCCATCCATCCATCCATCCATCCATCCATCCATCCATCCATCCATCCATCCATCCATCCATCCATCCATCCATCCATCCATCCATCCATCCATCCATCCATCCATCCATCCATCCATCCATCCATCCATCCATCCATCCATCCATCCATCCATCCATCCATCCATCCATCCATCCATCCATCCATCCATCCATCCATCCATCCATCCATCCATCCATCCATCCATCCATCCATCCATCCATCCATCCATCCATCCATCCATCCATCCATCCATCCATCCATCCATCCATCCATCCATCCATCCATCCATCCATCCATCCATCCATCCATCCATCCATCCATCCATCCATCCATCCATCCATGCATTCATCCATCCATGCATTCATCCATTCATTCATTCATTCATTCATTCATTCATTCATTCATTCATTCATTCATTCATTCATTCATTCACATACTTAGAAAAAGTGCAACAATTTTCAAAGGAAGATTCTTGAATCTCTTGCAAAGACCCCAGGAATCTTGAATCAAGCGCTAACGTAATAACACAATTTTATCATGTACCTGAAGATTCTTTTCTTGATACAAATAGTTATTTCCTTCCAGTAAGATATTTTGACAATCTTATGACAAGAAAACATTGTTGGTTTTTGAAGAGAATATTCACTTGGCCATATCCAATATCACAATTTCTTTGAATGAAAGGAACCTTTTCTTAGTGCAGTGGTACCTGTTATGATATCATTCTGTATATGAGTTACCGGGGAGATTGGTTGTTAGAGATAGTGATCAGATTTGACATTATAATGTTGTCACTGAATATATAAAATATATCTTCGAGTAACGAGTTCATATTTAATTATTGTGATCAACTCACAACATGGCGCAGTCGTGAAAAGAATCTACGTAAATTAGAGAAAGTACCTCACATTGAAGCAATGGAATTTTTGAAACAACCGGCGTCAATGAGTTTGTGTGGGGACTTGGGATCAAACTGGAGGAAGTTCAAGAGTAATTTCAATCTGTACTCAGTAGCAACAGGGTGTAAAGAAAAACCGAAAGAAGTCCAGGCAGCAGTTCTATTACATTGTTTAGGAGAAGAGGCCAATGAAGTTTTGGAGACATTAGATTTGACAGCTGATGAAAAAGTTGATCCAGATACGATAATAAAACGATTGGATGTTCATTTTTTACCAAAATCTAATCCTAGTGTGGAAACTCATAAGTTCAATTCAAGAAATCAACTTTATGGTGAATCCTTCGAAAACTACTTGGCGGAACTGAAGAAAATATCGAGAAATTGTGAGTTTGGTATATTCAGAGATAGACTTATAAAAGACAGAATAGTAAGTGGTATCAGAGATCAAAAAGTGAAGGATCGCTTCCCAGACGGCACAATCATATTCCATGAATATCCTATGCATATTGCGTTGGAATATTGCAATATGCCATGGATATTCCATGTCCTCCAAAACATATGATATGCATATTCCAGGAATATCCAAAGTCACCATGAAACATATGCCAGGAATATCTGTGAATCTTCCAAAAGAGATTGGTGGCATATACTAGGAATATGTATTTTGTATATGCATAGAATATGCTTTTTAATCATTACTAGAATGAAATATCTATATGGAATGTAATTTATTATGTAAAAGATAGAAATCAACATACAGGATGTGGGTTTGTAAAATACTTGAAGCTTGCACTATATCATATGATTTTCTTCTTCTCTTGAACGGTAGCGTTAATGAATTCAACAGGATCTGCAATGATTATAACATAGCAAATACTAGAATATAAAAATTGATTGAATTCACTCACCTTTGCTCTGGGCGTGCTACAAAAGTTGATATATATACTGAATTTGTCAACATCTGAGTTAATCAGCTGATTTCAATCTATTGTTTATTTCTTTGTCACGTTTGTATCTTCAACAACACGAGTATTCCCTGGATTTTCCATTTGACAGATGGGAAGATATTGGTAAGTACTGAAAAAAATGAAGTGCATCTACAGGGTGTATCTAAATAACAGAGAAAAATTTCAAGTGGTGATTTCGTGATGAGAATTGAGGTGGGCGTTTGGTATGCATTTTTTTGAAAAATCTCTTCACGAAATAGTAATAACACCCTTCTCAAAATTAGAAAAATGGTTTTTCTTTCTAATTTCCTCTGTATATGACAAAAGGCACAGAACTTGTTAATATTATTCATCAATAAAACTACCCATTTTAGAATGTTTTCAACCCTGAAGTATGCTAGAAGGGCTTGAAATATTCATCGCCTAAGATATTTTTTGTACAACTTTTTTTTATAAACACTTTTTTTTTAAAACACATGGCGAATGCTTTTTCAGAGATCAACAATAAGTTGGTAAATGGATTGAGCTTTTCAGCTGTTTTTTTTTTTAAATTGTGAAATAAATATATTTCAACCCCTTCTGAGCATACTTCAGGGTGTAAAACATTTCAAAATGTGTAGTTTTATTGACACATGATATTTACCAAGTTTCGTGTCTTTGACTAAATATACAGGGAAGTTTAAAAATAAAAACAATGTTTTTTTTTATCTTCGGATGTGTGTAATATTCCGGGGTTGCGAGGGTTATCAAAGAATTCTATATCAAATACCTTCATTCTCATCACAGAATCACCCCTTTCATTTTCTCGATGCTATATATAGATACACTCTGTATATGAATCCATTAAAGTATAATCTTAGGTACACCTCATACTGGTATTGAGTGCCATTGAGTCTCCTTTGTGATCCTCTTCAGTTTAATGGCGGCCAAAAGAGAAGTGCATCCTAAGTTGATGTTCCATTTTTGCATTGTAACTATAACTCCAAACGTCTGAAACTTTATATTGATGTCAACACTATTCACAGTAATCGATACACATTCTAGCACTTCTGCTTAAACTATAATGATTCCATGATCTTCTCGTCTGTTTATAATAAAAACAATCGCGGCATATTCGCGTCCATGTTGATACCACGTTCTTCACTAGGTGACTGTGGAATGTGAATGTGGAACAAAAGGCGATGACCGACAGACACGTGTCGTGTCCATTCGGCATAGGTCGACATTCCGACAATCTGCTTTTGAAATATTCCTGGAATTTTCGAAAAGCATATCTAATGGATATTCGATAAACATATTCAGGAAATATTCTTTGGGGATATCTAATGAATATTCGAAAAATATATTTCAGGAATATTCTTTGAGGATATTAGATCAAGCACATATTCATGGAATATTCCAGGGATAATGCAATATTCATTGGAAAATTGGATGTAGTAGACATATTCTAGGAATATGAGGTGCCGTCTGGGTTGTTGCGTGAAACTAATTTGGATTTGACAAAGACTATTGAAATTTGTCGTTTAGCAGAGAACTGAACAATACATTAAGGAAATGACAGATAAAACAGAAAATCTTGAAGTTAGTGAAATACATAACAAACAACATAGATTTACCAATGTGAATGAGAATAGAATCTATGATAAAAGAAGGCCAGAAGAAAAAATGAAAACACAGAAAAATGTCACATCAGGCGAATATAGAAGACAGCTGAATAATAATGAACGGGAGCTAGCAACCAGTTCGTCGAGTCAAAAACAGGACGTATACAATAGAAATACAAGAACCAGTGAGGGAGGATTTTATAAAGAAGATTTTTTACAATCTAACTGTGGCAGATGTGGATTCAAGCATCATTATCGTAAATGTCCAGCAATTGGCAAACAATGTAGGAGATGTTCTAGATTTAATCACTTTACTCATTTGTGTAGAAATAATTTTCATCCTGGTGTAAATGGTATTACTGAAGATGAACACTATAGTGATAATGAATATGTTTTAGGATCACTTCAGATTTTTATGATGGAAAACTCGAAAAATGATTGGTTTGAAACACTTTATATTCCAGAATGTGGCAGGTTTCTGAAATTCAAGCTTGACACGGGAGCTCATGTTAATGTCATACCAGAAAATATTTGGACAATTTTGAAAATAGGTTCACTAAAAAAAATTCAACTGAATATTACGAATTATGGTGGTCAAACTTTGGATGTTGTTGGTTCCTATAACTTGCAAGTTATTTACAATGGTAAGAAATATTTTCTTGATTTTATTATTCTGAAAACCAATGGAAATTCACCCCCTGTTCTGGGTATTCAAAGTCTACAAGAACTAGATTTAATACGACGAAATATATTTCAAATCCGAAATGATGATGATTTCACTAAAAATCGAGAATTGTTTGATGGCATTGGTAAAATTTCTAGTAGTCCGGTGAATTTTAAGTTAAAACGTGATTACCAACCAACAGTTGTACCGTGTCGAAGAGTACCATTCCATCTTATGGATAAACTCAAAGCTGAACTGGATAGAATGATATCTGATGATATAATCACTACAGTAAAGAAACCAACCGAATTTGTTAATCCAATAGTAATTGTCAAGAAGCCAGACAATAGTATTCGCATTTGCCTAGACCCACAAAATTTGAATGATTCATTGTTGAGAGAACATTATGAAATACCTACTTTCGATGAAATTACACGAGATATGTGTGGTGCAAAAATATTTTCAACCCTTGATGCCAACAAAGGGTTTTGGCAAATCGTATTAACAGAGGAAGCTTCTGAGCTGACCACATTTGCAACACCTTTCGGTCGGTTCATGTTTTTACGTCTGCCGTATGGTGTATGTAATGCTCCAGAAATTTTTCAAAGAACATTTACGGAAATTTTTGGTGGCATCAAGGGAGTTAAAGTATATATTGACGATATTATAATTTACGCAAAAACCTTGAAGGAACATGATGAAATTCTGCAAAAAGTTTTTTTTAGAGCAAAAGAAATGGGTGTAAAATTCAATAAAAAAAAATGTAGGTTCAGAGTCAATGAAGTCAAGTATGTAGGACACATTTTAACAGATGAAGGTATTAAAATTGATAACGATAAAATTGAAGCAATCAAACAAATAGATATTCCAAAGAACACTAAGGAATTAAGCAGGTTTTTAGGAATGATTACATATGTTGCCAAATTTGTTCCAAATTTATCTAAACTCACATCAAATCTGAGGGCATTGATGAAAAAGGATGTTGTATGGGAGTGGAATGACATCCATCAGAAAAGTTTTGAGAATTTAAAAACCTTATTGATGACAAGACCCATACTACAATATTATGATGAGAATAAACCGATTGTTTTGTCAGTTGACAGTTCAAAAGATGGGCTAGGGGCAGTAATTCTTCAAAATGGAATGCCTGTTGCATATGCTTCAAAGAGTTTAACAGAAACGCAACAAAATTACGCACAGATTGAGAAAGAGATGTTGGGAATTGTTTTCGGATGTCAAAGATTCCACCAATTTCTTTATGGTAAGTCGTTTCTTGTGGAAACAGATCACAAACCACTTGAGGCTATTTTCCAAAAACCACTGAACCAATGTCCTATGCGTTTACAAAGACTCAGAATTACTCTACAAAATTATGATTTGAAAGTTAGATATAAACCAGGTGCATTATTGTATTTTGCAGACACTTTATCGCGTGCTTATCATGATGACAAAAATTTCGATATAATTGAAAATGATTTAGAGGCTCAGGTTGGTATAATTGAATTCAATAGTATTAGTCCTCAAAAATTTGATTTGTTGCGAATAGAAACAGGAAGAGACATTGAACTAATAGAAGTTATGAATTATATAAAAAATGGATGGCCCCAGGATAAAAAACAGGTAACTCAATTGGCAATGCCTTTCTGGAGTATTAGAGATGAATTAGTTGAACAAAAAGGAGCAATTTTTAAAGGTAATCAGATGGTTATTCCGAAAAATATGAGGGATGATATTAAAGCTAGGTTACATTATAATCATATGGGCATTGAGAAAACGTTATTACGAGCTCGCGACACAGTTTATTGGCCGTTTATGAATAAAGAAATATCTGACACAGTGGGGAACTGTCCTTCATGTCTGAGATTCCTAAATAGTAATCAGAAAGAACCTTTGTTGAACAGAGATATTCCCACCCGTCCATGGCATAGTGTGGCTGCTGATTTTTTTTTATCTGAATGATAAACAATTTTTGTTATTGGTAGATACTTACTCAAAATTCCCTGAAATTCGATGTCTAGATAATGATACCACCAGTAAACGAGTAATTGATGCCGTTAAATCTATTTTTGCCATTCATGGTAAACCAGATATTTTTTATAGTGATAATGCTCCACAATTTGCAAATTCAGAATTTCAGAAGTTTCTTAAAGAATGGGAAGTTGTTTATAAAACTAATTCGCCTACTTATTCACAGTCAAATGGTTTTATTGAGCGACATGTACAAACCATAAAGAAAATGTTGAAAAAAGCTCTATTTGACGGTAAAGATCTGCACTTGACACTTCTGGAATACAGAAATACACCAATTAGTCGTGATACTCCATCTCCGGCACCATTTTTTTTTGGTCGCACTCTCAAAGGTCATGTACCTGTAACAGAGAATCTTATAACCCCCAGTAGTTATCATAGAAATATTAATAAAATTTTCATAAATAATAATCGTAGACAAAAATCATATTATGATAGCAATGCAAAAAGCTTACCTGATTTGAAATCTGACGACCAAGTTATGATTCAATTTGGTAAAGTTTGGGAACCAGCAACAGTTATGAAAATTGATCCAAATAGGCCTAGATCCTATGTTGTTAAATTGAATGAAAATGGTAGAATTTACGTCAGAAATAGGAGATTCTTAAGAAAAATATCCTCAAATTTTTCAAGCATCAGATCTGATATTGAAAATGATTTTTCATTGAATTATGATGATAATGGAAATTATTGAGAATCAAGAAATGAATGAAAATGTAAATGATGATAATTTAGAAAATGAAAACGAACCAACTGAAATACCAAATGCTGAAGAGGGTGGTAGCATATATAGAACTCGTTTTGGTCGTATTACAAGGAAACCTTGCCACCTTCAGGATTATATTTAGTTCATTTTTCTTTCACTTCCGATGTTGTAATGATAAATATTTGTTCGTTTGAAAAGGGGAAGATGTTATGATATCATTCTGTATATGAGTTACCGGGGAGATTGGTTGTTAGAGATAGTGATCAGATTTGACATTATAATGTTGTCACTGAATATATAAAATATATCTTCGAGTAACGAGTTCATATTTGAAGGAAATTAAGAGAACAATTCCGATTTCTTCACATGATTTCATGATTTCATCTGTTGTGTTGCGATTCAACTGGCATTCAGACTTCGACTGACACAGTTATCAATTATGTTCTCCCTTGATATTTTGATTACAATATCCACTAAAGTCGTAGATCAATTAGAATCCAATATACATATTATATGTATATGTATGGCTGGTTTCGCTTTAATTAGAGCACTTCAATGAAACCGAATCCCATACATTGATGTAATATTCATCCAATCAAAATTCAGAGGGATCGTTCAAGCTTATATATACAGAGTGATTTATTGAAGTGTTACAGCTTGCAGTTGGATTAATAATTTGAATATTGATATAATGTTGTATTCGGCTATCACCAATGTAACTGAAATATTTGCTATCCACCAGCTATACAGGGTGTGCCAAGAGTTGGCACCATCAGCTTTCTCACCTATCTATACTACACAGATAAAAAGGATTTCTTGATTACATGCGGAACAGCATTGATTTAACCATATGGCGTCTTGGTTAGGTCCAATCGAATATTATTTGTTCGATTTCTCTACAAAACTTCCTCGACTTATTCATAAAATAGGAAATCTTGATTCGAATGAATCTTTCTTCATAACCACAGTACGTATTGGTCGAAGAAGAAAACAATTAGTTTGAAACAAGAACATTCTTCTATTGTCGAGTAAATCTTCCATCATATTTTGACAATTTTGTTCTTTCATCAAAAAATTTCGAGCTTGTCACAAATAGGTGATATCTCATTATGATAAGTGAATATTTTTTCACGAGATCCTCATTTTCTTGTGCCAAGAGATTATCATTTTGAAAAAAATCAATCACTATTAGATTATTGAGTATTAAATGAAATCAATCTTTGCAGTTGGTGAACAGAAGACTTTATTATCAAAACTCATTCTTTTTATTATAAAATGACATAAATGGAAATATATATAATATAAATGAAAACATATCATATACATACACTGTGTCCGTGAAGTATGGAACGAATTCGATATTTCCTAAACTAAAAGCCTTTTCAAAAATATCTGAAACACGTCAACTACATTTTCGAGGAGAACAACGTTTCACAATATTTTCAGCCCTGCGGCGTTGCCGCTTCTAACGAAAAGAAGCAACAACTTTGTTATTTCAAATGGAACACCTTGTATTTAATTGCATTTTTAGATTCTCCCCGAAGAGCTGATTTCATCAATGCATCACACTTGGCTTGTTAAATAGAAATCATTAACCGAACAACTAGCTCAGGTATGTGAATACATGAAGGAAGAAAACATATTATTATTGGTTCGATCATTGATTGATTGATTGATTGATAGCAGAATGATCAGTCAGGGTTCGAAGCCCGAAACACTGCAGCCTTAGGGCCTAATGTATTCCTGATCATGCTGTTGACTTAGGTGAACAAGTTCGCTACCTTGATGGGTTTAGCAGCCTCTTCACCAAATAATTCTTTGGAAAGGCCTCTTGAGAGTTTACTGCTCCCAGAAGGTTGTATCACCAACGCGCTAGTGCTTCGCACTCCAATATTACATGGGTGGCAGTTTCCTCCTCCTCATTGCATAGTCTGCATATGGGTTCGTCTGTATAGATGCCCATTTGATGCACATGTTTCCTCAAGTGGCAGTGACCGGTTATTAGTCCCGTCACTTGTTCGATCTGACTTCTGTTTAGGCTCAGAATGTCGTTAGTCACTGTTTTGGACAGTGTTCCAACCATCAGTTCACTGTGTCTTCGTCCTGGGACATTATTCCAGTATGCCTGATGTCTTTCTTGCATCCACCTTGCCAGCCAGCCGCGTATTGAGGTTTTGGGGATACCAAACAAAGGTTCCGGTCCCATAAACAACGTCACAGACCCTTGCCTAGCAAGAGCGTCAGCTGCTTCATTGCCTTCAATTCCCTTATGCCCTGGCACCCATTGAAGAGTTACTTTGTTGTGGTTAGCCAGGGTTAGCAGGCTTTGAAGGCAATCCCAGACCAGTTTTGATCTGATTTCATTGAATGTTAAAGATTGAAGGGCCGCCTGACTATCTGAGCATATGAGGATTCGATCATACTAATCGGGTGAAAAATATACAAAGAATGGACAAACAAAGAATGGACAATTACCTATCTATACCTATGAGTGCGTTCATCGAATTAAAGCGACTGGTCGAATCGTCACTGATGCTGAACGAATGTGCATGTTGTGCAGATTATACAAACATGGCCATATGCGTTGACTGTGCTGTATAGTTATGGTTTGAGGTATGATTGAAATCAATCTTATAGCACTAAGTACAACTATGTTACAAATATAAGTTCTCAATCACGCAGAGTGTCCTCAAATATAAAATGTCGCATTGCTGTGAAGATAATACCACACCACTATAATCGATGTCTCAGCACTCTTGATTCTTGAGCACCTCACCATTGGAAAACAAAGGCGATTGGCACTGTCTTCAGCAGAAACAGCAGCAGCAATGACGAATGGAGGCTAACGACTGAGGAGTCGAGTGATGCTCAGGAGTTCAGTTGTCCCCCACCGCTGTAAACACGTCACTGCGAGTCTATTAGGGAAGCAGATATTTTCTTGAACCAATATTTATCGAAATTTATATCACTTTTATTCGCGGTTTCCTTGAATGAAAAAATATACTGTTTATGTTGAGCAAATTCATACCAAGAGATTTCAAGAAACGAAGCAAGTGAACCGATGGATTCGGGACGAGTGAATATTGCTTCATTCAAATAAGAGAATCTTGCACAAAGCAATTCAATGTCGAGAAAATGGATTTGTTTGATTGAAGGAGTGCTTTTTATCTGTGTAATATTATGAAGAGGAAACATTCCTTTGTTAGTTCGTATTGAATATATTCCAAAACTACTGGCCCGATTTCAACGATTCTCTCATCTATACTTATATTATGAGAAGGAAAGATTTGTTTGATTGTTTGTTCATTCGTTTGTATTGTAATAGGCTCCGAAACTACTGGACCAATTTGAAAAATTCTTTTACATTAACAGCCCACATTTTCCTCGATAAACATAATAGGCTACATTTTACCGCGAACTAGGAAGTTGGAAAATCGAGAAACGTTTTTAAAAAGCAATTTCCACGTTAACTCATTTCGTTACACAACCAAGAAAAATAGAATAAATAAAACTCGCCTTTCGATCACCCTGTACCTAAATTTATTTATTGTTATTCTCACAGCACAATGAACGCAAAAAAAGGAATTCTTCTATCCGTCTTTCGTGTGATAGGTATTCCTGAAGTAGATCTGTGTGTCTAACAGGTTTTTCTGCACTGCTTCCAAATAATGGCTCACCTGGCTTTCGTAGCATTTCAACACACTCATCGATTCTTTATTCATCGGTTTCGGTGTAGTTATCGCCGCTATGAACCCTGAAAACATATAAACATAATTATTTACTTATATATTGATCACTTGAGTATTGTAGCAGACTATAGGCGAGATTGTATAGGGACTTGTAAGATATACTAAGTTGACTTTCAGACTCACCAGATAGTTGGTTGAATCCAATGTTTATTCGCTTCTAATCGTGTCAGGGTGGCATAATGGAAGAATATTTGGATACGATTTATTTTTCTTTGTTTACACAGCGAGCTGCTGTTTGTTACGACATCATTTGACTTGACATCATGACATTATTGTCATGGGCGTCAAGTGATGAAGTCTGATTTATGACAGACGTGAAAGAGCTGGGCGCTGATCATTCGTATCGATCCATTAGTAAGTGCCAATCTCTAGTGCAGGGTTGCCATATCTGGAAATATAAATTCCTGGATTGTAAAATTATATTTTAGCGGATATAGCTACGTATACTCACCCAGTTTGCTGTATGGAGAGTACCAGAGTGCTGTTCATCAAGACTCTCATCCTGAAGGGAATTTTAGAAGGATAGGTTACCTTCTTTAGTGTCGACATCTATTGCACCAAGATGGAGTGACGTCACCATAGTTCATTGTTCTGTGGGCTTCTTTTGACAAGTGGTTGCTCGAGGCGACACCTGTGGTGTTCTGGGGGTATTCATTCATTTGACTTCTAGTGGTTGAGAGTTAGAGTAATGGCGAAACGTTAGTCACAAAATTTTTGATTATTGGTATCATCCTGTAAGGGGATTATTTTTGTTGACTATGTTTACCGATGTCGGTGTCAGTTGGTTGATATTTTGTGGATATTCTGGAATGCTGACCCAAATTGGACTCGTTACGAGGATCTGAAGTTTTGCCAAACTCTCTAGTTATCCGAGCTGCTCCCTCAGGATACCAGTTGTATACTTAGGTATGTGGACTACCTTTTGCATTTTTTTTTGTGTTGTGCTATCTTTGTGGTGAACCCGTGTTTCCAGAATCTAACGAAGCATTTTTTTTCCTTGTCGATAGAATTCATGGTATCGTCATTTCCTTAAGGACAGATGCAATAAGGCCTATTATCACTTACCAGATGTTGATCCACCCGGTTATGCACTGTCAACGTTATTGACATAAATAACAAAAGGATAAAAACAAGCCTCTTGGCCAGGGTAAGTTGATATTCCTAAATATTTCATGGAGAATTGTTGATTCTTTTTTTTATGGCTTGGGAAAAATCACAGGACAGTCTGCGAGTAACAGCTTGTTATTTTTCGAACGTAGCTGGTCTAGTTGTTCCTATTTTTCTAATATTATGCAGTGAATATGACTGGTTATTTCATATCATTACCTATATGTTTTGAAATGGAGAATAAAAGTTTAACAAGAAGAATAACACTGGGTTATGTAAACCAGTTGCTTGCTTGATTTCTATAGTTTGGTGAAGCATTAATCAAATTTTGTGTTTTTTATCAATTTCATTAGTCCATGGTAATTAGGAGTAAATTTGAGTCTATTGGGGTATCTATTTCTGGGTAGAGATAGTAATTGGATCATTTATTCCCAGGGTTTTTATTTTGGATACCAAACCAACCTTCAACATCATACATGGCATTGTACAGGGCGTTTCTATTGGAACAAGGGTACTATCACCAATCCAACAGCGCCTAAGAGAGTTCACCGGGACCGTGAGGCCCACCTCTTCACTTATACAGGGTGACACCATTGAAGAGCTGCACCACTGAGGACACGCAAGTTTTTAATGACCCTTAATTATTTCAAAATGCTTAGTTTTACCCAAATTTGCTAAATTTGCTAAAGGTGATAAACTCGCTAAATTAGCTCTATTGGCTATATTGACTTCGAAGCAGCCATATATATGGTCATTTTGCTAAGGTTTCTGCATTTGCTAAATGTGCTAAACTTGCTAAATTAGTCTTATTTGCTATACTAACTTCGTAGCAGCCATATATTTGAACATTTTGTGAAGATTGCTGTACTTGCTGAAATTTGCTCAACCTGCTAAAATTGTTCGATTTTCCATATATGCTTGACTCTAGTATAATGGGAATTAGAAGATCTGCCACATTCGCTGACTTGCTGAATTTGCCAAGTTTGCTGTATTTGCTAAATTGACTAACTTTGTTAAATTTGCCAAATTTTCTAGATTTGCTAAATCTGCTAAAATTGCTAAACAGGCCAAATTTGTTAGCTTTGTTAAATTTGCTGAATGTGCTAGGGATCCCAGATTTGCTAGATTTGTAACATTTTATAGATTTGCTAATTTTGATGAATTTGGCTAGATTGGCCAACTTGCAAGGTCTGCTAGGTTCGCTAAAGTTGCTGAGTTTGCTGGGTTTGCTACATTTGCTACATTTGCTGAATTTGCTAAATTTGCTAAATTTGCTAAATTTGCTAAATTTCCTAAATTTGCTAAATTTGCTAAATTTGCTGAATGTGCTAACATTTGCTAAATCCGCTAAATTTGCTAAGCTACCTACTAAATCCTCTAGTTGGTGTATAATTTGATGTTTTATATCCCGAGTTTAAATAAGCTTGTTTCTTGTCTCTATTTATTGATACTCCCTGGGTGTACTTGTAAGTGGAAATTATTGTGCGCGCGGTATCGTTCAGTCGGAGGCCATATCTACCCCAAACCTGCGCCTGAGCTCATGCGCTTGAAGAGTACTTTGTATATTGATGATGGGAATGGAGAAAAAGTAGGATAGTGTGCGAGGGTTGGCAAGGAGAAAAAAAATAATAACAGACGAATTTGGAAAAGGGCAAAAAAATAGATTGGAAGTCTCGGATCGGGACAAAAAGAATATGGAGTATCAACGGTGTTGAAGATCGTTTGGAAAGTTTATCAGGAGTATCAACGATGTTGGAGGTCGTTTGGAAAGCCGATCCCCAACTGTATGCAGAGTTCCTGATCCAAACATCTATTGTACGAAAAGGCGAACGGAGCTTGGACGAAGGTTAGAGAGATCATAGCTATATTCCTATACGGAGCACTTTCAGAAGACCTGCGATTGTCTGTTCGATTCTATCCTCAGATTCCCATGTTAAGTTTTCGTAATACATGAGCTTGTTGTAATACTGTGTTTGTATTTGGTAATGAACCTACAGCTTCCTATATTCTCATGCTCGTTACATTTTGGCGCCTAACGCAGTGGCCATTACAACACAGTTTTGCAAAAGTCTCACATTCATTTTTACTGGGGATATAGGTATAGGATATTGAGATATAGCAAGTTGTTTTATGTTCGAGATAGATTACTTACATTGTCATTGAATTGTGAATAATGAGTGGTAGGAAGAAAGGTGCGAGGCAATTACAAGAATTTGATGATTCTCGATTCAAACTGTTAGAAGATGCATTGTGTCAATTAACTAGAAATGTTTCATTGATGCAGCAAAACTTTGAAAAGGTTTTGGATTCGAATGTGAATTCACCTCATTCTGACAGCTGTGATCAAAATGTCAGACAGATAGATTCTGACAATCAAGTTATAGGTCAGTCAGTTGCAACACCGTGTGATGGAAATATCAGTTATATATCTTTGTGGCGCGATCTTGGTGGATCTGCTATAATTTTTAATCCAGGTGGATCAACTCATCCAATTGATTTCATGCGAAAGTTGTGCAAATGTTTTACTGATGCTGGCGTGCCAGAAATTAAAAAATCTAGCTTAGCTATTAACTGCTTGAGAGGGTCAGCGGCTGACTGGGCCTTGGCAAAAGAGGATAGTTTTTGTTCTTTCAGCGCTTTCAAGGATGCATTCATGCGCCGATATTGGGGAGTTGACGAAGAGCGCAAAATATTTCAAAACATCAAATACGGAATTTATGAAAATGGCGACCGTGCGGATTATTTGCTGAAAAGAATCAAAGAGGCTACTTATTTGACAAACAGGTTAACTGATACGGAGTTAGCTGAGTATTTGATTGGTCATTTCGAGCCAGAGATACAGCGTGGTATTATAAATACAGGTTGTACACAACTTGACGATATGGAGTATTATTTACGATCCATTGATAAAACTTACAGAAATATACCAAGTAGGCATTCTAATGAGGGTCCAAGGTATATTCCTGATGAGAACAGAAATAGAAATAGAAATTATAATTTCAATAATAGAAGTGGACATGATTCGCGGGATAATTGGAATAGGAATCATTATTCAGATAGAAATGATAGAAGTGATAGGAATGATAGAAATGATAGGAATGATAGAAATGATAGAAATGATAAAAATGATAAAAATTATAGGAGTGATAGGACTTATGGGGTTTGGAGAAATGAAGGTGAAACAAGTAATAGAAGAATTGTTCACAATCTGAATGAGTCTTCTTCTAATAAAGAAGTTGAAACAGGTATTGAAGGATTAGTAGATAGTAATGATGATACGGGTTCAAAAGAAGACACAGTCTATAATATTAATCTCGAAGTAGAAAAAAAAAAGTGAGATACAGATGGTCGAGAAGGAATATTTCATGAACTCGAATTTAGCAATTTCTAAATTAGGTCCTGTCTTCAATAGAGAACTTGAAGATGATCTGGTTTCTATTCCAGATGAAACTCAAGCGAAATTGGTCAGTTGGCCATTACTGACTATTAAAGTTCAGGATTATCTATTCAAAGCTCTCATAGATACTGGTAGTGCCTACAACTGTTGCTCGGAAGAATTTTTTGAGTTCCTTAAAAGGAACGACCCTACTGTACCCATTTTTCCGGTGAACGGTTTGTCAATTAGTGGTGCCGTAGCAGGTCGGGCGAGGAAAATAAAGAGTCAGATTTTACTAACTTTTGAGGTAAATGGTCGAATGTTGGAGGCATCATGTATAGTGGTACCTACTTTGTCCAAGTCAATAATTTTGGGATGTGATTGGTTACAATTACATAATGCTCATTTAGATTTCCAGAAGTTGACGATCATTTTGAATATTGACAATGTTACTTCTGAATATAATTTAGAAAACAATCAAACGCTACAAGAGAATATCTCTATAATAACCGATGAAATAGCTGATGAAGTACATTATGTTTCATCTAAGTCGGCAGTATCCTATTTTTATTCTGTCGAAGATAGGGATATTATAGCCCGTTCAGCTGCCGCTTTCGAAAAACATGAACAAACAAAGCTATTGAATTTGTTGAACAGTCATGAAACTATTTTTTCAGAGCAACCTGGTTTAACGGATCAATATTTTCATGTTATTAAAATGAAAGATGAAACTCCTTTTTGCTTACGATCTTATCCGATTCCACACGTGTTTCGTGAGGAAGCTCGTAAACAAATTCAGGAAATGTGTGAATGGAAGATAATTGAACCAGTGCAAACGAAATATATTAGTCCTCTCGTAGTTGTTGCTAAGAAGGATAAAAGCGTTCGAGTGTGTTTAGATGCACGTTATTTGAATAGCCGGATGGAAAAAGATCACATAGTACCTCTAAATCCTGGAGAGATGGTATTTGATTTTTCCAACATTCGTTACTTGAGTACCATCGATTTGACTGCATCCTATTGGCAAATACCGATTGAACCTGCTAGTCGTAAGTACACTGGCTTCCAATTTGAAGATCAGACGTATCAGTTTTGCGTTCTGCCATTCGGATTGTCCACGTCAGTTGCCAGTTTCATAAGTGGATTGAGTAAAATTTTGGGAAACGAAGTCAAGGCATTTGCCATTCCTTACGTAGATGATATTTTGATTTCATCAGGTTCTGTCGAGGAACATTTACATCATCTTGATCTGTTATTCACGAGGCTGGGACAAGCAAATATGACTATCAAACTGAGAAAATGTTATTTTGCAAGAGAAAGTGTAAATTTTCTAGGACATATACTAACAACTAAGGGTATCTCAATGGATTTAGACAGAATTCGGGCTATTCAAGAATTCTCACGACCCTTGAATATGAAACATTTGAGATCATTTTTAGGGATGTGTAATTTTGATCGTCGGTTTGTGGAGAATTATGCTAGCCTCACAGTACCATTAATCCGGTTGCTTCGTAAGGATGTCAAATGGAAATGGTCATTGACCGAAGAAAGAGCTTTTGAAGAGGTAAAAGGGGCTTATTTGAATGTATGTTTTTTGAAACACCCACGTATGGGTCAAAGATTTTTCATTCAATGTGATAGTTCTGGTTATGGTATTGGCGGTTGTCTTTTCCAACTAGACCAAGTAACTGGTGAAAAGTATACTATTGCGTTCACAAGCCGAACATTAAAAGGATCTGAATTATTATACACAATTTCGGAGAAAGAGGCGTTGGCAATATTATATTCCATGAAAAAATGGAGGGTTTTCGTACTAGGTCAGCCATTGACTGTCATCACAGATCATAAAGCTCTAATTTTCCTCATGAAATGTAAATTGCTAAATTCGCGTTTGTCACGATGGACCTTGTTCCTTCAGGAATATTCTTTTGACATTCTCTACTGCATTGGAAAGGAAAATGTAATTGCTGACTGTCTTTCACGTTATCCATTAGATCTGAATTCGAAAATAGATATTCCTAATCATGAAAACAAAATCGAGATTTTTACTTTACGGGGTGATGCTTTCAGGAAAACTTTGAAGAATCTCTCGAAACTAACAGCAGATCAACAAAAAGATGTTTATTGTTCAAACGTGATACAAATTTTGGAGTCAATCACTCCGAGTGAACGCATAAAAAAGTGGTTCGTCATTTTAGGTAATGTACTGTATCGCCGTGGTGACTCTAGAGAAGAGGGATTAAGACTATGTGTCCCCAAAAATCACGTTTTATCTTTAGTGTCACAAGAACACGACGAACATGGACATTTCGGTGCAACCAAAGTTTATTTAGCATTGAGACGATATTTTTTCTGGCCAAAAATGCGTGCTCAGATACGTTCTATTGTGGCGGGCTGTCAAATATGCCAGCAAACGAAGATTTCGCCTAAATTACATGGTGAAATGCATAGCGTTTCATCAAATGCACCGAATGATTTAATATGTTTGGACCTAATAGGACCTCTTCCTAGATCTAGGTCAGGAGCTACACAGTTACTGGTAATAATCGATGTTTTTTCGAAACTTGTGACTCTTTACCCGTTGCGGAGTGCAACTACGACAGCTATCATAAATAGATTGACTAATGATTATTTCATAAGGCGTGGTAAACCAAACTACATTCTCACGGATAATGGTACCCAATTTAGTTGCAAGTGGAAGGACAATTTGAGCTCTCAGGGTGTTAAAATTTTGAAAACGACCTATTATTATCCACAAGGGAATTGTACGGAGAGGGTTAATAGGGAGGTAGGACGATTATTACGACATTTTTGTCATGAATGTCATACTAAGTGGGCAAACGAAGTGAAGAATGTGGAAACTTTATTGAATGAGGTAGTTCATGAAGGCACGGGGTATACACCTAATGAAGTCCATTTCGGAAAGTCGCGAGAAGAGCCAAGCCTAAAAAAATTTGCATTTCAAACTAATTTCTCTATAGATAAGGATCAGGTGATAACGTTAGCTCGGGAACGCCTTATGTCAAAAGCAGAGAGACGTCAACTGAAACATAAAAACAAACATAAATGCATCTTTGTTAATGTTGGTGATAAAGTATGGGTGAAAACTCATCCTCAGTCATCAGCTGAAAATAAAAAAATAAAGAAATTCTTTTTGCTCTTTCAAGGTCCATATACAGTTGCTAGACAATTGGGTAATAATGCATTTGAAATCACTGACGATGACGGTGTTGTAATTGGAAAATATAATATTTATAACTTGAAGAAATATGTACCTCCAGTTAAAATGATTTAATATTGAAAGTTTAGTTTTTCTGCAATCCACATTTTCTTTTCATTGTTTTGTTGTCGTGTTTTTCCTCGTTATTTGTTAGTGTTATCAGCAATTATTTCTGATAGGTTCGATATTATGTCAACTAATTTTAAATTTTATTCGAAACCAAAGGTTCTCTAAAATGTAAAGGGGGTAAAGAAGGATTGATTTAGGAGAAGTTTCTGTATATCATGGAGTAGAGTAGGAAAGGGCTGAAATTTTAAAGGGGGGTAATGAAGAGTACTTTGTATATTGATGATGGGAATGGAGAAAAAGTAGGATAGTGTGCGAGGGTTGGCAAGGAGAAAAAAAATAATAACAGACGAATTTGGAAAAGGGCAAAAAAATAGATTGGAAGTCTCGGATCGGGACAAAAAGAATATGGAGTATCAACGGTGTTGAAGATCGTTTGGAAAGTTTATCAGGAGTATCAACGATGTTGGAGGTCGTTTGGAAAGCCGATCCCCAACTGTATGCAGAGTTCCTGATCCAAACATCTATTGTACGAAAAGGCGAACGGAGCTTGGACGAAGGTTAGAGAGATCATAGCTATATTCCTATACGGAGCACTTTCAGAAGACCTGCGATTGTCTGTTCGATTCTATCCTCAGATTCCCATGTTAAGTTTTCGTAATACATGAGCTTGTTGTAATACTGTGTTTGTATTTGGTAATGAACCTACAGCTTCCTATATTCTCATGCTCGTTACACGCTGCGTTTTGCCCTTCCGTGACACACTAATATACTTGGCTGCGGCCCTTTAATTTCTACGCTGCCCTTACCTTGTACTTGCTGCATGTTTAGGTGACTTCAAGGCTGTTGTTGCTATTATCGGTCATTGCTAAGTTGGCTTTAGGTTTTGTGCATTGGTGTTCGGATTTATATTTTTTTTTGGTAAAAGTCGATACTGAGGCTCTGAACTGTCTCATCATTGACAGGTTTTTTTTATATGAATTGTAAATCTGTCGTCAATAAACACATTCGAGGGTGACCCGTATTTTATTTGATATATTCGACCTTTGTGATAACTTAGCCTCAATCTTGATTTGGTGAATTTGAAAGATTGAGTTTGATCAACGAAGGGTATTTGCACGGGGTAAATTCGCCTGGCGCCCATTCAACACCATATTTTCTAGTTTTTTTTTTAACTTTCCCTACAACGAACCTCCCCTTCTTCGGCTGTAGCTGGTGCGGATGCCCACTTGTTATTCAACAATAGTGGTCTAGTGACCTTGTGCTTAGCACGATTAGTTAGGTTGCATTTTTGGCGCCCAACGTGGGGCAGTACGCCTTCAGCAATATCAGTTTAAGGTGATTCACCGCAAGGGTAAGGAACATGTGGTTCCCGATATACTTTCGAGGACCGTCCCGAGTTCAAATAAGCTTGTTTCTTGTCTCTATTTATTGATACTCCCTGGGTGGACTTGTAAGTGGAAATTATCGTGCGCGCGGTATCGTTAAGTCGGAGGCCATATCTACCCCAAACCTGCGCCTGAGCTCATGCGCTGCGTTTTGCCCTTCCGTGACACATAATATACTTGACTGCGGCCCTTTAATTTCTACGCTGCCCTTACCTTGTACTTGCTGCATGTTTAGGTGACTTCAAGGCTGTTGTTGCTATTATCGGACACTGCTTAGTTGGCTTTAGGTTTTGTGCATTGGTGTTCGGATTTATATTTTTTTTTTGGTAAAAGTTGGTACTGAGGCTCTGAACTGTCTCATCATTGACAGGTTTTTTTTTATATGAATTGTAAATCTGTCGTCAATAAACACATTCGAGGGTGACCCGTATTTTATTTGATATATTCGACCTTTGTGATAACTTAGCCTCAATCTTGATTTGGTGAATTTGAAAGATTGAGTTTGATCAACGAAGGGTATTTGCACGGGGTAAATTCGCCTGGCGCCCATTCAACACCATATTTTCTAGTTATTTTTTAACTTTCCCTACAACGAACCTCCCCTTCTTCGGCTGTAGCTGGTGCGGATGCCCACTTGTTATTCAACAATAGTGGTCTAGTGACCTTGTGCTTAGCACGATTAGTTAGGTTGCACAATGTTACTCCTCCAAGGTGAAAGGGAGAACTGACTTCAATAAATGGAATATACAAGTAATTCGTGAGATGAAAATGGTGTGATTCAATTCATAGAAATGAAATACGAACCTGCTGAATCCGCTGATGAGCGTCAATCTCGTGTGTTCTTGAGGTGAATAACAGGAATATGGAAACGTAACTCCTCCCTGCCAAGATGAAAACATGCCCTATGGTTATGTTTTCTCATATGCTGTTTACTTCGTTCTTCTAGGAATCTTTTTTCTCGCAGAATAATGTCGGTTTGATGAATTCTGTATAAACCGAATATAAAGCTTCCGAAATAACAAGGATATATAAAATTATAGTCCATTAACTAGATTTTTTATGTATTGGCTCGTTATTGATTTCTTCGATCAGCTCCTTTTGTCTATTTACATCGGTCTGGATGTTAATCCGTTTATGTACATTTATTGAAGATAGATCCAACGTTCCAGGGTCGTACTCCAAGTTTGTATAATTAAGCTAGTCTTCTTATTCTATAGTCCTCAGGCAATGATTCTGGTTTCATCGATAAAATAATTGCACCAAAAATTAAATTCTACGCCAATGGCAGAAAAGGGGTTTGAGTATGAAATTTGGATTTTGGAAGTACTCTTGATAACACTCGATTTACTCTCATAATTTTGACAAAGTTTGTATTTTAATTATAATTGTATATGTTCTAAAATTACTAAAATGCAAAACCATGAGAGCAATCGAGTCTTATCAGGAGTACCTGAGTAAATGAGTTGCGCAATCTGAATTTCATACTCAAACTCCTTTTCTTCCATTGTCGTAGAATTTTTAAAGGTGCAATTATTTAAAAAATAAAATTCTACACCTATGTATTATTATCGGACAAAATTTCAACACCATTTTTTTAACCACATAAAACTCTATCAATATACCAAATTTCAGCAAAATCGCATATGCCGTTTCAAATTTATATGGAAAAAACGATTTAAAAATTGTAACTCCAAAGCCCTCTGGAGCCCAAACGATGCAACTTTGTACAAAGGTAATTTCACTTAAATCGACTCATTGTGGTGTAGGGAATATGTGGTATGTTTTTGTAAAGAACTTTTAAAGACACCCTGTATATTTCTGATTATTTTATTTCATTATTTTGTTCGTTCCAGGTTCTTATGCAGTGCAGTGCCTGAGCCGTAGCACCGTTATATCAAAAACATTTGGGAATGCTTTCAATTGACTTATAAATTATGGAATAGTCGACAAGATTATTCGAAAATGAAAAAATTTGCTGCTACATATAATTCATAAGATGAAATATGTAATTTTCCTATACTTTCCATTTTTTCATGTTTCATGTTGGTAACAAATTACAAACTCAACTCCAATAATATTTCCTATACTAATGTCTATTTTTCCTTCATTAGAATTGTTAACCAGGTTATTTCGGACGGAAATATTTCAGGTATAGATTTTCATAGCAATTTTAGAGTTTTTATTGCAACTGCTAGTTGGAAATCTTCTAATCTGTAGTCAACGCGAATCGTCCTGTATGTAATTTGATAAATTGAATGTGTTGCCTTGCATTCTCTAATATGAAGCCGCTACTTAGTAATTTCCATATTCCCTGCGCTTATGTGAAATGAACAGTTTACATTGGAGAAGATGATTGCTCTGTCTCAAGAAGTTTTGCCTTCTGCTTAGGAAAATGAGATGAGATGATACTGGATTATGCGAGGGTATGAATATTCAATTTTTGAGGAAAAATACTGGTGATACGCAATAAAAAGTGTAGGGGCAGTCTTTGGGGACTGCCGATAGAAGTGAAAACTGTTTGAATACTGTCTGTAGGTTAATTGAGGAGGTGGTACATTTATTATTCCAAATTTTTTGGGATTTATTTTCCTCGTTTCTATAAAATGAAAATATGAATATTATTTCAATATACCTGTAGTGAGGACAAATCAGATGATTTTCCCCAAAATGTCACTGCGTTCACAGAATTGTCCCATCAGAGAGCCTAAAAGAACAATTCACTAGCTTGTCAGTGACAATTTGTATTGAAACAAGTTTGGAGAAGAGAAATAAAGGTATACAGAGAAAATGTCAAATTTTCACTTAGCTTTGGACGTTTAGAGAACGAATCTGCTCCCGTTTTCAACATGAAAAATGCTTATTTGAATAGCAAATTCGTATCTGTCTTGAAACTTTCCAATTCTCAGTAACAATTGGTGACGTTGGCAATCAATAAATGAGTTACAGGATGTTTTCATTGATTAATCTTGAATTTACCATTTTCATCTTCAGTTTCCAGTAGTGAATACCATTTTCTATCTATATCAACTGAACAAGAAGCAATGCTATTGTCTCCGTTCGGAAGAATGCAAGCAGATTCCTTGATTCATGCAAAAACTTCACAAACGATTCGTCTCTTCTGGTTGTTATCTGAACGGAGACAATAGCATTGCTTCTTGTTCAGTTGATATAGGCTGAATATGGTATTCACTGAAATCTGAACATGAAAATGGTAAATTAAAGATTGATTGATAAAAACATCCTGTAACTCATTTGATTACCAACGTCACCAATTATTGTCACTGAGAAGTGGAAAGTTTCAAGGCAGATACGAGTTTGCTATTCAAATAACCATTTTTTATGTAGAAAACGAGAGCAGATTCTGTCTCGAAACGTCCAATGATAAGTGAGAATTTGATATTTTTTCCATATACCTTTATTTCTCTTCTCCAAACTGTTTTCGATACAAATTGTCACTGACAAGCTAGTGAATTTTTCTTTCAGGCTCTCTGATAGGAAAATTCTTTAAACGCAGTGACATTTTGGGGCAAATCATCTGATTTGTCCTTACTACACGTATATTGAGATAATATTCATATTTTCATTTCATAGAAACGAGGAGAGAAAATCCCAAAAAATGTTGGAATAATGAATGTACCACCTCCTCGATTAACCTACAGACAGTATTTACCCGATATATTGATTATGGAAAATGAAATGAAAAGTGTTCCATTTGAAATATATACCAATTCATGTGGAATTTTTATTAAGCTGTTCTTTTTTGCATTTCCTAGTACTTAATTCTGATGCATGCCCATGATGAATACTTCAGTTTTGCTCATTCTGTGAGACCGATATTGAGTGAGCTAGCTATATTGAGTGAAATAAAAAAAATCATCGTGTAGATTGAATAAACAAAATTGGATCAATTGGAAACCTCCACAATCGTACGCTCTTATTGCAGAAGTGGCTAGAGGTGGTATCACCAACCATGTGCGACATGTTCATTGTATCTGACTTGTATATCCGATATACAATACCGAACCATATCTGTCTCATTAGCATTATATGTACCATTGTTGAATTGATACAAACAAAATTGAAAAAATTCGAGATGTTTTTAGTCATATAAAATTGATTTTTTCGGTATAATGTCTATACAGTGTGTCCATTTAGTGCGTAATTCTTCGATATCTTAAAATTAATTATCACAAGAGAAAAACTTTGGAGAAAAAACTTTTTCAGTTACTAAAGTTGCTCATTTCGAAAATATTTCCAACAATACTGGGTGTTTTATAAAAGCGGGGCAACTCGAAGACGAGTTTTTTCAAATGGAACACCCAGTATTGTTCATTCGAAATTCATTCTGCTTAAGTTCAGATCTACATCGCTGTGAAAATAATTGAATTTGGTTGCGGCGTTGCCAAGTTATGATTGATAAACTCATTTTTACTACTATTGAAGGGACATGTTCAATTGGGTATGGTATATTTATTTATGGAAATTTCGAAAATATTATTGGCATACAGTAGTAGCAAGATCTCACGTATAGCAATCCAATAATCTTGCGAGATAATCCTCTACAGGGTGCTAAAATTTACATTCTGAATATTGTAAGATTCAGACGACGATCATAAGAATTTTTCAAATGGAACACCCTGTATTTTTCATCACAGATTTATTTCGATATCATTCGCCTTTTCATTGCAGAAAAAAAAAATCGAAATCGGTTGCGGCGTTTTCAAGTTATGAGTAATTTCCTTATTTTTACTACTATTTCGGGGTAATTTGTACGTCATGATGGTTCCTTAATTTGATTTGAGTGTGGGAATATTGCTTGCCACATGACACTCGACGTTCCACATAGATCATTCAGGTATTTTCGTGATATGTGCATTGTCCAAATTTGAAATATTCCAGAATCTTGTTCAAATAATATGTGAAACAAACATGCCAAAAGCAACGCCTGTCTTTGAAATAACTTCTACAATACAAACAATGAAGATGCGGATTGCGAAAATTAGGACAATGTTTTGAAATTTGAGCCATTTTTATTGTCGTAATTCCCACAATCCAAATCTCCATTTAACTTGAAGAAGGTAAACATAATGATACAAACAATGTCTCTACTACGCGGCTTTTGGGAGGGAATTCAGCAAAATGTCGAATCAATCCGAGATATATTTGATTTTGGCGATGTTTGACAGGTCATTACAAAAATATTTCGAGAAAAATTCAAACTTGGAGAGCCTGTAAATGTTTCTTTTGTGAAAAAATATATGAATGGTCAATGAACAAATTTGATTATACCGTAGCAACGCAATATTTCCACAATACAAATAAATGAAAGAACTATGACGTACAAATTACTCCGAAATAGTAGTAAAAATAAGGAAATTAACAATAACTTGACAACGCCGCAACCGATTTCGATTTCTTTTTCAGCAATAAAAAGGCCAAGGATGTCGGAATGAATTTTCGAATAAAAATACAGGGTGTTCCATTTGAAAAATTCTGATGAATGTCATCTGAATCTTGCAAACTTCTGAATGCAAAATTGAGCATCCTGTTGAAGAACATGTCGCAAAATTACTGGATTGGTATTCGTTGGACCTTGCTTCCATCGTATGCAAAACATATTCCCAAAATTTGAATAAATGAATATACCATGCCCAATTCAACATGACTCTTCAATAATGGTAAAAAAAGATTTATCAATTATAACTTGGCAACGCCGCAACTGATTTCAATTTTTTTTTCAGCGATGTGAAGGTGAACCTCGGCGGAATTAATTCCGAACGAACAATACTGGGTGTTCCATTTAAAAAAACTCTTCTTCGAGTTGCCCTGCTTCTATAAAACACCCAGTAATGTTGGAAATAATTTTGAAATGAGCAACTCTAGTAACTGAATAAGTTTTTTCTCCAAAGTTTTTCTCTATAGGTTATGGCTTTCGAGATATCGAAGAATTACGCACTAAATGGACACACTGTATATGCCTTTGACATACCAACATACATTATCATCTCATCCTTGGGTAGAGCTCAGACAGATGTAATATTGATATTTAATGTCGGGATCTCAAGGTCATAGTCGAGATCCTGAGATTAAAGTCGGGATCCCGAGAATGAAGTCGGACCTCCGACTACAAAGTCGGGATCCCGAGATCAAAGTTGGGATTCGAAAAAAAAGTATAGGTGGCCCTTCAGCGCCTTCGTAAGGTTGAATGTTATTTGTAGACTATCGAAGGCACAAGAAAGATAAAAGAAGATGCCACCTACGTATCTGCCGGCATCGATATAAGCATATGCATTTTCCATTAATTCACATGCAGGTCTCTCCGTTGGTCTTCCGGTACGAAATCCATGTTGGCGAGGAGAGAGTTCCTTGTTTGTATCGAGAAAATCGACAATATTCTTCACACTACAAGAAATTGTGAAATGGTTCGGCCGACTAGATATCGGTTAAACAATTCTGAACGTAACTCAGATATAAAATTGTTCAATATTCTCCCTTCCAATAATAAAGATACACCTATTCATATTTTCGAGAAAAAAGTTCTTAAATTTTTGTTATACCATTGCTTCTACCACAGCCGTCTTCAATTGAAAGCCATGAAGAATGAACTTTGGCAACATTGTCCGAACGACCGAACGTGAACCTGTCGGCCATTCAAAGTGTATTGTGTAGGAAGTAAACAAAGAGTTTATGGAAGGTTTTGTTAAAGTTTTCAATCATTAATTGGTGTATTATTGAGATCAAATAATTTTAAAAGTATTAGCAACAATCTAGGAATCGATTCTAGACTGAAAATGTGTGGCAAGTGCATTCAAAATTGTGTTAAATTGGAGGTTATAGTGAAGTGTACTAGTGCTGGTGTATTTGCAAGGGAATTTGTGTTGTTTTTTTCAATTTACTCCTGGAAATAAGTAATTAATTCATTATTCCTTATGAAATATGCCTTCTAATTGTTGTGTGCCAGGATGTAAGTCAAATTACAGATCTGAAAAAAGCTGGGAAAGGATCATGTCTCAGTTTTTTTATTTCCGAAAGGGGAAAAATTGCGAAGTAAGTGGATAACAGCAATACCTCGAAAAAACTGGACACCATCTCAACGTTCTGCAGTACCTATGTGCAATTCATTTTATTGAAAAATATATCATCAGGTATGATACATTCCCTCTGCCAGATGGATCAATTGGAAAAATTCGTTATGAGCACCAAAGTTAGTCGAAACAGCAGTTCCTTCAATTTTTCCATATTTACCAAAATATTTTTCAAAACCAGCCAAACCATAAAGAACTGATCCAAATGAAAGACGTCAGAAATATTCAGATATTCAAAGTAATATAATAGAACAGTTTGAAAAATCAGACCTCATCCACAACTATGAACAGTTAGTTAGGGAATATGTTGAGGAAGTTAAAATTGATACATGGAAAATCCATAAGACTGATGAAAAATTGTATTTTTTCTACAAACGTCAAAAAATGACAAGGTTCGCGCATTGATAACAAACTGCGAAGTGACACTTTTTTTCAGTTTCCTACGTTACCATGATACCTTGCACATAACAATGCGCGAAGTAAAACAGTGCGCGAAGTATCTACTTCGCGCATTGTTATGTAAAATTAATGAGATATTTATATTCCAACTTTATGGTCCTCAATCGGGCAAACATCTATGAAATCATTTATTTCTTAATGTTCAACAATAACTTTGTTTTATCTCTTGAAGCGCACGAAAGGAAATTCCTATTATGTTCGTGGAACATCGTGCGTACCTAGGGAGGATAGGGGGAGGCCTTCAAAGCCAGTTCAACACAATTTTTTATATCAAGCAGAGCATATTTCTACTTTAGAACTATATTTTTTGACGTTTGTAGAAAAAATATTGTTTGCAACTCGAGCGCGAAATACTTTGGTCATCTCGACTATTTTTTTAACTCGGCTACGCCTCGTTGAAAAAAATCAGATCTCGATCACCAAAGTAGCATTTCGCGCTCTAGATACAAAAATAACTATTTATGAATCAGATTTGAGAGCAAATGTTTTTTATCCCGATGATGTGAATACTTTACAAATCGTTTCTCAAGTTATAATATCCAATGAGATGGAGGTCCAAGTTTTTCTTGGTGATAATAAACTTGGATTCAATGAATTGAAATGGATTCTTACTCATGATATGAACTTGAAAATATTCTAGCTAGATTCAAAAATATCTCAGATCAAACTGACAAACACTCAGATATGAATGAAAAATTCGATATATCTCCATAAGTTTTATTTTAACAACATGTTCAAAATTACGGCTGCAGTTCATGACCAAGGGAATTATTCAACCACATTATTCCTCGATCTTCACTCTGTAAGTTCACTCTCGTGTATTTTTTACCTATTTCACAAAATAATCCGAGAAAATTACGATAAACCAAACATTCAAAGCTCGCGCTCATATAAAAACCATTGTATTGCTAGGCGCGAATGGGACCGACGGTTGCCGTTCGTGCGACGTTGCCATTATCTCAGCACGGCTTGATAGTTGAAGACGGCTGTGCTTCTACTCGGTGGGAAAATACTTGGGGACTGGGATCATTCGAGTCCATATAGAATTATAAATGAATGAATCTGGAAGAGGAATTTAAATGTATAAATGAATGATATACATGCAAATGATGAAACAATCAAGATTAACTACTCCATATCAATGATTTGTTGGAAGCAACTTCATGTCCAGTACACAGCTTCGTGGATGATAGTACCCTCCATACCACCTTCTCCTCCAAGGCTCCAATACCAGCCAGTCAAATGAGAAATGAACGAGAGAGAAATGTTGACAACATAAATATAGACTTGGCATCAATTCTCGAATGGGGATTCAATCATTGGGGGAGACCACTGATTTTTCAAAAAGACATTATCGTGAACTCTATACTGAAAAACTACCAGTGAATTATTTGTGAATTTTTTCATTCATGCTAAGTCGATGAAAAAAATAAATTAGAATATGTCCATTTCAAAACACACAATTCCTGCGCCATTTGAATATCTGTCAATTCATTGGTGTGACTGGTGCGACGTCTTAGTCCCAACACGCCTATTGCCCTTGAACTGACCAATCACACTGCATCACTGCAGAATGACGAGGTATGAGAGAGGGATAGCTACAGTTCGGGACTGATACGTCACGGCTCCACCATCATATTTGGCTTTTTGAAATATCGAATAAAATATGCTGATTTTAAAACGATATAGATTCGATTCCCTTCAACTTCAACTCATAATATTGATTGTACATAAAACGTAAATCATGATTCGTCGATTGAAAGAGGTTTGCACGCATTTCTTCCCTCAGTGGTCTTCCCCATTGGTAGATTTCAATGCAAACAAAACATAAGCATTCTTTGTTTCTAGAAAAGCCGATCTCATTGTGCCCAACATAAGTTTGTCAGGAATAATCATACCTCTGAAGACATCCATTTCGATGCTTGGTATAACTATCAGCAATAACCTTTTTTGGGAAAATCACGTGAGATCAATTGCTAAAACCACATCCCAAAAACTTGGTTTTCTGTTTCGGGCCATCAGGAGCTATTTCACTTCCAGCCAGCTGCTTATGATCTATAAGGCCCATATTCGACATGTCCTGGAATACTGTTTCCATATTTGGGGTGCAGCACCCAAACATACCCTGAAACTGTTGGATTCTAACCAAAAAAGGGAAATTCGTCTCGTCTGGCTCTATTCTATAAATATTTTCATGGACGATGCTCTTCTGAATTATCGATTGAGGCTTTGCATCCCTTCGTAGTCACTTCGAAGACCTGCAGAACATCTCTTCCCAAACACTCTTTCATCCAACGAACAGCGAGGCTCTGGAACACAATGCCAAAGGAGGTGTTTCCCGAGGCATATATTCTGCAGAAATTCAAGGAAAAAAACAATTCCCACCTTATTTTCCTCATTTCACACAATATTCTCTGAACATTACAAGTATTCCTCTTCGTGGAAACCGAAACATAAAAAAAAACACTGGGGATCAGTCTTCACCCATTTAAATTTTGATGTGTATTCCTGCAGTTCTGCAGTTCTGCTATTTCACTCGAAATAGAAACCAACTTCAAATTCCCCGCCACCTAATGAAAAATGTTCAACAGGACACAGATTACTGGGATGCCAAACTGAATGGAGTGTCAGTAGGTAGTCCCGGTCTTGAAACCAGCCCCTCCCCTCCACTTTTCTCCAAACCACGTGACTCGGCTGACCAATCACAGGCCGGCCTGACTCGGCTAGCTACTCGCGGCCTAGCGAACGGGTCGTCATCATCGGCGAGGAAAGCGAGAGATCCGTTCCAGAGATAACGGTGCGCATTTTATTCCATTTTTCAACAACGGTTATATACAGGGTGTTTGAGTTGGGTAATAGTTGGGAAAAAAAATATAGGGTGAACCCAAGAAGGCGTTATACCTCTCCGACCTACATATAAAGGCTACCCGCTATAACATGATATATACAGGGCGTTTGAGTTGGATAACAGTCAGAAAATATACTGGACGTCTCACCCACTTTTGCGGGATTAGACAGCTGACGTATTACATAAGACAAAGGATTGATGACACGACGTGACTAGATGACCTGCAAGTACCGCTACCTAATAATTTGATATACTGGATGTTTGAGTTAGCAATAGCGATAAGAAATAGGGCGTCTCACAGGTACACTCAGCAAAACATACGTATGATAGAGTATCCGTTTGATATACAGCAATAATAGCAATACAAACTCACATAGGGCACTCATGGCCTGACGTTTGACATTTGACAGATGACCAAAAAAACGCTATCATACATCAATACTAGACAAAGCTCTTTGAGGTTATGTTCCATTTCAGACACTCGGTATAGCAAATTTATTTATTCTTCCTATGGTATGTTTTAACTCGTACAACATATATAATAATATAGTGCCACTGAATGATCAAGACCTCTATGTCATGTTGACATGTTAATATTTGGCAGGGATAATCAACACTTAGGAATATTATACATATAGTGCCCCACTGAAAAAAGGAATTTCTTTTCGAGCCACCCTGTATAACATTGGCATTTTCAGTTCGTAGAAGATTAGAAGGAGCATAATAATCATGTTCGTCTCCCTATTGATCAGTACCAATCAAGATGTTGAAGAGTGAGCATGTGCTGCTGCTGTTGCTTTCAATCATCGCGCCAGTTCCCGCTACTGGCAATGATACGATAGAATATGCAGGTGCCTTTTTGAAGCGTTTCGGCTACATAAATACAACGGATAATGCTGTCACCGATATAGAATCAGCATTAATGACATTTCAAGAGACATACAATCTCCCTGTGAGTGGATCGCTGAATACCGAAACTCTACGACTGCTGAATAGTCCGCGTTGTTCTGTAGGAGAAAATAATTTCATGATACATTCGAAATGGAACAAAACCAAGTTACGCTGGTATTTTCCTCAAGCTAAAAAGGTGCATCGTGATACAGCCAAGATGGCATTCGATAGGTGGGAGGAAATATCGAATTTGAAGTTTGAAAATGTGCAAAACCCTTACAGGAAAAAGCCTGATATTACCATAACTGTTATTCGAAAAAATCACAATTTCCGAGCAGACTGCCAAGGCACTTCCAAGTGTCCACATAATTTCGACGGCCCTGGAAAAGTTTTAGCTCATGCATATTTCCCAAATGAAAACAGCAAATGTGTCGAGATTCATCTTGATGCAGAAGAAAAATGGTATCTTGGAAATAGTACTTCTCCTGATGGCCAAACTAATTTATTGATGGTCCTGATTCACGAAATTGGACATGCTCTTGGGCTGGGCCACAGTGGCGTCAATACAGCTATTATGTATCCTTGGTATCAAGCAAGTCCAGCATCATTCGATATAGATGATAAGAGGGCGATAGAATATTTGTATGGGCAGAAAACTGAAAACTATCAACCAATAACAACCTCAACAACACAGACAACCGAATCCCAAAAACCAATATCCCAGCACACCTCTACCACAGCTTCATCAGTGTCGTCAAATGAACCCCATAACGTAGACGTTACTAGCACAACCTCAAAGCCTCAGATAACTCCAACAAGATTATGCGACATTCAAGTGCCAGACTTTATGTTTCTAGCCACAGCACCCCAGTTTCAAAATTATCGCATGTACGTGGGATACAATAGATTTTTGTGGAAGTTCGATTTGAACGATATGCGAATTCCATCACAGCCAGAGCTGCTTGATGATTATCTTCCTGAAGATTTAAAGTCTTCTCGAGTTTCACATGTTTTCCAAAATTCTGTGGGTAATCTAGTGACATTTATAAATGATAGCATGTATTATGCAGCATCTTTTCCGAATTTTCAAATCCACCAAAACTTTCGTTTTCCTTTGCCTTCTAAAGCAAAAATTAATGCTGTCTTCCAGACAAACAGTGGACAGGCTTATTTGTTATATAACAACGATTCTTACATTACATTTGATGACAATGGAGACATGAGCAACCGTGGGCCACTTAGTCACATCTTCCCAGGAATTCCAGCAGGCATAATATCAGCTTTTCGTTATATCGATGGAAATATATATTTTTTCGATAGAAATACATACTACAAATATAGTGAATATACTAGACGGGTAGTGAAAGCCGAACCGTTCAGTTGGAGCGTCTTTGGAATATCCTGCCCCAATGATGGATTACTTCATCAATTGAAAACAATGTTAACAAGAATTATATCACTTTACGAATAAACGATTAAATACCATTTTGTTTTATTCCAATTGTCACATGTATGCTGTCTCAGTCACGAGTGTTCAGTATGATGTTCAGGCATGTGTGTTGAAAAAATGCATCAATTTTCGAGATATATAATATTAGCATGGAAATGCCGACCTCAACTAAATTGTTCAAATAAATAGTCGATGTTCATTAAAATGTATGTAGACGTTTGGAGGAGTGACTCTCACGATTTTATTGCACTAAATAAAATACCTACTTTGTTTTTCAAAAACCCACCCTTCACACTTCATCAAGCTGTCTCCTCCTCCTCCTTGTACTTTCACAGACAGTAACACACCTTAGCGGTAGGGCTCGTAGGCTTCTCGTACAGGCAGCAACACACCTCATTGCCCTTCTATATGTCTTTTATTCCCCTTCTTGTTATTTCAATGGTGTCGTGGCCCTCTTCTGTTGTACGGTGCTGGTTGGAAGTAACTGAAAGTGGTGAAACTGAAACATAATGTGAGTTGCAAGTGTTGTACAAATTCTCGAGAATCAAATAGGCCATCATTTTGAAAGAGGTGTGCGCATGCGTCACAAAAAAAAAAACGTCACTCTATATGAGTGACAGGGCTAAGTGGTAGTATGACAGGCGTCAATGGCGGTGTGAATGGCAGTGTGGCGGTGCGAATGGCAGTGTGGCGGTGTGAATGGCGGTGTGAATAGCGTAGTGGCGATGTGAATGGCGGTGTGACGGTGGGAATGGCGGTGGGACTGTGTGAATGGCGGTGTGAATGGTAGTGTGGAGGTGTGCATGGCTGTGTGAATGGCGGTGTGAATGGTGTGACGGTATGGTTAGTGTCGGGTTTATAAAGATGTCAGTTGTTGTCCTGACTTCATACTGCTAACATCATAGTAGGAAGAAAAATATATTACGTCTTGAGATGTTTGCTTGTCAGCAATGCAGCAAGAAATTCAAGTGGGCCTATGGATTGAAGCGGCATATGGATAGTCATGACGAAAAAGTTTTCAATTGTCATTATTGTGTGGACAAATTCACAAGATTGGATAGCATGAAAAAACATTTGGCGAGAAAGCACAAAGGGAACGACCTGGTTAATCCCCAAAACGAATCGATCACCACTGATCAACGAAATGAGTCGAACTCCATTGATAGTGATCATCAATTATTGTCCCAAAGCCAGTCGAATTCTGAGATTGGTCAGCAGTTGAGTCAAAATGATGCTATCACGGATGATCCTTGTGAGAATGAAATCGAAGATAGACATAAAAAAATTGTGGACTTAGCTGAAATTGTGAGAAATAAATATTTGGCGCTTGAACAACTGGCTGACGTTAAAGTACCTATGAAGCGTTCAAATTCAACATGTCTGAAGATGATCAAGCCGAGTAAGGAATCGCGTCCTGTCAAGTATTCATCTCACATTCAGAATGGCCATAAAAGTACTCGGTATTCACCAAGAGATGACAGTAGCTTCGACATTCTGAGGAGAGGTGGAATAATAAGAGGAGGAAGCTCCAGGAAAGCAGATGAAATAAAATTAGAGCATAGATTGTGTAGAGGTCTTTTGGTATTTTAGTTGAAATAAATAGTATTTCTTTGAATCTCGTTTAATTTTTATTAATACTGAACTGAAACATGAAATGGGTACTCAGCAAAGTGTCTGAGGCCTGATAGCATCTAGCAATTGTTGACATCTAATAACAAAATTGATGTCACGATGACAATATTGGTGATCATTATCCTAATAAAAAAAAATTCCCCTCTGGGTCATTAAATTGACACCTATATTCTCAACATATAGAGCAAAACCATGCGCATACTTACTTGAGCAATGATTTTCAACGACGTTTGCTTGTCTTCTGTTTTACGATCAATTGTGCATAAATCTGACATGGTTGGCTACTGCTGGCTTACTGTTCTCTCATCATCATCATGCATCCGATACTTCAACAGCTGGTCCTCCGTTTCACCAATGAGATGTAATCTGAAACTGCAGTAGAGCATGAGACGCAAGGTCTCAGTATGTGTACAAATAAAGTTCATTATAATATGAAAATATTTCAAGGTTTAGATGGAAAAATCCGCCACTGGGGTTGGGACCCAGTCTTGGACAGCTCTTTTCATCCTCCACTAAAACCCCCACTGCTTCAATCTCGGATGAATGAAGAGCAAACCCATCGTTAATCCTTTTGAAAATATTTCCACAATAATGATATTATTCAGATCATATATGTATGTATAAATGGAAAACTAGTTGGTTTTGCGAAAATGCAACAACAACAAAAAAAAAAGTAGAGGATTGAGCCTCAAATGCCAAAATGGGATATTTTCAGGCAGATTTCAATAGCAGAGCTCAAAGGTGTTGGATGAATCAACAATTATTAGAGTTGTTATTTTTCTAGTTGTGAAAAAATGTCAGTGTTTGCCGACTTGGTGAAGAACATCGTTTCAATACTGGGCTTCGTTACATCAAACCATGATGATCAAGAGATAAGAAGAGGTCTTCGCGAATGTCAGAAGAGGATTAAGCGAATAAAAAAAAAAAATGCGATGAGATATGCGAAGAACTTGGGGAGCAACCCTCACTGTATAGATGGATGCTACTCGTTCATTTCTGGATATAGCTGTTTTCAATGAAATTGGTAAGTTGCTTAGTTTTCCTTAACTAGGAATCAGAATACATGTCAAGGATTATACTAGTAATCAGCAAATTTGGGGAAGGGCTTAGATGGGTGTTTTTTCCATCAGGTATGAGAATAACAAAAAATGGACTTTTCACTTAGGGGTTGGTCACCCTGGGTTTTCTATATTGGGAATACTGATTTTGGTCATTTTGGTAATGAATAATAATCAATGATACTATTTTCATTTATTTTTCAATTTCGACATCTTCTAAATTAGTTTGTTTCTCAAGCTGGGTTGAGGATTACCACTAGACTGGACAACGACACTAATGATTTCAATATTGGATAATCAGATTCCGCCAATCACCATGGCTCAAAGCATATATTGATCTGAACACCAACCTCCGTAAACAAGCAAAGAATGAGTTTGAAAAAAAAAACCTATTCAAACTCATGAACAATGCTGTTTTCGGAAAAACGATGGAGAACATTCGTAAGAGAGTCAACGTTAGGCTTTTAACGGAGTGGACGGGGAGATATGGTGCTGCTGTATTCACAGGCGATTGTTGATGTTGTTGCGAAGCTTGCGAAAAAGTGAGCATGTTCGTGATAGAACACATAAGATTGTGTGAGTCAAAGAACTCGAAACCTGTCTGTAGGTGTCTGGAACGCGGCCTGTGTTCTAGCGGGGTAGCGGGAGTGCGATGGCATGACATCATCAGTGACAGGGTGTTTGAGTTGATTGAAAATTAAAAATTATATATACAGGGTGTCCCACGGTTAGACCACCCCACTTTAGGGGTAAATATTGAAGGATTGGGGAGTGTGGGTACTCTGAGAGAAGGATTTTTCGCGAACAAAGTCTAAAAGAAAAATCCAGTAGCTTGTCGGTGACAATTTGTTTTGAAAAATTTTTTGAAGGAAAGAAATATAGATATATGAAAAATATCGAGTTTTTACTTATCTTTGGTTGATTCCAAATATACAGGGTGTCTGTAAAAGGTTGGGACATGGCTCGGCTGTGGACTCCTGGGATAAAAACGAGTTGATTTAGGCCAACTTACCTATATCTTTACAAAATTCCTGTGTATGTGACTAAGTTCGGACCGTTGAAAGCCAGTTACAACTATGAACCAGTTGCTGAAACAAATACATCTGGAGAGTGGTCTGGTCGCACAACAGTAGAAATATAACTATTACATGTTTCTCCCGAGCCGTCACAAAAACGGAAATGGAACAGAGCGTTCCAGTCGGATCGACACCCAACTAGGAAGTTAGTTACGCTGAATAAGCTGAGTCCTAAGAACTCGAAACCGGTCTGTAGGTGTCTGGAGCGGGGTCTGGCTAGGTCAAAATCAATAGGCATTCAGGAAAGAAACACTTGTATCGGTATTCGTTTATACGAGTCGAAGCTCTTATCGGTAATTTCAAAGTTGACGGATATTACGAAGAAAAAAAACAAATATACGAGTTTCAAGGTTGCTTCTATCACGGTTGTCCTCGTTGTTTTAATCATCAGAGAGATGCACCTCTCAAAGACAGTCCTTCTGAAACTTTAAATCTCCGTTATGACACGACCATTGCCAAAATCGATAAAATCAGATCCATGGGATATGAGGTCATCGAAAAATGGGAGTGTGATTTTCGTAAAGAACTGTGCAATAACGAGGAACTGAACACACAAAAAAAAAAAAGTAAAAAACAGCAACTAATAATACTAAAAGAAAAACGCCGGTGAAAAATAACGCCAAGGCGGCTGTAAAAATAAGTAGGATCATAACAACAATGGACTTTTCACCAGGGTTGGGCTGATTTAAATCAAGTGTTTTTTTTTTGTTTAAATCACAATTTAAATCAAAATATTAATTTCGAGAACATTTATTATTTATTTGAATAATAAAAATATGAAACTGAAATAAAATAGTAAAACCCCTAAAAACGGGATATTGAAACATATACATATGTATATCTTAATCATACTATACATTATTTTATAATCATAAGTTTTCTGACATTGAAACTAACATAGAACATTTTAATTTTCATTATATTATTTAAACATAAGATCGTTCCAGAAGACATAGTACACATACCTGTTACGATGTTACCTGGACTTTATCAACTTCAAGCCACTGAACCGCTCTTGTTTGAACCACTTGGTCGTACCATTTGTTTAACCCCAAAACTCTTGATGATGTTGATCTCGGTAGTACTCCACAGCATAAACTATAAAGTCGAAAGGGAAAAGTTACCTGTTGAGGATGTCATAAAGCAAGCTGTACAATGAAAACTCAAATCGTCAAAGACACGAGCATAATGTGCGTATTCAATAATCTCAAATGTCTATTTATAGATTTCCTTCATTTTAAGGATATCGAAACTTTGGAAATCATCGAGAAATATGTATCTAACCTGTACGGAAACGAACTGATTTTGAAAACAATAAAAAAAAAGATTGAAACGTATATATATATACCTTTACTCCTCACAACAACTATCAACATAGGCTGTGGAGAGGTGTGGCACAATATTGTACTGAATACGTCCACTAGTAAATAAATAATCATCGTCCACAGTCTCAAAGATGTCTTCACACACGAAAAAATTATATCCCCAGCAAAGCACACCGTCACGGTAAAATTGAAGTTGTAACACATCACCTTCGTCATAATTGTCACCTAGGGTAACTTCATACCGGAATAACTGATTATTTATTTTGAAACTAATCAAAATATAAGAATTTATCTGTTCAACAGCGTCTAATTTAAAGTTAATATAGACAAAATTTTCTGTGAGTATATTAAATTTTACTAAGCACTCGCATTCACTCATTTTGCCAAAGTTTTCACAACAAAATATGAATGAAAACTGGGAGAGATTGAAAAACGTTTTCTCATACAATAAGCGAACGGAAACCACAAAACATGATTACTGAAAGGAAAGGCTAATTAGATGTTTTTTCCGCTCAGAAAGAAAAAGAACCGATATCGGTTTTGCTAGAAGTGCTTTTCCAGTTTTATCTGGGTATTTTCGTATTTTCTCACATAATATATCGTTCCTTATACAAAACAATCATGTTTACATGGTATATACGCTCAGTTACCACAAAATGACCTTGACACGTGTCGACGCACTGCGTAGTTTGCATTACCTTTTTCTCCAAAATAATGGACTCGTCCAAACGTGATTAGAGCTGCTCATCCTACCCCCTCCACTCCTATTCATCGATAATGAACTCATCCTAGGTGTGTCGAATACCCTAATAGCAATGATGATCCAACTTCATTTCCTGCTCAGTCTTCGTGGTGATCGGTTGCTCTCTCACTCTCTCTCTGTGTAAGAAATAATCTGATTATCTATTTTGCTTATTTTTCAGTTTCGCAGTTTGCATACAGCTCGCTTCTTTGTTGATATTGATTTTTGAGAATTTTTTGAATTTTTTCGAAATTTTGGATTTGTCGATAATTTTGAGTTTTTTTTAATTGCTGATTCTAGAAAATTTCAATCGTTACATCTCACCGACATTACCTTCAGTTTTCTCTATATATAGTTGTGCTTGTTTTGTTATCATTCGACGATAGTGTGATTTATTTGAGTATTATATTCATAATGGAGAAATTTTTGATTGTTAAAGACGTGGTCAAGAAAAATTATCGCTTCGGCGTACAGGCTCGTACTTTAGAGTTCAATATAAAACCTATTCCTCAAGGCAAGGAACCAGTGGCCTATATCAAGGATGCAGTCACCGACATTGTCTTGAAAGGCACTGAGGGCCTGCATCCAACCGATAAGGTAGGTTTCTCGTTTTGTTCTAAAGATTTCGCGAGGGGACCAGGGTGGATAGCTTTCAAAACTGCTTCAGAGGTATCGGTGGATGATATTTTCGAAAAAATATCATCCATTTACCAATCGAACTCTTGTGGCCTGAACACTGAGACCTTTTGTCTCAGCGTAACCTCTTGTAGGTTACCTGCTGGCAAGGGAAGAGGGCGTTGCTACAACTCTTTTGACGAGGAATGTAGCAAACGTCAGGGGATTATAGCTATAAAGAATAAAGACAATTTATGTCTTCCTCGGGCTCTTGTTGTAGCTCAGGCATACGCAGACAAAGACCCCAAATGTACTGATGTACGTAGAAATATTAGAAAGTTGCAGAGCCAACGTGCTCTACAATTAGTGACTGATGCTGGTGTTACAATACCAACAGAAGGATGCGGAATACCTGAGCTACAACAATTCCAGCAATATCTCTCGTCATATAAAATAACAGTATATGGATATGGGAACAAGGGCCGTAACATCATTTTCAAGGGTGGGGATGAGGGTCTCTCACTGAATTTACTTCACCATAAGGGCCACTATAATGTCATAACCTCACTTACAGCCGCCTTCTGCTGTGAGTTTTATTGTGAGGAATGTCACATGCCCTATGATCATCGAGATGAACATCGTTGTGGTGGTACTTGTTTCTCGTGCCAAGGATCGCCACCATGTCCTAAAAACAGTGTAAAAGTTCCCTGCGAGTCTTGTAAAAGATCTTTCCGTGGACAAGGTTGTTTTGATAACCATATTCAGAACGGTGTTTGTAGTAAGATTAGACGTTGTGAGTTATGTTTCAAAATTGTCCCTACCAATAGAACTCACACCTGCGGAGAGATCTTTTGCAAGATTTGCAACAAACACCAACCTTCTGGACATTTATGCTATATTCAGCCCGACACGAAAGTACCCAAGACTGATGATCTCTTGTTTGTCTTCTATGATCTGGAGACTCGTCAGGAGAGGGTACAAGCCGACGGATCTCTTCTTCATGAGCCCAATCTGTGTGTCTTTCGTCAATGCTGTGATGTTTGCATCGATACCACACAGCAAATTTGTTCGAAATGCGGGGTTCGTTTGCAAATTCTCAAGTGTAACGACCCCATATCTCCATTTGTTCATCATGTATTGACAATAAGGAAGAAATTCAAAAATGTCATTGTTATTGCTCACAACGGCGGAAAATTTGACCACGCCTTCATTTTGAATTATATCTTGACCAAAACTACTCTGAAACCCGATCTCATTATGAGAGGTAGCGGGTTAATTTCCATGACTGTTGGAAATGTCAAGTTTTTGGACTCTCTCAATTACTTCCCAATGGCCCTGTCAAAACTGCCTAAATCTTTCGGGTTCTCTGAATTGAAGAAGGGATATTTCCCTCACCTTTTCAATCGTATGGAGAATCAGAATTACAAGGGCCCTATCCCAGCTCTACAGTTCTACACCCCAGACAATCTCACTTCAGATGCTCGCGCATCTCTCATAAAATGGCATGCTGAAAGAGTCGATGAAAACTATGTTTTCGATTTCTCTCGAGAAATCATAGACTATTGCATTTCTGATGTAGATATTCTGACCAAGGCCTGTTTGAAATTTCGACAGCTCATGTTGTCTGAAACTAATGTATGTCCGTTCACTGAAGCAGTAACGATCGCTTCGACATGCAATAAGGTTTTCCGTAGAAATTTTCTCAAACCAAACACCATAGGTATTATTCCCAAGGGTGGTTACAGACATCGTGATAATCAATCTGTGATAGCCACCCAGTGGTTACTTTGGGAGGAGAAACTACGGGATATAAAAATCCAACAGGCCTGCCGATCTTCAGAGGCCCATATAGGTAATCTCAAAGTTGATGGCTATTCAGCGGAAACAAAACAAGTTTTCGAGTTTCAAGGCTGTTTCTATCACGGTTGTCCCCGCTGCTATACTGATCAGAGAGATATCCCTCTCAGAAACTGCCCTTCCGAAACTATGAACCATCGTTATGACACGACCATTACCAAAATCAATAAAATCAAATCCTTAGGGTATGAGGTTATTGAAAAATGGGAGTGTGATTTTCGCAGGGAACTTTCCAGCGGTGACGAACTTTGCAACTTTGTCACCAATCATCCCCTGCTTAAAAATCTACCCCTTGACCCTCGAGATGCTTTCTATGGTGGCCGAACGGGAAACATTGTCGAATATTACAAGGCCGGGGATGGTGAACAAATTAAATACGTTGACGTTTGTTCGCTCTACCCATGGGTGTGTAAATATGGCAAATTTCCTGTGGGTCATCCGAAAGTACTCGTTGGTGAGGAGGCTTCTACTGTGTCACTTTCCTCTATCTCTGGACTCGTTAAATGTGCGATTCTCCCACCTCAAGATCTTTTTCATCCTGTTTTACCACAGAAAATGAACAACAAGTTGATGTTTGTTCTTTGTCGTGTATGTGGTGGAAACTATTATACTAGTAGTTGTCATCACACTGATGAAGAACGAACATTGACAGGAACATGGACTGTTGAAGAGATATTAAAAGCCCTTGAGGTGGGCTATCGGATTATCGAGATCAAAGAGATTTGGTCCTACGACACTGTGCAATTTGGTGAGGACGTTTCTGGTCTATTCACAGACATGATGAATAAATTCATCAAGGTGAAACAGGAGTCATCAGATTGGCCAAAGCATTGTAAGACCAAAGAGGAAAAAGAGAGGTATATTGATGAGTTTTTACAGCGGGAGGATGTTTTGCTGGAATTTTCTAAAATCACCGATAATCCCGGGTTGAGAGCACTGGCCAAGCTTATGCTAAATTCCTTCTGGGGTAAGTTTGGTCAGCGTGAAAACCAACCGAAAACTTCAATCATCAATCAGCCCTCGGAATTCTTTTCTATGATGACGGATCCTTCGCTTATTGTCAATACAGTACTCCCGATAAACGAGGATACCCTCATTGTTAATTGGGAGTATAAGGAGGAGAGCTATGACACTCTTTCCACAGTCAATGTTGTAATTGCTGCATATGTAACAGCCTTAGCTCGGTTGAAACTTTACAGCTATTTACAGCAGCTTGGGGAAAGGGTGTTATACTATGACACGGACTCTGTTATCTATGTTTCCAAGCCAGAGGAATTTGACATTCCTACTGGTCAATTTATTGGTGATATGACCGACGAAATGGAATGTTACGGTCCTGGTTCCCATATTACAGAGTTTGTATCTGGTGGCCCGAAAAATTATGCTTACAAGCTATGGTCAACCAAGGAACAAGAGTTCAAAGTTGTTTGTAAAGTTAAAGGCCTCTCCCTTAACTATGCTGCTTCACAGCTTGTGAATTTTGAATCAATTAGAGATATGATTCTGAACCCTGGTCCCCCTGTCGAAATTTTGAGCAAACAGTTCCGTCGAACCAAGGAACATGAGGTCATCACAGTTGATGTAACCAAAAAGTACAAGCCTGTAAGTTTGAAGCGGAAATTTCTCGAAGATCACACTTCTGTACCTTATGGTTTCAAAAAGCGGAAATCATTATAATATTTCAAATCACAGCATCGTCATTCTTTCTTATTTATCAGACAGTGGTAAACAAATTGCGATTGAAGTTTTTTATCAGCGTTCTGTGTAAAATTCGATTAAAAATATCCGGCACAAAGCTCGAGAGAGAGAGAGAAAGTAAAAGCAATCGTTATCACGACCGGATCTATACAATGAATTTTTGATCAAATCAGCCGTTTTCACGGCTACTCTAAAAATTTGAGGTGAATAGTTCAATGAACGAAGAAAAAAAAAGGCCCTAACCATGTAGCGAACTAATGAAGTGTTTTTATTAAGTTAAAAATTGATCTTCGTGCAGCTACAAATAGAACAAACAAAAACTGCTCTGATTTTATATTTCAACAGTCACCTGTTCTACTGAAAAAAAAACAATGGGCATTATCTGGCAAATTAATGGAGTATTTCTATTGATTTAGAAATCGATCTTCGTGCAGCTAGATATAGAACAAACAAAAACTGCTCTGATTTCATATATCAACAGTCATCTGTTCTATAATGAATTATTCACCTCCAATCTTTAGAGTGTATGTGGTTTTGTATAGGCCTAAAGGGGAATGCTTTTATCCACATTCAGAACAAAGAAAAAGCAAAACGCGCCAAAAGGCTTTTACCCCGAGGGTGGTGTGGAAACAAAGCTATTCATACTATGTTTCAGGACTTATACGAACTGGTTAATATCAATGTATGACTTCAGTATTTCGGCAGCTCTCCAACAGTACAGACGTAATCAGCAATGCCAAACTGTGCCTGGGGTAGACCATGCAAATGCAGTGACTGCATACCTAGTTTCTGCTCTTTCTGTCGCAAAGAGGGGGTTCGTCATGTGATCGAAGACTACACCACTGATAGAAAAGGGATAGGCGCCTACATTTTCACAGCATGGTGTGAAGATTGTTTCAAGAAAAAAATGATATAGATTGTAATTATCTCATTTGTCAATAAAATATTTGATAGGTATCCGCATCTTTTATTGACCCCATTACATCCATTACTTTACTAAAATATGTAGGCAGTTCAGATCAAAATCAAGACATAAAATAGAAAGTTCCAAAATAAATGCATCTTTGAGAAAATCTTCACATTATGTATAGTTTATAGAACTTTTTTCTATGGACTCTCTATATATTTGCCAAACCCAGACAACTGATAACATCCAGTATACTAATTTAAAACGAAAAACATTTTCTGAATGACTATATTTTTCAAACCTAGATAACCAAAAGCACCCTGTATATACCATCAACTACATGGACATTTCGAATGAAAAATAAAATCCCAACTTATTTCATTAGCTGAAATCTAGCATAATATGAAAGAAAGAAAGACCTAATGTTTTACGAAACACCCTGTATTTAAATAAAATTCAATTTCTGTTATTAGCTGAGAATCAGGCAAAATATTAAACTGAAAAATCTCAATGTTGCACGAAACACCCTGTATTTAAATAAAATTCTATTTCAGAGTTATACTTTTTCGTAAGCTAAATTATACCGAAATATAAAACTGAAAATCCAAATGTTTTACGAAACACCATGTATTTGAATAAAATCCTAATTCAGATTTTTATACTTTTTCGTTAGCTGAAATCTAGAAAAATATAAAAATCCTAATATTTTATGACACACCCTGTATTTGAATAAAATTCAATTTCCGTTGTTAGCTGAAATCTAGCAAAATATTGAACTGAAAAAATCTCAATGTTTCACGAAACCCTGTATTCGAATAGAATCCTATTTCAGATTTATACTTGCTTCGTCAACTGAAATCTAACAAGATATAAAAAATCCTATAATGCTCTACGGAATACCTTGTATTTGAATAAAATTCAATTTCTGTTATTAGCGGAATTTTAGAAAATATAAAAAATAAATTCCAAATGTTTCACGAAAACGCCCTGTACATCAAGTTATTATTATACACAGTTTTCAAAATGTTTCGCCTATTATTGTTGATGTAAACTGTTCTCTTGTTGTCCCCAAAATTCAAGGTAAGTATTTTAAAAAAGTGTCCAACTCAGTTCAATTTGATAATTTTTCTCAGACATGTACCTAAGCACAATAATTTTTAAGAATCAAATGAAATCGTTGCTAAGAAACAATGGGTTTAAATAACTATAGTTTTTCGTGTCTATTCAAATAATACCGAACTATCCAAGACTGACGCCTTTTTCGGTTGATAAGCAGAAAACTAAGCAACTTACCAATTTCATTGAAAACAGCTATATCCAGAAATGAACGAGTAGCATCCATCTATACAGTGAGGGTTGCTCCATTATCTAGTTTCCCATACACACAAACACACACAAACGGCACAAATTTTGGCAAAACACACTAGAACATATGTCCTACACGAATGAAATAATACTCTTATGATAGAAAGAAATATTGTTATTCGAACTTTAATCACACAGGAAATATGATGATAGCGAGAAACAGGAAATCGTAATCTTGGGCTGTTTCAGTCACCTATAATGAATTATTAAATATTCGAATACTTTTCCTTCTAATCTTCTACGAACTGAAAATGCCAATGTTATACAGGGTGGCTCGAAAAGAAATTCCTTTTTCAGTGGGGCACTATATGTATAATATTCCTAAGTGTTGATTATCCCTGCCAAATATTAACATGTCAACATGACATAGAGGTCTTGATCATTCAGTGGCACTATATTATTATATATTGCTGTACGAGTTAAAACATACCATAGGAAGAATAAATAAATTTGCTATACCGAGTGTCTGAAATGGAACATAACCTCAAAGAGCTTTGTCTAGTATTGATGTATGATAGCGTTTTTTTTGGTCATCTGTCAAATGTCAAACGTCAGGCCATGAGTGCCCTATGTGAGTTTGTATTGCTATTATTGCTGTATATCAAACGGATACTCTATCATACGTATGTTTTGCTGAGTGTACCTGTGAGACGCCCTATTTCTTATCGCTATTGCTAACTCAAACATCCAGTATATTAAATTATTAGGTAGCGGTACTTGCAGGTCATCTAGTCACGTCGTGTCATCAATCCTTTGTCTTATGTAATACGTCAGCTGTCTAATCCCGCAAAAGTGGGTGAGACGTCCAGTATATTTTCTGACTGTCATCCAACTCAAACGCCCTGTATATATCATGTTATAGCGGGTAGCCTTTATATGTAGGTCGGAGAGGTATAACGCCTTTTTGGGTTCACCCTATATTTTTTTTCCCAACTATTACCCAACTCAAACACCCTGTATATAACCGTTGTTGAAAAATGGAATAAAATGCGCACCGTTATCTCTGGAACGGATCTCTCGCTTTGCTCGCCGATGATGACGACCCGTTCGCTAGGCCGCGAGTAGCTAGCCGAGTCAGGCCGGCCTGTGATTGGTCAGCCGAGTCACGTGGTTTGGAGAAAGGTGGAGGGGAGGGGCTGGTTTCAAGACCGGGACTACCTACTAGTGTCCCATATTATGGAAAAATGTTTTCAACTTGTACATGTTCTTATGAATATTTTGAGACATCAACGATTTGAAAAGTTATATTATATACCGGGTGGCTACGGAAGTATTGCCTACGGAATATCTCAGTTATTGAATGAAGTAGGGTTGTGAAAATTGGAGCGTCGATATGATGACATAAGAGCTGGAATTTGAGCATATTGACATGTCGAAGTTAACTTCCGGTCTGACCGGAAGTAACATAAACTTTCTTATTTTGCATGGAAACCCTATTCTTTTTTCTTTTCGCTTTATTCAACATTCAGTTCCCTTTCTAATGACATATCACAAGTTGGTATCTAACCAGAAACTAGATCAGAAAAAAATTATTATTGTTATTTGAATGATAATAATTGGATTTGGTATTTCATTTCAAAAAATTACTTTCTATTATATCATTAGAAAGGAATGGTTATGCTGAATAGTACAGGCAAGAAAAAGTTGTATGTTTCTATTTAAGTTATGGACCTACAGAATATTGTTTTTTTCCCAATTTTTCCAATATTTTTTTTGACGGCTTTTTATAACGCCGACGAATGAAAATAAAATATCACAGTAGTTGCAACTGTTATCAAGTGACGTATGGTTTCCATAGCCAACTTTTCAATTTTTGGCTTTCATTTTGCTTTCACGGCCTACTCGGTGAATTACAATAATAATTTTTTTCTGATCTAGTTTCTGGTTAGATGCCAACTTGTGATATGTCATTAGAAAGGGAATTGAATGCTGAATAAAGCGGAAAGAAAAAAAAATAGGGTTTCCATTCAAAATAGGAAAGTTGATGTTACTTCCGGTCAGACTGGAAGTTAACTTCGACATGTCAATATGCTCAAATTCTAGCTCTTATGTCATTATATCGGCGCTTCAAATTTCACAAACCTACTTCATACAATAACTGAGATATTCCGTAGGCAATACTTCCGTAGCCACCCGGTATATAAAACTCTTTTTATAATATGTCATATTCATATTTTTGATGTATCGCTTCAAATATGTGTTTGACGTGTGTATCATATTATACATATATTTGTTTTTCAGTCTATTTAATTGTGTGTGTATGGGTGTTTTGACTTATTCTCTGTAAAATACTCACAATGAATAAAATGTATTGATTGCTTGATTGAGCGAGTCGAGCATATTTTACAGGGTGGGGCATTAGTGCGTCGGAGCTCGATTACTCGAGTTCTATATGATAGCTAGAAACTTGATTCTGAAAAGAATGTGAATGAGACAACAAGGTCCATAACTTCAAATCATTGCCGCATATACAGAGGCACCGGAAAGAATCTGGAGGATCAGGATCACTTTTTTTAAATGGATAATGCCCTATATATTAGCACATTTCTTGAAGCACCTCTGTGGCCTCCATTCACTCTTATAATATTGTTGGATGTATCTCGATAATTTCAAAGTTATTAATTTTTTTTCTCGAAAAAATGTCATCTGCCGATGCATACCAAAATAATCACTATAGTCACAATTATGGAATTTGAGACAGAATAATCATCATATCTTTAGAGAAAACATGTGTGATATCTCTGTAGAATGTTTATGCCCTCTTATTATATAGGGTGGGTAAAAATGATATTTCATTTCGGAACTTTATTTGGAAGTGAGTTATCTCGAGTTTTTCAAATGAAACACCCATATCTTTAGGCCGTTTGGTGTAAAATAGAAACACGAACAACTTTCATCTCAACATACATATTGATATTCGTAACCATTTTTGGATTATTGTACTTCGAGAATTATAGGTAGGTCATTTTTATCCATACACATTCTCATCAGTTATTGAAACATCAAAAGTCCAATTGATGATTTAGTAAACTTGTTCTTCTGTTTGAAGAATCGAAACCAGAATTGAAGTGAACATCAGATATAGTTCATATGCTAGTAATTCACAAAGGGATAATGAGAAAATCCATTTTGGAAATCTCCCACAAATTCATAGCACATCAGAAACACAACCAGGAAAATAATTCACAATTATGCAAAATGGGAATTTTGTTCTTTTTCACTTTGTGCATAACTAGCATATGAACTATTGCTGTTTGCTTTGATTCTGGTATCAATTCTTTTAATGAAAAAACGAGTTTAATGAATGATTAATTGGACTTTTGATGTTTTGAGAATGTGTATCGATGAAAATGGCCAACCTATAATTTTCGAAATTCAATAATTTGAAAATGGTTACGATTATCAATAAGGATGTTGAGATGGAAGATTTTCGTATAATTTAGGGCATGAAAATTCTACAGAAATATCACGCATCTTCTCATCAAATGACATTATGATTATTCTCTCTTGAATTCCATAATTGTGACTACAGTGATTTTTTCGGTATGCATCTGCAGATAACATTATTTCGACAAAAAAATTAATAACTCTGGTGCCCCCTGTATATGCGGCAATAATTTCTAATTATGAACTTGTTGTCTCATTCACATTCGTTTTTGAATCGAGTTTCTAGCTATCATAGAACTCGAGCAATCGAGCTCCGACCCACCCTGTGTACACAGAAAGAAAATACTAGGTTAATATTGAAAAAATCACCTTACATATTACAGACATTTCTTTCGCTATAGCGCCAATGAAAATGTCTGTCAATTCTATGATCCATTTCTTTCAAAATCCCGATATGGATTCTTTAATATTTAGAGATCTCTCGGTATTTCGAAAGAAATTTTCTTTAGGTGTGATGAAATCTATTTTTTTCAACAACATAAAATTTCTCTACAGGTTACAGAATGTTTTGATAATAATGAAATGATGTTACAGATATTTTATCAATTCTTCTAGGCGTCTTGGGATTTTTCTGAGGACATCCAGCTCCATTTTTCGAAAATATCTTCCAGGCGTTTCCCGTCTTTCATGAGTAACCTGAAACAGAGTAAAATAGTTAACCTTTTTTGTTTGATTGTCTGTCGAATGAATATAACATTATATGATCATTGGTACCTAGTAGATACTCACCACAACGATAGAAAATCGAAACAATTCACCCTACTTGTTGTCACAACACAAAATGCGAAATGTGAATGGGGACTTGAGGAGTGCCAGGAGCAATCGATCTAAAAATAGCAGGTTTGCCCTTATTGGATGGAAACGACATCGTGTCCCAAACGTGTCTGTAAATGGAACAAAGCTATTTGTTATGTACACAGAATATTTTTTCAGCATAATCACTGCTTCAAAGTTCTTTCAATATTATACAGGGTGTTTCATAATTGAATGTCAATATTCGAGGAGGCGATTCTTGGGCTCATTCTAAGAAGAAAGTTTCATATGAACGTATGACCTAAACGTCCCAACTTTGGAGATACAGGGTGGTAAAATTCTCGAAAATTAATATAGCCTACTACAATGAGAAGTTATAATTCGAAAATACCAAATACGAATACAAAGTTCATGAACTATGAATTGTATTTCTGAAATTTGATCTTAAAAATAAAAACTATTTCTCTGCATTGTGATATTATCATATTAACAATATTACTATAATCATGTAGTGAAAAGCTTTTTATTTTTAAGCGAAAACCGTGCATCAGATTGAAAAAATTGTAGTGATCAAATTTGCTTAGAAATGATCGGGAATTTCAGGAATGATTTCAATTTGGAGATTAATCAGTGGCGTACCATCAATGTCTGCCAAAATAGGTATGTGAAATTCCATACGAACGCCACTGGTGGCAACAACAAAAAATGTGGTACGCTAACTGATGCCTCTTGATACATAGTACATGTATGCCAAATTTCATCAGAATATCTGAAGTGGTATTACAGATATTAATAAAAAACTATTAATTTTTGAGAACTTTACCACCCTGTATCTCAAAAGTTAGGATGTTTAGGTCATACGTTCATATGAAACTTTCTTCTTAGAATGGGCCCAAGAATTGCGTCCCCAAATATTGACATTCAATTATGAAACACCCTGTATAATTGTTTGTGAATTTGAGAAATATAAATTTTTTGTCAATTCTAATGAAATATTTCATTCTTTTGAAAAATAAATCTGTTATTAGTATAGAAACCTCACGAAATAAATGGCACAGAATTAACAACGATATTAACAGTATTTTCTGTATTTTCATATGAACTGTTTCTATGAATATCAAAGAACATATTGTGAATGATATAAAAATGATTCCTTAACGGAAACACGCCGTAACAGAAATTGATTCTAACATTAACAAAAATTAAGTTCAATGCTTTATTTTTCTTGATAATTTTTATGTTAATGATATAGAAATTTTGTTACATCGACAAAATATTTTGTTAAATTCGTTACAGAACCCATTCTGTTGATAATACCAATTTTTTTTTCTGTGTATGGAAAAATCTTTGGAAGAAGTCCTTATTGCTCGAAGTGGAGTGAATTTATTCATAGGAAGAAAGGAATTCGGGCATCCCTTCCTTTCTTTGATACTAGATAATAAAATAACAATTTTGCAAAAAACTAGTTATTGACTTATATCTCAATTTCCCTTCAAGAAAACGCCACTGAGAAATCCTCGCCTGTCTCATCCATTATTTCAGACGGAGAAAAATATGAACAACTATTCATGCTTTCCGTTGGTAATTCTGGTCGCGAAAAATTATTCCCTGAAATCCTCAGACGTCGCGTAGCACCAAGGGTTCTTGAATTATGTAACTTTTCCTTGTTCGAATGAAATGCAAACAAGGAAAGTTTCATTCGTAACAGGCTGTCTGAAAAATGCAAAATATTCTTGGCAGCAGATATTAGGTACATGAAACTCAAAAGTCGAACATGATATTGCACGAACGAGATTATTACACGAAATAGGCGGAAGAAATTATATCATTTGAGAAAACACTAATGAACAGTGAATAAAACTACGAATAAGCACGATTGGTGCGTATAGGTTATAGATTATCGAAACATATAACCAGGCAGATCCTAGATTGAAGCACGAATAACCTGCGACTTCTATGATCGTTTGAAAGACAGCAACATTTCCGTGGGTCCACGTCGTCACGTGTCACTTTTGATTCTAATGGAACCATCTAAAATACACGGTGTCCCTAAGGGGCCTTCAAAAAACTTACCAATTCATATCGTTTTTGCTTTTGCTTCATAGCTCCAAAACTGCTCATGCTCATATCCAAATCATAACAAATATCGTTCCATGCATGGTCGTAGAACTTAATTTTTTTCTGTTAATAAACATCTAGATTTTTCACAGTTCGATTATCAATCACTATGACAACACGATCGACTTTGACAACTTCAGATTATTTTCTGCCGGATATTCTTCGGACATTGAAAAGTGCCTCATGATCTTACAAATTTCTCAAGCTCATTTCTTGGTAACAGCTCGAAGTCGTCTATTATCAATGTCCGAGGGATATTGCTACAGATAATTTTTCTAATTGTTTATCATTTTCATGTATACAGTTAGATAGATAGATAGAAAATTTAATCCATCAAATGAGCTCAATAACATAGCTATTGGACAGGTCAAAGGCTAAAACTAATCAAAATTGAATATAACCTTCGATAATACACTCGACACCAGGTACACAAACTCATCACATTACACTTTACTACACAAGACTATTGAAAAAAAAGGAAGTACTAACACACTTCTGAATTCATTCAAGATATTCATAAAATTCAGCTATTGTGTATGGGCTGATTTGTAGAAGTAACTTACATAACATTTTCTTGAAGCAATGAACTGAGTTTATATTTTTCATGGCTTCGGGAAGAACGTTATATAATCTCAGTCCCAGAATTGTACATGACTCCATACAAAGTGTGAGGTGTGTGTTAGGGATATGAAAATCATTTTTTGTTCTCGTATTATGTTCGTGAAAGAATTTCTATTCTTATGAACATGAACTCAGAGTTCCAGAATGAAAAGTCCAACCAGTGGTAAAGTTTTTTGAAAACGCTACGACATGAGAATGTAGATGATACTCCTGCAATCTCTCTCTCTCTCTCTCTCTCTCTCTCTCTCTCTCTCTCTCTCTCTCTCTCTCTCTCTCTCTCTCTCTCTCTCTCTCTCTCTCTCTCTCTCTCTCTCTCTCTCTCTCTCTCTCTCTCTCTCTCTCTCTCTCTCTCTCTCTCTTTAGTGGTCGTCTAGAAACGTACGATTTAAGATCTCCTCGTTTTCAGTCGCATGCGATTAGCAAGGAAGCAGTTTGATCGAGTGAATCGTGCGTCTCAATGGAGAAAGTTGTTCAATAATTTTTCAATCATTGTGATTCTTTGTGTTACCTACCTTGAGTGCTTTACTTTCAGTAACTTGAACATATAATCTCATGTTTCCAATTTATACTCTCAAATTTAGGAACTGTTTGATTTTTTGAAATATAAGAATCTTATACCTCAATGTTATTAGTATGCGTTCTTCTGCGCTGACACATTCCCTCATATTTGTATCCACATAATTTATGGCTGGAGCAAGAGTTTCCACTAGATCAATATATGATTCCTTCGACATTCTATAAAATGCCAAAAATTTTGTGTCACTCTCTTGCATTTCACGTGCAGCAACAAGAAGTCGAGTGTGAAAATTTCGTGCAATGTACGGATGCACCCATAACGCATATTACCCACTGTGATCTCACTAAAGCATTTGACTGCGTGTCCCATGATATATTGGTTGAAAAACTAACTTACTATGGAATACGTGGCATTCCATTGGAATTTTTTAAATCGTATCTGCGGGGGAGATCTCAGTGTGTTCTGGTGAATGGAGTTAAATCAGACTTGAAAGAAATCTCGCATGGTGTTCCGCAGGGTTCAGTTTTAGGACCATCTCTGTTCATATTGTATATTAACGACTTATATTATCAGGTCCTCCCTAAAAATTGCATTCTCTTTGCCGATGATACAACGCTTATTGACAAAAATAGTAATCTACATGAGCTAACCCTCTCTTCTACCCACACCCTGGAATTGGCTGAGAGGTGGTTTTCCTCGAATAAGCTCATGCTCAACGCCGAGAAAACACAAAGTCTTCTTATATCGTCAAATCCTACAATTGCCGATGGAAATTATGTGAAATTACTTGGAATCCATATTGATGATAAACTCAATTGGTTGTCCCACATTAACAAACTTGCTAGTAGATTATCCAGTGCTATATTTTTAATTCGTAGACTGAAACAATCGGTGGGCATTGGTACCCTCAGGTCTAGCTATTTTGGTCTCTTTCATAGCCATATGACATATGGTCTTATTTTGTGGGGCAGTTCTTGTCATGCAAGCAAAATATTCATTCTCCAGAAAAGAGTTGTGAGGATTATGTCAGGTGCCGGATACAGTGATCACTGCCGTCCCCTTTTCATCAGGCTTCAAATCATGCCACTTCCAACTGCATATATTTTTCACACACTTATTGAAATACATAAAAAGAGACTGAAGCTCCCCTTACAGTCAGATTTTCATCCGTACCCAACAAGGACAAGTAACTTACTGAGAACTACTAGATACAGGCTGGCAGTATCTCAAAAGAATTCTTTAAACTTCGATTTCTACAACAAACTTCCGATTAAAATAAGACAAGTCAACGACTTCCAGTTTAAAATGAAAATCAAATCATTCCTTCTAAAGAAGTGCTTTTATTCAGCAGATGAGTTTCTCAATTACAGTTTCGCGGCGGATGATCTGTGAAGAACACTTTTTCTTTTCATGTAACGTGTCGTATATCAACTCTTCATGTAGTTTTATTATTCAATTCTGTTACTTTCACTGTGACTTGCTAGTGTTAGCTTTTATTTCATCATTGCAGGCATATTGAAAGGGTCCGCATCATCTCTATTTCTCTATTATCATTAAGTTTATGACTATCCTTACAATATTTTATATATTTGTGCTGTTGTCCTGTCATACTGTTTTAATGACTTGTAGAATGATTTTAAAGTGTGTGTGTGATAAACCAGCGTCTTGTCTGTCTATTGTACAATTTTGACTTGCTACAAACATTCAAATATGTAACGTAGTTCAATAAACTTTACTTTACTTTACTTTACTTACTTTACTTCGTTGTCTTCTTCTTCTTCTCCTGATCTGCCGGTGCCACAAAAACATGACTATGTCCTCCTCGTCACTGGAACTGCTCATTTTTAGCGAAAACTTCCTGTTTGAAGTTGGAAAAAGGAGAGTCAGACGCGAGTCGACTACACAAAACGTCGACCCATGTGCGGATGACACACACTCCCGTCTCTTGAATCGTACGAATGCAGAAATTGTGACGTCATTGCAATCGCGTCGCCCATGTCGCCGATCGACCCGTGTGCGGAGGGCCTTACAGTTGTGCTGTGTAATCTTAACTGGCTTCAGTGGACATGTTGCGTTGAAATAATGAATGAGAGTGTCATGAAAAATATTGAATTGAATTTCTACTTCAGACATCTCATAAATATCATCCCAGGATTCATTTGATATAAGAGAAATCATATTTTCAATGTTCTCTTCACTCACATTTCTTGTGAGACTATGAATATGTGTTGATATTTGATATACAAAGTTTTATACAACAAAAAGAATGGATACAAGTTAATTCACCTCAGTACATAGTTGCCCAGTGTGGGCGCTAGACGACTCTGGCTTACTCAGTACAAAAAAAAATAGCTGATAGCATAGATCTTTTTCTGGACTAGTTTTTTTTTGGTATGTTGATCGTTTTAGTGTACACTGATGAGTGACTAAAATCAAAATTTTGTCGAAACCATGAGATTAATCGTATTTCATCAAGAGTACCTTTTCTGTAGTGAATTAGTTACACAATCCAAATTTCATATCCAAACTCCTGTCGTCCCATTAGCATAGAAGTTTCAAATGTTTATTTACTGAAAGAATCAAGTTTTACGCCCATGGAATGATGATACTTGTAAGTTTCATTGCTGCATAAAGCTATGCCAACCTATCGAATCTAGAGTCAAAACTAAACAACTTTGTGTTGAGGTGAACTTGCTCGTATAGAAATGTTTTGGTCTGAGGGATTTGTGGTGAGTTCCTGTAAGGACTTTTCAGGGAAACCCTGTATTTCTGGGAAAAACCCGTGAGAGAATGGTACTTCATGGAAATTGAAACTTCATAACCTGTCAATAGAGATGAAATGCCAAACTATTTCCTCGTCACAAAAAATAGTATATTACATACCGAGGTGGGAAGTGTTACATTACTGTCGAGAGAGTTCGAGAACTAATATCTCGAGACAGTGATGTAACTTTCCACCGAGGTTTGTATGCTATTTTATTTACAACTATAATCTTCTGAAAAAAATTCGGAAAAAAGAAAATTTCTCATTATTTTTTCTCAAACGTCAACAATAAAATAACAAAGACAACCATAGAATGATGATGACAACTAACAACAAATAACTTATTTTCCCAAGAGTGAGTAGGCGGAAATTTGTTCCTGTCGTTTTCAAGGTGTCTGATAAACACTTCGAATTTGTCAGCTCTTGTCAGTGTCCGGACCGTGTAATTTTTTTTATAAAATGTCGGATATAGAGCTGGAGTGCACCAGGGCCTACTCTAGGTGAGATAGAGTAGGCCCTGAGTGCACACCGCCAGACATAAAGGAAGCAGCGGAGAAAGCTGAAGAAAATCTTCTGCCTCAAAAAAGTAGACCGAGGTATGATAAAGCATACAGGGTGGCCCACGGTCGATGGTACCTTAGACGTATACGGAAAACGGTACATTGGATTATCCTGAAAGTTTGGTTACTCTGATAAGCGTTTGTGATCTAACGATTCAGAATATTTTCAGCGAAGCAGCGTTGCCACTTTTACCAAAAAGTAGCATCATCTTTGTTATTTCAAATGGAACACCCTGTATTTCATTGCGTTTTTAGATTCTTCTCGAAAAGCTGATTTCATCAATGTATCACACTTGGGTTCTAGCAGGAATTATTACAGAGATATAGGGTGTTCAAAATCGAGATTTTTCAACTTTAGGATTTTTTTGTGTCGAAACTATTCATCATTGGTCAAAACGGCCTACATGTCCATATATTAACTTTTGATCAACTATCTACCGACATTTAATTGGAAAAAATACAGGATGGTCCAAGATTCAGAATTTTGATCACCCTGTATCTGTTCCAACTAAATGTCAGTAGATAACGAATCAAAAGTTAAGATAGGGACATGCAAGCCGTTTTGATCGATAATGAATAGTTTCGACACAAAAAATTCCTGAAATTGAAAAATCTCGATTTTGAACACCCCAGCAAACACGATTTTTGCGGCCCTCTAAAGGTACAATGAAACTTACCGGCGAGCGGTATCAGCGGTCCTCTATTGTACAACTAAATTGGGCCGGCTAGCCCGTGTCCCGGCGGCCGACAGCCGACCGCCTCTCTAGAGCCATCAGTATGCCGCTTATTACATTGCAGGGCTTCTGGTGGGCAGAAGCACAAGAGTCTCGAGATCATACCCGTGTGTTCACCGAACACTCTCGATCGTTACCTAAGCGGTGGGGAGACCGAGACGTAAGCAAAGCAGGCACTGGCAGTACTGGCACTCACAGGCAGTCATGATACAATGAGTGGGCAGGCAGCTTCTCTCATGCTGTCTTTGTTTTTGTAGTACGGGATGGGCCACCAACAGTTTGCTTGATCACATTTCAACATTTTTTTTTCGAATAAATAAGAAACATTTGATAGGCATCAAGTGATCTACTGCGACCTATCAGATAATGAAAGCGATGATTTTATTTGCAATAATTCGCTATGTCCGTGGCTATGTCACGACGAGTCCTACATGTAAATAGCGAACCACTCATCGAAAATCATGAAACTATATGTACATATTATATGCTTATGTTTTGTTGGCGAGGACGCTCGTTTTAATTCAAATAATTTTCGATAATGTTCATCTGCTTCACTAGAAATTATTATTAGTAGTTATGTAGTACTTAGTAGTATAGTAGTAGCAGCTTAACAAATATTTGTTATTCAAAATGGAGCACCTTATATTTTATTACATTTTTCGATTCTTCTAATTGAGCTATGATTTCGTTGATCAAGCTCAAGGTATACATACGTAAAATGTGAAAAATCGAGATTTTTTTTGTATCGAAACTATACAATACCTATATTGATTTGTCAAAATGGCTTACATGTGTCCCTATCCTAACATTCTATTTACTATCTACTGATGCCATTTAAGTGAAACAAATACAGGGTGGATCAGATTTCAGAATTATATAAAAGAAGTACTAGTATGCCTACTAAAAAAATATATATATTTGAAATAAACAGAACAAATATATCACATAAAAAAACACACTCTAATATTCAACATAAAATAAAATTCAATCCCACTGAATGTATTTAAAAATATAAACAGTGTGCATGTCACTTCTATAATGGAATATCAACCCGTATATCTAACGTAACTGTTCAATTTTAAGGAGCGATAGATATATATACCAACTATGACCAAAGATAGGTTAAAAATCACTTCGGATTCGAAATCAGGACGTAACCCTGTACCTCGAAAACGAAGCAAGTTTAGGACACATGTTTATATGACCTTTATTCATCACATTATATCACAAGGAATCATCCCTCGAATTATTTCGGTGTTATTTAGATACACCCTGTATAGATATCATTCTTCATCCCAACATTTTTCCCATAGCGAAGTTCAGCAAATACCGATGGCGAGAGCACTATGTTTATTGATTTGATGTCTACCTATAATATATGTAAAACAAGAAGGCACAACTACTAGTGTTCCGTTTCGAAGTACCTACATTAAATTGACAAATTTGACTCCAAAATAATTCAGGCACGCGCCAATATTCATAACGTAGTTACTGCTGCCCGTTTACGTTTCCCCACCGCTTAGGGAACGATCGGGCGTGTTCGGTGAACACACGGGTATGATCTCGAGACTCTTGTGGCAGAAGCAAGTACTCAAATGTACTGCATTCATGGCATATCTTCGGCCCAATTGAGACTTTCCAGAGAATGCCATCAATTGGCCGCTTGAGTATTTTTATTCCCCCGATAGAGGAGTTTTTCAGGGCCGTTGGTTAACGATGTTGAATGAATTCAATTTTCTTGGTATTCTGTTTTTTGATGTCCCATTTTTCAACTAGGTTTGTCACAAAATATACAGGGTAATGCATATATCTCAGTGAAAATAGGTTTTTTGATAGGTATCCCAGTTTATATCACCACTTGGAAAGCAACATATCTTATTTCCACTCAGATTTGCATCACCCTCTTTATTTTCAAACTGGTTAAAAAAGTGGAACTTCAATGAACAGAATTGAGGTCTCTGAGTTTTTTGTGAATCCTCTGGGTATAAAAGAAATGTGGGATTCACTCCTTACCTGAAGTTGTTGAATAATTACATAAAATCTCTTAGATGGCATCCTGATATCACAGTTATTTCCAGGAACTAGCAGTATAAATATCCCATACAAAAACAAGAACTGAAAATATCCATGTGTGTATATTATTGCCATGATCACAACCAATACATACCATAACTATGGAAACATCAAACATCTTAATTTTAGTTCTACGTATCACTCTGTATACTCATTATGAAAAGGTACCTACAATTTTCAATAATATGTATTTCTGTTTCATTATCAAGCAGGATAGATATTTGTTTTTCCACTTGTTTCAAAAAGTTGCTAACTCTAGGTCAAAAATTACATCACCTATGTACCTAACCAATAACTTGAAAGTTATGTAGGTAATCACTAATCAGTCATTATATTGATCAAATTACTGTCAACAATAGAGTTCAATCCACAAGAAAACAATTCCCAGATATGGAGAACCTTACTCTTCATCATATTGATATGAGTGTTGCCTGGAAGTGAGATATCATATACCATAAAGAAATGTATATCATAGTCTGGATCATTATGTGATTTCTTCAATAATATCTGTGATTGATGGGCTTCTGGTTGTTGATTTTGTGGCTGAAAGATTGAATGATTTCATTCTCTACTAATCCAAAACATGCAACATTATACATACCTACGATAATTCTTGAAATACAACTGTTTCTTCATGTAGGTACTATTTGATTTTCGTTCCGAAAATAGATTTATCTTCATCTTCAAATTCCTCAATATATTATTATATTTTTGTTTATCCGTTGAACATGTCCAAACTATCATTGCATCTGTTTGTCCAATGGTGTTTGTAAAATTATTGTCTAAAATTGGAGAATTATTTAGCTGTGCAAGTTTGTATAAATGTTTGTTCCTCACTCACTCTGTATTTATTTCAATGCCCTTCCATTCTGTATAAAAATCCACTAGAAAACCAAACACGAACTGAACACAGTACTAAAATCTCTGTTTAGAGTGTTGAAACAACATAAACAAAGAAATTAATATACGCCATACTGAATCATTGTTACCACTGCAAAATGATCAAAATAAAAACGCACGCGAGCGAGGGATGCCAACGTTGAGTGAGTGATGATGGCACACTCCGTTGAAATTTCGATGGCCCTTGGACTTGGATACATACAGCGGAAGACTAGCGGCTGGGAAACAAAGGCCCATATAACTATTATATGCTCGCCGTTCTCGACATGGGCCCGTCTTTCTACCGCCTGTCGATGTTTGCTGGGACCCTATATCTCTGTAATAATTCCTGCTAGACCCCAAGTGTGATACATTGATGAAATCAGCTCTCCGAGAAGAATCTAAAAACGCAATGAAATACAGGGTGTTTCATTTGAAATAGAATAGAATAGAATTAGAATAGAATAGAATTTCATTTTGTCCACTGAATGTCACAAACAGATGAGCTAGTTCACTTATTGGTACAATAGGAACCTGGTTCATATGATAAAATAATGTAAAAATAAAATAAAATAAAATCCGGACTTACAATGTCACATTCTTTAAAAATAATTTCATCATTTGCTAATTAAAATAACAGATCTTATTCTGTACAGTGTGGTCTAGCATATAATGCAAATTAGACTACCTACTACTCTAATGATTTGTAATGTGTATGATCTCAGTCAGAGGTATCATTCAGAAATTCCTGCAGTGAGTAATAGCATTTCTGTACCAAAAAACTCTTGAGATATTTCTTGAGCAATGTTGTTTCACATTCTCTGAACTGCTTCATTGCGCAAATTTTATTGTAGCATTGGATTCCCATATAATTGGGATTTTCCTGTCCAATTGATAATCTGGAGAATCCTAAATTGATTTCGTCCTTCTGTCGGGTATTATGACAATGTTTCTCCTTTCTAGTCATCAAAGTGCCCTGTTTATTAATAATGTGAAGAATCAATGAGTAAATATACAAACTTGGTAAAGACATTATACCCAATTCAACAAAGTGGTTTTTACATGGTTCTCTATTAGACAAGTTCAGCATGCATCTTATAATTTTTTTTTGAATAATAAATAGTTGACCAGAGTTATGGGTTTTTCCCCAGAAAACTAGACCATATGAAAGAGACGACTGAATAAGTCCAAAGTACAGTAGTTTGAGCACGTCGATCGATACTGTATTCCATAAGTTCCTGATAATGAAGCAATATGAACTCAGTTTTGAGGCTGTATGATCAACATGCTCATTCCATGTGAGTTTTTGATCTAGATATACTCCTGAAAATTTTGTACAGGCTGAGTTCTCCAGGGATTTTCCTTCTGTTTTTAGTAACATGCTTTCGTTTATGGTTACATTTTTCGTATTAAATTGGACAGCTATTGATTTGTTTACATTCAAAGATATTTTATTATTACTGCACCATTGAGAAATGCTTCTAATAGATTCATTGGATTTATTTTGTGTTTCTCTCTTCGATTGTCCTGAGACGATTACATTAGCATCATCCGCATAAAGTATTGGATAGCCTGTTTTACTCAGTTCTTCAGGTAGATCAGTTATAAAAATATTAAATAATGTTGGTGATAGGCATGATCCTTGTGGGGTGCCTGTTCGAATTTTGATCGGTTCCGATCTAACACCATTGATCTCAACCTGCTGCTCTCTATCCGATAGGTATGCAATTTTCCATTCCAAACATGGGCCTCTGACTCCTATCTGATAGAGTTTAGCTTCTAACAGATTGTGGTCAACTGTGTCGAAAGCTCGGCTCATATCGAAAAATAATCCCATGATGTTTTCTTTTTTGTTTAAAGCTTCGTGGATGTGTGTTATGGCTTCATCCAATGCTGTCATTGTAGACTTTTTAGCTCTAAACCCATGTTGTGAGTTGTCTAGAATATTTAATTTTTCAAGATAATTGCTAAGCCTTATATTATACGTGTGTTCATATATTTTATCAATATGGCACTGAATCGCCACCGCTCTATAGTTTTTGACTTCCCTTCTATTCCCCTTATGTTTGTATAGTGGAACAACACTTGAGCACTTCAATTGTTCAGGATATTTACCTTCACAAAAGCTTCTATTTATTAAAACACTTAGTGGGTGTGATAGAATATCACCAACAGCCTTCATAACGTTTCCTGGTACATTATCTATACCCGGTGATATTTTTGTGCAAACTTTCGTGATAGTTCTGCTAATTTCTTCGGGATTTGTGGGGTACAAATGAAATGAGTGAAGCTGGGATTTAATGTTTAGGGTGTGACTTATATTATCTGAGCATTTGCTTTCATTTTCCTCTACAAAGTATCTGTTAAAAAAGTTAGATAGCTCCTTACTATTTCCTATAATTTCACCTTCTGTGTTTTCTATTTCAATTATTTTATCCTTGTTTTTTTTTTGTTTTTTCTTTTATTACATTCCAGCATTCCCGATTAATGTTTTTGGTGTTCAGTAACCTGTCATTATTAAACGTTTTCTTCGCTATATTGACTTGATTTTCGTAATATTTTTTCAAACATTCATGTCTTAGTGTGTAGTTATCATTATTTAGTGTTTTTGCGGTTTCTGCTGTTTCCCTAACAAGTTCTGACAGATTTTTTATGTAATAACAAAGATGATGCTACTTTTTGGTAAAAGTGGCAACGCTGCATCGCTGAAAATATTCTGAATCGTTAGATCACAAACGCTTATTAGAGTAACCAAATTTTCAGGATAATCCAATGTACCGTTTTCCGTATACGTCTAAGGTACCATCGACCGTGGGCCACCCTGTATAATACGTACAGAGATTGGTGCGACGAAAAAGGGGTCACAAAAGCTGCATCGGAAAACATCGTTCTTGCCTAAAAAATGGCTAAGACTAAGAAATCGTCAACCTCATGGTCTACGTATTCCATGATAAAAACAACCGGCGATCTAGTAAGTCGAGCGCTGAAGTCCATTACTACCTACTTCCGCATGTCTTGGAGAACCTTTATTATTTATCCTAACTGAAATCAGTAGTTATCGTTGCCATATCATTTGTTCATTCATTAATTATTTATTACCTACCACTATTGTACAAGTGAAAGTGTTCCATACGAAATAAACGTATGTTTCATTGGTTGACATTTATCAGTTTCTACCCCATTCTGAACTTTTGTTATAAAAAAATATTCAACTGAACGTATATATAAACCTACATATTATAAGATACCTATTTCATAGAAATAAAATATGTATTTCGTTGGTATATTTGTACATACCAACTTGATATCGACCTCCATCAAGGTCCTTCAGCCTTTTCATTCAATATTTCGAGAAGAAATAATTTTCTAACCAATTTATCTATCGTACCCTTTTTCTCACTCGAGGAGACACTATGCACTCTCATACAAAAATCAGAGACAAAGAAAGATATATGGATGTACTCTTCCCAGGACTTGTGGAGGAAGGATGATGCGAGGATCCTTTATCTAAGCGAAAAACATATTCATGTCCTTGTCTGGCAAAACATATGATTCACTTCAAAATCGTTGGTGGTTCAAATCAAATCAAATAAAAATATACTTTATTATCGGAAGATTTTCATCTCATTGATAAAGTCATGATGAATATAAAATAAATAATTGAATAAGTATATATGAATAAATAGTATAAAGCAGGTACTATAGCATTGTCACAATTATAATAAATACATATTCACGCAAACACAAGAAAAGAATAAAAGAGAACAGACAGATACAAAATGAATTGAGCAGTAGAATACAATAATTCCTAAATCTTAAAATAATTTAACTATTCCAATCTTTCTCAAGAAACTCTTGAACATTATAAAAAACCTCATCGATAAGTAAGCGCTTGACAGATCTCCTGAAATGAGACGGCAAAACTATGTTTTTGAAGGCGGGAGGGGAGTTATTGTATTGTTTGATCGCACTATAGATCAGAGAGTTTTTCGTTAAATTTGAAGACGGAATAAGTAATCGCAAATTGTTACTTTGTCTAGTGACACCAACTGTTACCTCGTATGATGATTTGTTTTTATGTACTAGACACACTGTTTCGAGAATAAATAACGACGGAAGGGTGAGGATTTTTATTTGACCGAACAGCGGTTTACAAGATACCATTGGCCCAACTTTGCAAAGGTATCGGACTGCACGCTTTTGAAGAACAAAGACACTATTGAAGTTTTCTTGGCTGCAGATACCCCAAAAAGATATTCCATACCTGATAATTATGTGATTCTACGCCACCATTCGCAAAGCATAACACCCACGTGCTAGTTTTGTATTCAAAGACTTCACATGGTTCTCAAAATTCAAATTTTGTCCAGATGGATTCCAAGGAATTTGCTCGTATACGTTTGCTCAATGATAACTTCAGTACTCAAAGGAATATCTGGTAGATTACATTTAAATAATATAAGAGATGGCTTTTATTTATATTTAAAGAGATCAAACTTTGATTGTCACTGCTTGTCTAGTGTCCGTACTTTGATATACAAAAAACATCAAAACAGCAGTGTCAAGTACATTTAGGAACTCTATTCTTGATGAGTACCTAGTGAGGGTGGAATTCCTATCCTCTCTCTCTACCCTTCACCCACGCCCTTGATTGACTCTGGGTCATCTGTTAGGGTAGACTTTTTCTACCGACTGGAACGACTGGAAAGACTGGATCTGGACCCGGTGTTCCAGAGCACGCCCCGACAGGTCGCTCCATAAAAATGCGGGATAAAACAATCGACGGTAGAGACGCCGTCTCAGCGGATTTATTACTATCACTGAATTCCGACACTTGATATTGCGCCATGAAATTTACGATGCGTCCGCATGTGTGAAATTAATTAAAAAATGTCGGTACCACAAAAAAAGTGTTCGACGCATCTATGTTCTGTATATTCGAGACTCATTCGTCATTCGAATTCAGTTTTTCGCAATTATGGGAAAGGTAAATAATGTATAAAATACATGCGGTTGTCAAAAAAAAAAAACAATTTTTCGTGAAGTACTGTCTGTAGGTTAATCGAGGAGTTGGTACATTCATTATTCCAAATTTTTTGAGATTATCTCTCCTCGTTTCTATAAAATAAAAATATGGATATTATTCCAATATACGTGTAGTAAGGACAAATCAGATGATTTGCCAAAAATGTCACTGCGTTTAAAGAATTTTCCTATCAGAGAGGGTTCGTAGCGCGATGCCCAATCCCACGATGCCCAATTCCCATGATGCCCAATTCCTACGATGCCCACCTTCATGTCGACGATTACGAAGATTGCCGAAGAGCGCAACGTTGCCAGGTCGAGAGAAAAATTCAGAAAACACAAGATTTTCACCATGCCAACTTTTCATACAGTCCCACAATGCCCAATTCCCATCATGCCCACCTTCTTCAGATTCCCACCATGCCCACCTTTCATGCATTCCCACGATGCCCAATTCCCACGATGCCCAATTCCCACCATGCTCACCTTCTTTGGACTTCCACCATAATGAAGGTGGGCATGGTGGGAATTGGGCATCGTGGGAATGTATGAAAAGTGGGCATGGTGGGAATCGGAAGAAGGTGGGCATGGTGGGAATTTGGCATCGTGGGAATGTATGAAAACTGGGCATGGTGGGAATCGAAAGAAGGTGAGCATGGTGAAAATTGGGCATCGTGGGAATTGGGCATCGTGAGAATTGGGCATCGTGGGAATCGGGAGTAGTAAAGATTGGCCGGTTCTGGCTCTCCGCCCTAGGTCACCGTCCTCCGACCTTGGGCGGAGTGACCTTGGGCGGGAGTGACCTTGGGCGGGAGTGACCTTGAACGGGTCTGACCTTGGGCGGGAGTAACCTCGTATAGTGAAGTGTCGACAGCACGCCCTTGAACGCGGAGGTGACCTTGAGGGCGAGACAAAGTGACCTTGAAGGAAGGTTGTACGAGTAACCTTCGCATATGTGACCTTGGGAACGAGTGACCTTGAGTTGTAGAGAGAGAGAGAGACCTCGACCTTGGAGAGGGAGGTGAAAGCGTGTGCGACCTTGAAAATGGGAGTAGGCTGGTCGAGGTCGTTTTGGTAGAAGTGGGGTGCTGTGTTACGTCACATATCCCAGTTCCTATAAATACATCATTGTATCGTCTGCGAGAGCATAGTTCTCCTAATAATACGGAAGATACGCACCACCAACTCGCACATAAAAAATATACCCGCTCAAATTGATTGGGAATATAAAGTGTTTGCAATAAAAGTGTACGTGAACTGTTATATGTAAGTAAAAATTATTTATATACTTTTTACACCTCTTTTCACTCAACAAAGAAGAATTTATAATGGCAGCTCCTAAAATTGATTTGTTAACGATAAATAATCGAATCAACGAAGACAATGATATTATCAAGCAAACTGTTATCTCATCACTACTCTTGAATAAAAGCTATGTGGTCAAGAAAATATCACTATGTGGAACCAGGTTTGGTAGGAGCGGTTCTGTAATATTGTACGATGAAGAAACTGAGGCTAGTCTGAAATGTTGGTTGCCCAAAAGAGTTGTAGAGTTGCTGAGTGACAGCGACATTGATGAGATGAATTCTTCAAATGGTCTTTATACTCTAGCATATTTGGGCCAGAGTGAGCCATTATATGTAGGTGCAAAAACGAGGGCTCTCATCAAGTTTGACTTCAAGCAAAATTAATTCGGAATTATTCTACTTAATTATTTCTGATAGGTTTTTTTAGTATAGTTTAGTGAAAAGGGTTTAAAAATTATATGATAATTATTATTACATTAACACAAGCCACTAACGCAGATCGTACCGTTTGCGGTAAGTAATAAATTAGGTTCCAAAAAGAATTCAATGAAAGACAAATCTCCCAAATAATCTCATCATTACCAAACTTTTTTTTATCATTTACAGACTCCTGTTCCCCAACATGTGGATGTATTATTCTAGTCAATTCTGGCCGGCAGCGGAAGACATCAAATCAGCAGTGAGCAGGTTGAAATGTCAGTTCTCTGATTTGTCACGTGATGCAATGCATGCGACAAATTATGATTTGAGCATATGCTTCGATCGAGAACAAGTTGAACGACTCTGTAAACAAGCCGAACAATATAGAAAGGGTTATATGTTATGCGCCCGGTTCGAATATGGTAGCTTCACTTTGGAGGAATTTCTTGAAGCAATGGTGGGAGAGGACTTGGACCAATTTCTGTATGAAATTTTTGATTTCCTACCAAACAGCCTGATACGGAAGTACAACTTGGGGGTAATTCCAGAATCATCCGACAACGAGGAGGAAGGAGAAGAAGAATCGAAATGATGATATTGCTAAGAGATGCTTCAATCATACTATTATCATTTGCATGTATATATATAAATTATGGAATGATGATGATGAGCTCGCATTTTTCATTGTCTATCAATCAAGAAATAAAAACGATGATTTGTAAAACATTTGTTTACTTTTATTCAATTTAGTGCAGATACATGTGTCGATAATAATAATAATAATAATAATAATAATAATAATCATGATGATAATAAATAATAATGAACATAATAATAATAATGAAAAAACTGATCTAATACAATTATAGGCTTCGAATGCTCATGGTCGGCTGTGGCGGTGGTGGTGGAGGTGGACGGAGGCTAGAATTTGCTCCAGATCTGTAGAGTGTATTCAAGGAGCACCCAACTGTATTGAACCATCTAGTGCGCTATATGTCAAAAATGCATCGTGAAGAATGAGCGCATATACCTTGGTATTAGATGGAAATTTCGATTGGCGTGTCTCAAACTCCAACTTGATATCGACAGTTGAAGATTTCAATGTGTCCGGTTGATGGCTGCAGTCTATGATGAATAACGGATTTTTTCTAAACTCCTCAATACTCATCATTGGTTCGCTCATGTCTTTACCATAATAGCTTCGTTGGAAATTATCGTATGCATAATAGGCTACAGCATCTAACTTTTTTCCAAAATCCAAATTCCACCGTTCATAAGGGTAAACTTCCGAATTCAAATACAGTCGAATATTGTTGACTCCCGCATGAATGAATTGGGTGGTATCCTTGGATCTATTATCTGTGTTACCAGAATTTTGGAAGCCTATGATAATGTACCTTGGTCGCTCGAGACTATTGGTGGTTTTAACAGCCCAAATGTCTGAAGATGTTTCACGAATTGACGGTAATTCATACAGATCCCACATCCTGTATGCAATTTTCACTTTTGCTGTAGAACTTTTATTGAGACGGTTCAGTAATTTCAACCTCTGCTTATCCGATGGCATAATATGTCCTATCTTCCATTCGATTTTGTTAATCTCCACACTGGCATCAACTTCTCCTATATAGCAGTTTTTGAATGATCGAGCTATGATGAGTATCAGCTCCTGTTTCACATTCAATATACCTTTATTATAATCCTCAGCGAACCCCATTGAATATTTTAGCGGTAGTTTTCCACTGAATATGTGACTAGATTTGTCTAGAATTGGCTGATTTTCGCTATCAATTCCCCATCCGACTGTTTCAAGAAATTTAGCGTTAGAATCTCCATAAGAGATCATGCTCTTCATTGTGGTAGTAATGCCTGGTTTTCGAATCATACATACTTGTTCGCCACCCATTTCATAACGAATTTCATCGAAGAGGAAGGCTAAGGTATTGTTAGATAGATAGCAGGATTTCGTTGCATCATCTGGTGTGAATTTCCCCTCAATATATATGTAGCTATCAGAAATATCGAGTATCAAATCTTGAAAGTTGACAGCTATCCTGATTTCATCAGAATTCTTGAATGATGGTGAACCATATGGTTTGTATGTATGCTCATGTAGGCTAATTAGTGAATGATCGAAAATTGGTTCATCAAACACCTCCAATTGTAAGCTAGTAGAACTTGTGACAACCATTGTTCACTAATTTCTACTCGTTCGTCGTCGTCTTTGTCGTACTGTCAGACCAATAGATTCCAAAAAATTTATATCGCTCGCAGATAATCTATGACGTCCTACCTGACCGGTGAGCTGTCTTTGAATGAATCCTCTACCCCGTTTACACTTCTTCTTAACGGTAGTGTGTAGAATAGTGGGGTTTGCAGCGAGAGATACACGTTTTGATTGGTTTCCGAAGCAGAAACCCATTTTTCCAAACCGTTGTAATAATTAATCGAGCTGTTTCAATTCCAATTTTACTATAATCTTCTCTCCGCGAAAGTCAACTAATCGGTCATTATCATCCAAAATTCTCAGTGTGATGTTGTCGATAGACTGACGCCCTGTCGGACTGATTGGTAGATATAAAATATTTTTCGGCTCCTTTGAGAGTTTGTATCCAGGCTCCACATCGACATCGAACTCGTAAAGCGTGTGAACCTCCTCACCATTGAGGTACGCTCCAGTAGTGATATTACAATCAACCCGTATCAATCGTACCTTTATGATGTTCACAGGTAAAGTGGATTCATGCAAAACATTGGGCTTGTAATATTTCGGTTCAAAGCCCAAGACTTTGGCTATAGAATCGTTAATACTCAAAATTAACATAATTTCGGACTTGAGTTCACATTTGAGCGTATTATTGTTAGCTCGAAGGGAGAATACATCATCAATATTTCGCCCATTCAGCGGAGTCCAACTCTCTATAGCCTTTTGTATTGCTCTATTGATTTCATCTATCTCATAGGCGCCTGGTGGTATCTGAAGAACAACGCTTCCCTCTTCGAACCAAATACCTAATTTGTTATTTGTCTCATCTATATTGAGTATAGAGTTGTATGAATAGAAACCGTGTAACCCCAAGCCGTAAGTATTCCTCACATCGAGTTCGATTGGTGGAAAAAAATCTGCACTCAAGATACTGCGATCTCCAGAAATGGTGAATGTTTGCGACATAACTTTTTACAATTGGAAAAGCAAACACAGCAAAAACCAAACAACAAGCTTCAGTGTATACAGCAGCAGTAGTAAGAAGTATCAACCTTATTGCTGCCTGCAACAATGAAGAATGTTCTTGTTTTCGTTCGGCGAAGCATTAATATCGAATTTATTGTTAGTTGCCACATTTACATCTTCTATTTTTCAAAAGCAGCATAATATTTTTCTTGGTATCGGCCCATCATTGACATCTGCGCTGGAATGGTCACTATCCTCTTGGCGGCGGTGTTCGTGGTGCTCCTCACAAAATCGATATTTTGATACATCTTGATCGTTGCGTAATTGTTCAGGTAATTTATCCCACACTAGAGCTATCTCATGTGAAGCGCATCCGATTAAAACCTCTTTCGGCATATCATCGAGCTGTTTCTCACTCATCTTCAGCAAAGATCGTAATCTCGAGTAAGCCAATAATGCGTGCCCCATTTGTTTGATGCTTTTTCTATCCATATTATAATACGTAGTTTCCACTCTTCGACGAGAGAAATTTCAAGCACAAATGACCACACCAGACTGTGTTGTAATCCTGTTGACGGTCATAGTTATATACGATTTTGATAGCTTTTGATCCCCTCCTTAAATATTTCACCAACTCTTCGGGTGGCGGCAAATCGCCATAACTATCATAATATTCGACTACCCCACCACGTTTTTTATAAGCAACCCAATGTGTCCCTTTACCTCGAATACCATCGAGATTCAGAATGGCTGATTCTATGTGGCGCGGTGGAGAATTTGGTAGATTATCTCTCATAAATATACCTCGAAAGTTTGGAACACCCATTTTCTCTATGTATTGTGATAAATCGATGTCCGTCAACGCCCTTCGAGGTAACCCTGCTAGTTTTTTGAACTTTGCGGCTTCAAGTAAATGCCCAGTCCTTTTCGGTACGGCTTCAAATATACTCCTTTACCGATCTTTCCTAGAGCGATCGCCTCCAAATGTCTATTATGACGATTCGCTTCAGAGAGTTGCTCCCTACCCTCTTTAGCTGAATTAATAGCTCGAGCTATACCAGCACTACCTGCAGCCAAACTCCCCAATGCCGATAATCCCGCAAAAATGGGTATGAGTGGAAGAATTCCTCCAACTTTAGGAATTGGTATAATGCGAGGTGTTCGGATATTATTCTTTCCACCAGCCATCTTGACGAATTTTCTAGCAGCTCCAATCGCCATAAGAGAAGTCTTGGCCAAGTTTTTGGCGAGTGCCCCCTTCTTTCCCACTTGTCGCAACACATTGCGAACTTTGTGCACTATGCCGGACCCAAAAGCAATTTTTCTCCCACTCTTGGTAGTATTCTTCTTCTTCCTCGACACTCGACGTTTCTTCACTCCGCTGCTGCATCCCATACCAAAACGCCTCTTTCCCTTCATTATATTGGTAACAAGCCAAGATGCGGCCCTCTCTCCTGCAGATGCGTCCTTTGATTTAACACGTTTCCACGCGGATTCTTCCAATTCCTTATCGGCAGAATGCCTTGCAGATAAATCGTTCGGATGCTTGAAATATGCGATATCGTGTTCCTTGCACGCTCTATCTAATTGGTTAATGCCTGGATCACCTCGAGATAATCGTTTCTGTAACTTTGTTCCAGGACCACAATACTGATAGCCGCCGGGAATATGTAATTCGACCGGTAATTTGTTAATTGAAGTATTAACAAATCCTCTGCCAGTCCTCTTTCCTCGAAAACTTTTTTCACCGTTATCGCTTGCCGATGTGTATCGCTTCAGCTTCATAATATAAATGACATTCACAGAGTTTGCGATTCATTATATAGCATTTGACCATCATACAATGCAGATTGTTCAGCAGCAAGAAACATTGCGAGTTGACAACTTCGATGAAAAAGTAGGGTTAGGAAATGGTATAATTACACAACGTCGGCATGGATTCCTACTACCTAATACTATACGAAGTCTCATTATCGGCCCATCAAATTGCGGCAAAACGAATGTTATGATATCCCTCCTCACCAACGATAATGGTTTACGATTCGCCAATGTTTATCTCTATTCAAAATCGTTGTATCAACCCAAGTATGAGTACTTGCGGAAAGTATTGGAACCGATAAAGGGACTGGGGTTTTATACATATAGTAATAATGTGGACATTGTTGAACCGGAAGATGCGAAGCCACACAGTATTTTCATATTCGACGATGTGATATGTGAAAAACAAGATGTAATCAGATCATATTTCTCAATGGGGCGCCATAAAAATGTGGATTGCTTTTATCTAGCACAAACGTATTCGAGAGTGCCGAAACAGCTGATTCGCGATAATTCCAACTTCATAATCATGTTTAGGCAGGATGATATGAATCTACACCACATTTATTCCGATCATGTATCTCCAGATGTAACATTTAAACAATTTCAAGAAATGTGTGCACAAAGTTGGACAGATAGATACGGGTTTCTCGTTATAGATAAGGATAGTGAAATTCATGAGGGCCGTTATAGGAAAGGGTTCGACTGCTTCATATACCCCTAAAACAGCAACTGCATGGACTTCATTCAACCTTTGGATAGCACAATGAGCACACCTAGTAGTGAAATCGCTTCAGAAATACACCTCAAACGCCAACTTGTTGAAGCAACCGATGCGGTAAGGAATAAATTTAAAAGTCTCAAGAGCGAACTCACCAGTAACCAAATGATGTTAGAAAAAGCTTATGAGCCGCTGACAAAACCATTGAAGGTTATCACCGCGGCAGCAACGGCGGCAGTAGCCAAGCAAAATCTAATGCCAGCAGCTACTCCGAAGAGTTATAGCAAACCTTCAACGTTGACAATAGCACACCCGACATATTATTCCACACCAATATCGAGAAATGAGGCGAATGCTGTAGCGACGAAGCCGTTCAAGAAACATGGGGAGTCTGGGAATTTCAGCAATAGCTTTCAACCGCTACCATCATCGCCTCATAACGGAGGACCTAAGTATACAACTCTATTGGAAACACCACCAACATCTTCGTCTCAAATTTCAAGCAGTGATATTACAGTGTATCCTTCTGTAGATGGAACAACCGCGAGCGACTTACAGGGCAAAATAATGGAGCATTTGAGGAATTTGAAAGAAAATAACTCGAATTATGATACAACATATGGCGTTCACATCGATTCCAAAACAGGGGAATTGAAAATGGGTAATATGGAAATCCGATTTCCTGCAGACCAAATCGAATTATGGCGCGGTAATAAGAGAAGCGTAGCGTTTCCAGCAACAACTGGATTATACGATTTGATCTTTATGAAACATGTGCCAAGAACTATCGATGATCAAGATAAAAGAATATACACCACTTTGTTGGAGACTACACGAGCGCCATATAAGAATTATGACATCAGAGAAGGTTTGAATAATAGTGCGAGGAAGAAATATCAGCTAGTCATAAAGCCATTAATCGGCACACCGCATAAAATGAGGAGTCAACTCCTGTTAAATGAAGTTAAAGGTGGTAGAGGAATGAGCAAATCATTACCATACAGAAAAGTCGTGAGTAAACAACACAAAGAGTATGCTTATTGGAATGAAGCAAAAGAGCTGGTTGACCGCCTCCGACTACTGTGGGGTTCTAAAATGGCTGGCCACACTGGACACGATAATGAGATAATGTCAATAATAGAGGAGTTGCGCGAAGAAGGCATCGTTTATTAATGTTATTAATGTATATATATATATATAACATCATAATATATTAAGGATTGATAAAGTCCGTTACTTGTCGATGGTCTAGCCAGTACCAATATAGTCGCCGCAGGTAGAAGATGTCTTATGAAACTATCGATAAATTTGGTCGTAAAAGGAGCAAATCCATGAGTTTTATACAAGGGCGGCCTGGTATCGGATTCAAGCTTGATAGCAATGGAGATTATGATGTGCAGGGTAAACGATTAACAAATATCGGTAATCCGTCGAGTGGTGGAGATAGTGTATCACTGGAGTTCTTCAACCAACATTTGTCTGAGATGAGGGAATCTCTGAATAATATGAAGATACGCATCAAAGATTATCCTCAGATTACCCAGAAGGTTCTCATGATGGCACCTAAGGTCAACGAAGCAATCGAGAAGATGGGCACCATGTCAAAAGAAATCGATGAAATAATGTCGAAATACAACAACAAAATCCAGGGTTTTGCCGAAAGATTATTGAAATTGGAAGTAGAAGTAGCATTCGGGAAGGGGAAAGTCTTTACCCAGTAAAACCAAACCAAATACGAATATGAGAGAAAGATCATAAAAAATACCAATATGCTGCAAACGATGTGGAAACTGAGGGTACAACCAATGACATCACACTTTATGCACATACTTTATCATTCAATGAAAATTGTATAATTGTCTGATTTGTGAAATATATATTAATTATTCAGAAGTTCCTGTGCATCATTGAATTGAACATACACATGTTTCAAGAAAGTGCTCGTAAAACATTATTTTTATTTTACATTCTACATATGTTCTAACCTAACTTCTCGGCATACGCGATTTGAGTATTCGACAAAATTGAATAAGTTATGAGCAATATATTAGGATGTAATCAACTGCGCACAAAATAAACCATCGAATACCTTATGCGCATGCGTTTTTTGCTTGAAAATCAACAATCAGAAGTTTTCATCTAGAGTATGCTTGAGAAACTTGAAACCACCCACAACGCAATATACTGCGCATAACTTTTCCCGATGCGCATTAGAAACGGCGTAATTTGGTCGATTTCGACGCAAAACGGTCGATCTCGGAAACGGTGAGTCGAAATTATGCGCACTGCCCGGATTCGAGGTCACCACACACTTCGTGTGGGGTTTCAGCCATGGGTTAGGGGGGTATATAGGGGGGAGGGCCCCCCCCGGGAGGGGGGGAAAATTTGCTAAGTCCTTTTTTTTTTTTTTTTTTTTTTTTTTTTCAACTACCTACTCCCCATAACCCTGTTTTAAGGATTTGATTTCATTTAATTTTATTTTGTAGGTGTTTTTTTTTTTTTTTTTTTCTTCAATTCACATGTTTCATATACTCATCAATTAGTTAAACATCAATCAATTATATTATTAATATTTTTATTTATACACTTAAATACTTATGAATAAGAACTTACTATGCTAAACTAATAACTAGAAACGATAAGTTTTGATTTTCACGCTACAGCATGTGGGGCACACATCCGACATGCGGATCTGGTGTAGATCGGCTGAACATACGGCACAGGAGAACGACCTAGGTGCCTCATCGAACCTCGTTGTAGAATGCGATGAGGTGTGCTGATATGCTCCAACAGTATTAGGCTGCCTTAGATATATGGAGAAGCATCTATAGCAAAGATTTGTCATCCCCTGCGTCGTCGTCATGATTGTGACCATTGATATCGTTGTGCAGAACAACATCTGCTCATGGCGGGCCCTGGCAACTGACACATCTATCCACTTAGATTGGAACCTAATCTGCTGGTCCCCCTCATCGCACACGTCGTCAAACCCTTCATCGGTGACGAGGTCTACCTGCTCGACGTCGCCTCCATTCACACCATCGTGATTCTGAAACAAAAAAAAAAGACACGAATCAGTAAATGGTGCGATAGATGGTGAATAATGTATGGCCGCTACATGAGTGTATGGGTTATGTACTTACCACCGCTTCCAGAACGTTCTCGTCAATGAGGGATAGTTCTCGGAGCTTCTTGCAGATTACGCTGAATTCAAGTGCCATCGTTTCTGTGACTAATTCGATCGATACAATGTTCAGAACTGTAGAAACTGTTTCGAATGATGCTCTGATAGGATTTCCACATCTTTTATGTCATTGAAACGAGGTGAGGGAGTGGGCGGTGTTAAAAAATCGTAGAACTCTCACCACCATACTGGGAGAGAGGTAGGGAGTGGGTGGCGCTACCCCCACCAACCCTTAGCTTTAGTGGTGCGTATGCGTTTTGCGAATGGGAGTGGGGTGGGACTTGATTATCGAATGGAGGAGGGTGAAAATCCGACTATTGAAAAGAGGAGGATGCGAGTGTTATCACCACAGTGTTTCACAAACTACCAACGAGTAAGTCGAAGAAGAAACAGGAGAAGAAGTAGAAGCAGCAGTGAATTTCCAACCAATATCGCCTCCGCCAATATCATGACGTACCCGAAATCGTGGGATTCGAAACCTCTGGCAGTCGCTTACCCTACTGTTGTGGACGGATTGACAATCTGTCACAATTGTGACATTGGGTGGGCTGCAAACGAGATTAACCCGTGCACTGGAGTGTGTCAGCGCTGCATCAATGCCAATCGCCAGGCGTCACCGGAACCACCATCACGATCGACCTCTACGGCGGCCAACGTTGTCGGAGCAAAATGCATAAAATGTGCCAAGCTGTTGCGGAACACCAATATGGGGATTTGTAGGAATGTGTGCAGGGAGTGTAGCATGGAGCGGCGACTACGGTACCAGCGATGTATCAGCTGTAGCCAATACCGAAATGATTGTTGAAATGGTGTTTGCCACGGTTGTTCGAATGGGGCATATTTTTGCGAGATACTCGGCCACATGTTTGAAAATTCCAACAAACATTTCAAGGCTTGCTGGTGCCTCCCTTATGAGCGTCGGGTGTTCCGCAGAAGCCTTAATATGCCGCCGGTGGAGCCATATTTCGTGCGTGAGCATGGTAGCTCCGATGAAGACGAGTGATTTCGTTTTTTTATACTTTATTATTTTTTTGTACATTTATTATGTGAATATTCTTCAACACAGCAAATATATATATTTCAACTTGAAAACATTTCTCGATTTCATTCTTCATGGGTTTGGTGGGAGGGTAGAAAAAAAAGAATAGATATTACCGAATATGTTCGAATTATTTATTATTGAAAAAAAAAAAAAACACACACACTACACTTCAAGTAATAGCAGATTTCTTAATCCAAGAATTGTGCTCCTTAGGATATCCAAGCCATTTGACATATACGTTCTTTCCACTTTTGTCTTTCTTCAAGACTTTCTCCACCAAGTACACTTTTGGATTCTTAGTTTTCAACAATTCCATCTCATAGAAACAACCCTTGATTGGATTGCCTTCAATATCGTCCAGATTGTAAGTTGTCGGATAAGTAATATTCACTTTGGTTATCGTGAATAATTCCGTGGAGAAATTTGCTGAATAACCTTTTTCGAACACACCTTTGAACTTGCTTATTCTTACAACATCACCAACTTTATATTTTGGTTTCGGCGCTATTTTTGGGTGACTATAAGCTTTCAGTATTGTAGTGGGAGTTACTTCAGAGGGCTTCATACCAATTGTCCTATGTTTTTTATCATTGTACGAGTTGGTTAAGTGCGGTAAGATATCGTACCACTTATATTCCCCTCTGGCAGAAAATTCTCGGTAAATCCAATTCTTCACTGTTCTGATTACTCGTTCCACAATCGCCGCCTTCATAGTACTATATGTTGAATAATGGTTTATTTTATATTCCTTCATCAGATTACTGAAATGAGAATTATAGAATTCTTTTCCAAGATCGCTTTGCATGTTTTTCGGTGAATACTCGGCCACTCTCAATATATGTTTCATAGCTTGTGTCACTTCTTGACCGGTTTTACTTCTGATAGGTTTTGTCCATAGATATTTGGAATAGCAGTCAATAACGAATAATATATATCGGTATCCTTTATTTCGTTTTGCATACGTCTGCATTTCGGCTAAATCTATCTGCCACAAGTCTGCAAAACCTTTTATTATGGTTCTTCTTCTTTTGAAATTGCGCCTTGCAGGCTTGTGCAATTCTTCAACAATTTGTCTTTTGATTGGACTTATTTCCATACTTTCATCTTCAAGTAGTTGTGACCACTTTGAACCCCGTTCATATACTGATTACTTTTTTCATCCAACATGTACATATATAAGTGGAATTGGAGGAATGTATCAAGAAATTAAGAACCTGATATTTTTTAATACATTTATTGATGAAACTACATGACTATATATACAAAAAACTATATGACTAATGACTATGTACAAACAAAAACAAAAATCAGTCGAAGATGATGGCATCCTCGAGAATCTGTACCATCTCGAGCTCGTCGAACGCGTCCATCTCCATGTCCTCCATGATGAATGGATCCAGGTAAGCACCCCTTGCTACTGGACGGTCATCCTCCTCCTCCTCGACGTCGCTCTCCGCTCTTCCGATGCCTCCTAAGATGAGGGTGGCATCGGAATCGGAGTCATCTCCATTCCCCATGAGGTCCATACTGATACTACTTCTGTCAGAGGCCCCATCGCTGTCGCTGTCTTCGTCTCCGAAGATGACATCCAATACCCAGGGGAATGGGAATGAAGCGTCGCCAGAGGAATCGCAGGGTCCATCAGCTGCAGGTGCTTCCCATGGTTGATGGACAGCATCCGAGGACGAATCGCAGGGTCCATCATCTTCTTCTTCTCCTCGCCAGTTTCCAACCGCAAGTCGATAGCTGGCTCCGTTGTGGTTGGTGGTGGTGTCGGGCTGGTAGTTGCTTTCCATCTTCGAGAGTTGATTTCGAACTGACTATCTCGAGGAGGAAGCAAGTATTTATATGCAGCGGTTGGAGGAGGGGGTAATAGAAGTAGTAGGGGAAAGAGTAGGGAAGAAAAAGTAGGAGGTCGTAGTCGCTGGGGAATCAATGAGTGGAGATGGTTAAGGTAGTAGGGGGGAGAGTAGAGAGGGAATTAGGGTAGCGATAGGTAGTAAGAAATAAATCGTCAATTGAATTTATTCATATATTATCCAAATCAATAAATACATCATTGTCCATTACTAATTCTACACACATATACAATTTATACATCAACACTATAATATACAACTTATATATAAAACATATTAACATGAAACAAACACATCTAAGTTCGCTCCAAATATTCCTCATTCATCCGATTGAAATGTTCGAGGCGAGACTTCTCCACTTCACAGACTTGGCGAAATTTTCCTTCTGTCGTCAATTGTCGACCTATCTCAGCCAGTCGTGAAAGCAATTCATCTCTTTCTGATGATAAACGAGTAGTTTTGCTTTCACTATCTGTGATCAGTGCATTGACGTTCGCATACCATCGCTTCAATTCACCATCATATTGCCTTATGGCTTCGATAGGTGCTATTGGAGGCGATGGAATGCGCATGTGAATGGGAGCATTACAATCGGTACCATTATTGTCAGCAGCAGCAGCAGCAGCAAGCCCGTTGAACGCCTCTTGAAGATTCGGCAGTTGGACAGCTGGACGTATAATATCCACACTTATAATTCTGACCCGCTCTGGCTGCTCCTGCTCCTGCTCCTGCTCCTGCGCTTGCTTCTGCTCCTGCTCCTGCTCCTGCTCCTGCTCCTGCTCCTGCTCCTGCTCCTGCTCCTGCTCCTGCTCCTGCTCCTGCTCCTGCTCCTGCTCCTGCTCCTGCTCCTGCTCCTGCTCCTGCTCCTGCTCCTGCTCCTGCTCCTGCTCCTGCTCCTTCTCCTGCTCCTGTTCCTGTTCCTGCTGTTTCGATGTGGTTGATACAGCATGATCTCTGCCGGCATTATACCACATGCCAGCCTTGCCACTTCGGTAGGGGTTAGATTTGCCTCGATTTCCCAGAAACTTTCGAAGAATTGATGGACTCCCACCTCTCATCCCCAAATTCTTTTTCTTAGGCGAAGGTTTCCGGCAATCGATTTCAGGCTTATCCAACGATGACGGCGTCAGTGATGGTGAAGACGAAGGTGAAGGAGTCTTCTTGCCGAAAAAGAGTTTCTTTCCTTTCCGCATCAAGACACCACCATTTTCGACGTCGCCATCATTGGGATCTCGAACCTTGGCGCCAACCTCCAACCGTGATGATGCCTCAAATTGGTTTCGGCTCATCTTGAGGCATTTCGAAGGCCTTTTGAATACCCCAGTTGCGGGACCAGCACTTGTAGATGGGGTAGGGCCGGATGGTGATCCTTCAAGTAGGGGCATATCTAATAATGTTGCTGACACGCCTGCCCAAGCCTCATCGGTTGCCAGCAATTCACTATTGAAGCTGATATCCAGGTCTTCTTGATCCACATTCAAATTGCTGATAGACCCATCAATGCCTGAAATACAAATTATGAAATCTATAAAATGAACTACCGTCAAGTTATCGAGAAAACTCACTCAGATTAGGGAGAGATCCAATGTCTTCTTCTTCTGCTGCGAAAGCTGTGGTTAAATCGGTGCTAGGCATCTGAAGAAAAAAAAATCATTTCAGATCAACGTAGACTATTTGATGAAAAACTGTGAATCGAAATACAATTCACTAGCAATGATCCATATGGCAACAAAACTTGTACTTACAATTGGTTAATCGACGATGTAGTTGGATTGGCACAAAAAAGATGGTATATCGAGAGTACTCTGGTAGTGGAGCTAGTGGATGATATCTGCTAACAGAATGAGGAGTCTCCGTGTATTCAATGAGTTTTATCTGCTAAGCTCCACCTATTCTCCTTCCACCGCTAATATCCGCCTACATCTCCCCCTTCCTCCCCCACCTAGCCTCTTTTCACCAAAACGAACCTTATCGAAAATGTGTGCGTAGCTCAAGGTCGACCTCCACACAAGGCTGCATTATTCAATGCGAACCAAAATTTCATTCGATATTCAATATTATTGTGGTGCGGCATCAGCTGGCTGATATACGTTATAATATGAATAAAACACATCTCAAATAATCTAAGGAATAATTTATTCAAAAATACGTGTATATAATATATATAAATAATATAATATGTAGACTAGATGAAGAGTGTACAGAACTCGTATCACATCATATGGAGACTAGATTAAACAATAAATATGAATATAAGCGTATGAGGTTGGGTACAGAGTTCGCATTATTATTATTATTATCGAGGCTCTGAGTGTTCCATCAACATTTTTATCAGGTCATCTAAATTATCGCTAGAATTTGATTTCTCAGCTGTTTGCATTGTAGCAGATATTGCTTGTTGTACCCAAAGCATATTACGTTCAGGACTCGTTTGATAAAATTCGATATCATTGTGCCCCCAAGGTAAAGTTTTAACAGTATTAGGTATGATAAACCGTTTATCGTCATGGTATGAAAGGGCGACTTTGTTTTTCATTTCAGTATAAATATCGTGCCGATCGCTACGAAAAGTATTCATTTTTCTGAATATCAAGCCACCATTTCCTACGATTTTCTTATAATCATCCATCGATAATTCACTTCTAACAACTGGCCTTGAAACACCCTTCGCTTTTTTCAATTCGGAATTCGAAGATTGAACGTAATACGCTTTGGCACCCGTCCCATAGAAGCTCACAATAGGATCATTTGGAAATTCGTCCTTCATATTTCCCACTACTGATTTCGTTATTGGAATATTGAATTTGTTATCTACGGGGTAATTAGATGTGTCGAAATACCTTATATTCTCCTTCATGAAATTATAAAAATGTTCTGTTTCTATTTTCAATATCAAAGAATCCGTATCAGTATACAATAGCCACGATTTACCAGAGAAATGTTTCTTAATGCATTCATACAGAAAGTTATATATAACGACTTTTGATACATCTAATATGCTGAAACCTAAATACAGCGGTTTATCATAATGCACTTTAACTTTTCCCATATGGATTGCTACGAAATTTTCATGGAATACTTTACAGGTTTTATAATTGGGGAGTGCTATCAATGCATTAGCACCCTTCCTCTTTGTGATACTTTCCCAATGAGTCACAAGTTTGATATCGCTTCTTTTATCAACATTCTCCATGGTTTTGCCATAAACTGAGTTGACCATATTCTTGTATAAACTTTTATCAGCTTTATTTGTACTCTTATTACGCATTTCTGTATTGAGGTCAACATACTTTTTTAACCACGGGGATTGCTTAAATTTGAGAACTCTATGTGTTTTTATCAAGGTCAAACCGTTTTCCATAGCCTGTTTGAGATTTCTGTAATGAACAATATATTTAATTTTATTCGACAAATTAGGAATCAGTTTTTTCAGCTTAGATTTCGATCCGGGTGGAGCAATGGATTCCACGAGGAAGGGTAGATCTGAGTGTGCATCATGTAATTCTTCAGGATAGTACACATCAACTTCAAGGACATACCCATATGGGCTATCGTTTTCAACGCTCATGACATCTAACTCTATAATTTCTTGGTTGGTCAACCACCTAAAATCGGATGTTGGTAGCGGCTGTGACATACTATGACCGTACAAGTTAGTTGCATCTAAATACATGATAAATGTTGATGGTTCATTTGGATTGAAGTTTGGGATGAACTTATTATTCGCAACATGACTCCTCAGACTACATTGACTAATCCCGCCTCTTATACCTTTTTTGAAAAAATGAATCATATCGATGTCGGTTAACAATTCCAATTCGATTTTTGTGTACCTCAACATAGCATCCCACGATAAACCGGGTGCAGTGAAGTATTGGCACGGATCTAACTTGTACGTTTTCAAACAAACATTCCGGAAGTTCTCGAAAACATCACATAATAATAAAACATCTGATTTTAAATAAAGCTCGGAGTAATCACCGAGTGATTTACATTGGAATAAATTCCAAACATGCTCAGCTCTTCGATAATCCTCGTCCGAAATATGTGTATTAGATAAATTATCGAAAAAATCACTTTTTGATGGCAGATCTTCATTATCCAATTTATCCATAGACGTTATGAAACTATATGGAAAAACTCCCTTCTGCGTCATGTATTTGAATTCTTCAGGGTCGCGAAAATATCTAGCAGTTTCTACAAATTGAGATTCATTCAAATTTTCGGCCAAGGATTGCAGGGGTTGGGCAAGGAATTTGTAGCTATCCAAGAATCGCAGTTTCAAGAAGACATTCTGATTCACACCGTTTTTTCCCAAATATTCGTCTACTAAAATATGTTTGGTAAATGAAATATATTTTTCCTTAGTTTGCGCGATACAATCAACTCTCTCTTCTCTATCGAATAATTGCTTGATGAAAAGGTGGCTATCGTAGCCACTCATATTATGAAAAAATATGGGGATGAAATTTGGAATTTTAAAGTTCAAATTACATATTGAATGTGCGGCACCGAATCTTTTTTTTCCCGTTAGATGGCAGTGGTCTCTCTCTTTGACGTCGCCATATATAAAAGCTTTATCGCAAATACCGCACTCCGTGGCATTAGCGAATTCAACTTCTTCTGCCGGAGTTAATTTTTCCATAGGAACTACACGTTTTAGAAACAAGTTGTATATTATTTTGCAGTCATTGACTAAATTGGATACGAATTTTTTCGCAGCATCTTTTCCACGGAATGTAACATATTTCGTGATAGAATTATCGAAAGAGCATTTGATAAGGTATGCAAATGAATAAGGTTCATGTGCGAATGTTCTATTAGTAAAGGGTTTATTCGGATCTGGCTGACTAGTATGTATCGGTTTCAGAACTGATTCGAAATCTGCATAAATAACGAATGGTACTTTCATCTGTTTCTCAAATTTCTCGAATTTCAAAATGTTTTCAGGTACTGAATTTCCAAATTTATCGACTTTGATCTCTGTGGACGGAGTTGTAGTATATGTATGATTACAATCATTCAGCTGATGGCGTAACAACTTTGTTTCATCTGAGAAATATATCAAACAACCGTCGCAAAAAAATTTCTTATGCGCTTTGGCAGATATCTGGCTAGATACCAGCCTTGATAAATTCTTTATCCAGCAATAGTGGCTATTTCCAGTTTCATCATCTGTGGTCAAAAGTAAATTCACATGTTTACTCATTCTTTTCTTGGAGTAATACAGTGGGCCGACTACATGATATTTCACTTGATGATCTTCAAATACACTCTCTAACCCGTAAACGTTGATGGAACAATCATTGAGAATTTCGAATTTTGGAATGCTACTCACTTTAACAGGGAACTCTATACCCACCAAATTCAGAACTGTAGAATAGTGCGGATATGAAGAGGTTTCGCAAACATTAGCTCTTGCCGGATACAGTGCAGACGTCACAGCCCAAGCGAAACAGCACTCGTCCTGATTCACTATGTTTACAATGGCCTTTTTATTCTCTATGAAGCTAGGTAGCTTCATGTAAGAGCATCCACGCAGAGGGCTGTACTTGTTGATATTGATTTCCAGGAACATTATTTTTTCTAAAGCCCAACCTATAACAATAGTAACATCTGTTAATAATCAGAAATATTTCAAAAATCATACCAACTCACCAGAATCACGCTCCTCGAATTCGGTCGTTTGATTCAATAAGATGTCCTTGAATGTGTCAACCACGGCCTCCAAATCCAGCGATGAATCCATGATGTGATTTGGCGTCATGAAGGATTTGATGTCATGAAGATCTTGGGATTGTAAAATGTATCTTCCAAACACTTCCATATTCACCTTGATGGAGTGGTGAATCGAGATTATATTATCCAATAAAGATATAATGGTTGCCTTATTCTCATTAAAAAACGTATTGTAATCCAATACATCAGTTCTGCATTCCAATCGATAGCTCACAATGCGGCATTTGAACGCATTTTCAATCACATATACTCCGTCCCTATAATTGACGCAAGCGTTTGTCCGATGCTCCAATGTCCTTTTATGCGCACCCATTTTATCGGTTGGAATGGTCTTATTGCAAACAGTACATGTCTGCACATTTGCAGAAGTTGCTGCTTGCTGAGTGCCATCTTCCAGTCGAGGCTTCTTTGCAATAGATGGGTTGAAATTTCCCACACATGCAACCCTTTGATGACGTCGTAGATTGTCACTACGTGTGAAAGGTTTAGCGCACACACTGCAAACTAACATTTTGTTTAGATGATTTATCACTCACAAAGAACTATTCAACTTGATGTTTGATGATAGTATTGAGAGAGAACTGTGCTCTCATGGACACAACTATTGGGTTTATATAGGAGGGAGTCATGACGTAACACAGCACCCCACTTCTACCAAAACGACCTCGACCAGCCTACTCCCATTTTCAAGGTCGCACACGCTTTCACCTCCCTCTCCAAGGTCGAGGTCTCTCTCTCTCTCTACAACTCAAGGTCACTCGTTCCCAAGGTCACATATGCGAAGGTTACTCGTACAACCTTCCTTCAAGGTCACTTTGTCTCGCCCTCAAGGTCACCTCCGCGTTCAAGGGCGTGCTGTCGACACTTCACTATACGAGGTTACTCCCGCCCAAGGTCAGACCCGTTCAAGGTCACTCCCGCCCAAGGTCACTCCCGCCCAAGGTCACTCCGCCCAAGGTCGGAGGACGGTGACCTAGGGCGGAGAGCCAGAACCGGCCAATCTTTACTACTATTGGGAATCGTGGAAATGTATGAAAAGTGGGCATGGTGGGAATCTAAAGAAGGTGGGCATGGTGGGAATTGGGCATCGTGGGAATATATGAGAAGTGGGCATGGTGGGAATCTTGTGTTTCCTGAATTTTTCTCTTGACTTGGCAACGTTGCGCTCTTCGGCAATTTTCGTAATCGTCGACATGAAGATGGGCATCGTAGGAATTGGGCATCGCGGGAATTGGGCATCGTGGGAATTGGGCATCGTGGGATGCTCCCATCAGAGAGCCTAGAAGAAAAATTCACTAGCTTGTCAGTGACAATTTGTATTGAAAAAAGTTTGGAGAAGAGAAATAAAGGTATAAGTATAAAAAAAATATCACATTTTCACTTATCATTGGACGTTTCGGGACCGATTCTTTTTTTTATCGCTTGGAGCGCGCGAAAGGGTATCCCTATAATGTTCAAAGAACATCGTGCGTTCCTGGGGAGGATAGGGATAGGAGGTAGGCATTGGAATTTTTTTTGAACTTCTGGAGATTATATGTTGTTGGGAATACTTCCTCAGGCAATGAATTTCAGAGCCTAGCCGTTCTATGGATGAAGGAGTCTTGATAAAGTGCTGTTCGACATCTTTCGAGGTTGACAACGAAAGGATGTGCTGACTGGGCTTGTCTAGTTCGTCTGACTGGTATTGCTAGTGAAGGGATGATAGCAGAGATTTGCGAAGCACATTTCCCGTGGAAGTATCGATAGAAAAGTGAAAGGTCGCCGACCTTTCTACGGTGTTCCAATGATGTCAAAGAGTGAGTGAGTGTGGCGTCACCCACCAGGCGGATGGCTCTTCTCTGGATGGAATCTAAGAGCATCAGCGTATGTTTTGGTGCTGAACCCCATTCAACATAAGAAAAGATACGACTTCGCTATCAAAATAATCTTTTCTTATGTTGAAAACGGGAGCAGAATCGGTCCCGAAACGTCTAAAGATGGGTGAACATTTGATATTTTTTCTATATACTTATAAATATATATATATAAACGCAGTGACATTTTGAGCCAAATCATCTGATTTGGCCTCACTACACGTATATTGAATCAATATCCATATTTTTATTTTATAGAAACGAGGAGAGAAAATCCCAAAAAATTTGGAATAATTTCGTAAAGTAATTTTTTATTTATATGCCGATTTCATTGATTCTGATCTCATTTCAGAGACAATAATTGATCAATAGAATTCCTATAGTATCGCAGAAAAAAGTGTTCTCCGCATTCATCCTTTGTATATTCGAGGCACATTCATCATTCGAATTCAGTTTTTCCCAATCATGGAGAAGTTATAGTAATTTCCCTAACAAGTGCGGAAACTTATACTTTCCCGCACGCGAATTCCGAATGACGCGAAGCGGAGTTCGGGCAAGCAGTCGAGTGCGGGAAAGACACTTTCCGCATGAGTTAGAAGCAATAATTTTACTACAGCGTGAGAAATTGAATGATTTGCTCAATCAAATATTCCTGCAATAGGAAAAATTAACAATAGTGATATATTCTTCATCTTTCAATAATCATTGATATATATTTTGTGAACCGTACCCGAACCCGTACCCATGGTGTTTGGCCTTTAGGTTTCAGACATTTCGAGGAAATGGGCCTTAAATACTTCTCCTTCATTTGGTGTTCTTACTGTTTTACTATTGCACCATTCAATAAGTCCCGTGTAGTGCTTCTCATACCTTTCTTATGACTTCGTTGGCAATAACTCATCTGTATCGCATCTGTAGCTGGAAGTTTTCTATCGCAATTTCATTGAATCGAAAATGACAGTAACGCTCTGTCTGTCACTCTGAGAATTGCACTATCTAATTTGTGTTTTGATTGACATGACAACAATATCAGATCAATTGAAGGCTATAAGGGAATTTATTATAACAATCAATTATTATTCTTCAATATTTCTTCATTTTCACAATATATAGTGCAATTTGATGGATGATTTTGTACAAACTTACTAAATACTGCAACAAACAAACCTACAATTTTCATATTTTGTCACCCAACACTCATATATTGCGAGAATATGATATACATGTTTTTCCCGCACTAGTGTGAAAAAAAAAGAGGAGAACTTTTTCCGCACTACTGCGAGAAAATGACACATCCCAAACTGAAATGCGTGCGGGTATACGGAGAATAACGCACGCTTGAAAAAACGATCAATGTCATATATTATGTATATGCGATTGTCAAAAATTTTATTTTCGTACAGTACTTTTTCATTTATTTATCAATTTAATTGAGTCTGATCTCATTTCAGAAACAATTGATCAATAATTGAGTTCCGACACTTGATATTGGCAGGAAATTCAAGATGCGTTCGTATGTGTAATATTGATTAAAAATTGTCGGTTCTTCAGAAAAAAGTGTTCTCTGCATGCATCCTTCGTATATTCGATGCACATTCATCATTCAAATAAAATTTTTCACAATCATGGAGCAGTTGAATGATCCATAACATATGTACGGTTGTCCAAAAAAATCAATTTTGTTTTTATAGCAAATTTTTTATTTATATACCGATTTTATTGATTGTGATCTCATTTTTTCACAATATTGATCACTTGAATTCCTACACTTGATATTATGGCAGGAAATTTACGATGCGTCCGCATGTGTAAAATTAATTAAAAATTGTCGGTCCCGCAGAAAAAAGTTCTTTGCATTCATCATTTGTAGATTCGAGGCACATTCAACATTCAAATTCAGTTGTTCGCAATTATGGAAGAGTTGAATAACTAATAACATATATGCGGTATTCAAAGAAAAAGAGCTATTTTGTTTTCGTATAGAAATTTTTTATTCAATTAACGATTTCATTGATACTGATCTTATTTCAGAGAGAATTGATCAATTGAATTTCGACACTTATCATTGCGGCAGGAAATTTACGATGCGTCCGCATGTGTAAAATTGATTAAAAATTTTCGGTATCGCAGAAAAAAGTGTTCCCCGCATCATCCATGCTCTGTATATTCGAGACTCATTCGTCATTCGAATTCAGTTTCTCACAATTATGGGATAGGTAAAAAATCTATGAAATACATGCGGTAGTCTGAAAAAACCAATTTTGTTTACGTATAGTACATTTTTTATTTATATGTGGCTCCGACGGAATCCCACCGATTGTTCTCAAGAAATGTGCTCCCGAACTAACACCTGTTCTCTGCAAGTTCTTCAACTACTCTAACAAATTGGGGATATTCTCTTCTAACTGGAAAATTGCATGAGAACAACCAGTCCCTAAAAAAGGAGAAAAGACCCTACCTAGCAACTACAGACCGATCGCACTGCTATCTATTATTTCAAAGATCATGGAGAAAGCTATCAACATCGAGCTCATGAAATACCTGGAACATTCAGGTATTATCAACGATAGGCAATATGGCTTCCGTTCTATATTATCAACGAAATGAATATGAAAACTCAAATATGTCTCAGGAGGCCATGTTCTGGTATTTTGGCATAACTTCCAATTGCAAAAAACTTTTCTCATCAACATTTTGCTGAATTCTCTAAAATAAGGGTACTTTACTATAGGACAGTTTTCTTATTTCTCAACCTACCCTGTATGCTGTTTGACTTGCAACCATTTCAAGTGCACCTAAAAGGATCACTGAACATGCACCAACATTTGGCACAATCTGTATTTTGGTTGTTCAATTCATCAAAAAAATTCCCATATGTTGCACACTCAAATGAACACACTGTACCTATATTATAGAGAATTTACTCACAGTTATAGCAAAGTAGTTTTAATGTCGAAGTTAATCAAGTTACTATTCTGTCGTAGGAGAGTTACTTTGCTATTCCGAGGAAGAGATTCCAATATATTTTTTCTGTTATTGAACAGTCGATTACTAATACAGGAAGGATATTTGCTACTACAGTATCTATATCGTCTATTTTAGAACAAAACAGTTGTCGCCAAGAGCAGCATGAGTGTTTCTATAGCCAGTGGGAGTTGATTGTCCCTTTGAATACTAAGCTGTATGCTTGTATAACATTTAGACGGTTCCAAAAAATTAGGATGAGCAACTTTCAAAGTTCTGACTTTTCAATGATTCAACATTCAAAATTATATAAAAAATCTTGGGATTCAATTAGAGTTTGATCATCTTCGTTTTGTTGAACGCTTTGATGGTTCCACCTTCGAAAACATTTCGATTTATTCAAAATCACATGAAGGCAACAAAAATCGTTCTCTTCTTCTACTTCTTCTTCTTCTTTTTCTTCGAAGCACTGGTGGGCGAGTAAAGACCCCTGCACGTAGGCCTCCTTATTCGTGCCTATTGTGCGCCCACTTGTTCTGACATTCAGCTGGGTATGCCGAGTTCCTTGGAGAAGCTCAGCGGCTTCCTCAGCTGAATCTCTTTCATGTCCTCAGGCCTCAAAATTATGTTGCCACGGACAGCCCTCCTCTGATGTGTCAGTGCTAGGCACTCAGTGAGGACATGCGATGACGTTTCGTCATCTTCCAGGCACCATCTGCAAAGGGGATTATCTTTAATCCCAATGAGCTCTAGGTGCTTATTGAGGTGGTTGACTGGTTGTGCCCCGTTAGGAGCCCCACTACTATTTTGAGGTCTCGCCTGTTGAGGGATCAAACCTCTTCCGTGAGCCTCTTCGAAGGTTTCTTTATGTGAAGCTTCGATTGTCTCATTCCTGATGGGTCCTGCCATATTTCGAGTAATTGATTTTGCAGCTGCTCTTCTATGGAGGATATCGATAGACTGTTTGGTATTCTCAAGATTTAGTTCGACCGGGGTCCGTCCTGAACCGACCTTGGCCAGTCTGTGTGCCTCCTCGATTCCAGGTATCCCTGAGTGTCTCGGGACCCACATGAGGCTGACTTTTCTTGATTTTGCCAGGTTTTCCAAGAGCTTCCTGCACTTGGACACCAAATTGGTTGTGATCCTATGAAATTGCAGAGCCAGTATTGCAGATCTGCTGTCCGAGCATATAGTGATTGGTCTACGACCTCTCATAATCAGGGTTTCTTGGATACAGGTATTGCGAATACTCCAACCTGGAACACAGAGGCATATTCGCCCAAAGATACCAAGATTTTTATTCTTGTTCCTTCTTTGTATTCTCCTGCACCTGAACTGTCCTCAAATTCAGAGCCATCCGTGCACTAGATTGACTCACCGGGAGGAGGCACGCCAGGTGTTGTGTCATTCAATTCTTCCCTCGTAGGGATGACAATGTTGGGGGCTTGGAGTTCAGAGTCGACAAGGTACTCTCCCTACTCATCATGAGGGTGGGATAGTTCTCCTTTGCCTCATTCCATGAGGGGCAATGTCCATGATCTGCTTTTGTTTCAACCCACTCGTTAGCACCGTTTAGTCGGTAAGCAGTTCTCATGGCTTCGTGTTGTATGAACAGGTGTAGAGGCGGCAGACCTAACAGAACTTCAAGAGCCCTGGTAGGCGTCGTTCTCAGAGTATCTGTTATTCCCAGGCAGGCCAATCACTAGACTTCATCCAGTCCTCTTATGGTCTTGTCCTTATTTGTACCGATCCACCATACAATGGACTCGTACATAGGTGCTGTGCGAATTACTGCCGTGTATTTCCAGTGGAGGGTGAGACCCCATGTTGCCAATCACTGGACTTCATCCAGTCCTCTTATGGTCTTGTCCTTATTTGTACCGATCCACCATACAATGGACTCGTACGTAAGTGCTGGGCGAATTACTGCCGTGTATATCCAGTGGAGGGGCTTAGGTGTAACACCTCATGTTCTTCCAAAGGCTCGTCTGCATGCCCAGAAGCAGCATACAGCTTTCTTAGTGCGGTTTGCAATGTGCTCATTCCAAGTGAAAGTGAGCTTGGAGTATTTTGAAACTCCAAGGTACTTGGATGAGCTTCCATATTGGAGAACTCAGTGATAATAAAATAGGTTATAAAATGAAACATAAAATAGATATCAATCAGTAGATACTTTATGCAACTAACAAGGTTTAAATTTTTTCTCTTCAACATTAGAAGATATCCATCTGGCATTCAATCCTTATTTTTCTTTCCACATCGTTCAAATCAGTGTATAGATGAGAGCGAGTGCCAAGTCCGGCAGACGTGCTGTCCATTCTATTGGTTATCTACGGACCTCTATGATGATGGTAATGGAAATCTATCTGCAGATAATATTTATTTCCAATAAGATAATTTTTCACCTCATTTCGCATCACAGGTGACAGAATGGCTACCCCAAAGTTTCCCAAACAAATAGATAGATCGTGAAGGACCATTAAAATGGCCAGCACGCGCGTTGGACATTGCACCCAATGATTTTTCTCTTAGGGGTCATCCGAAATCCGTTATTAATAAAATGAAATATACTATGATCTGGAAGATGAGTTAGGCAGAATTAGGGTTGAATACCAGGCAATGACTATAGAGAATCACTTCAAATGTGTGAAAGCAATTTAAAATAAGATTCTGCCACTGTCTGGAAGTCAATGAAGATAATTTTGAACATTTTTTCTGGATAATCATCCAATAATTCATTCCGTACATTTAATGGGCTTTAATCACAAAACATTTTCATTTCATAATTCGATAGAACTCACCCAAACTAACTCACCACCGCAAACCGTTTCTTGCTGTGAGCCCCCTACGTTTTATAAAGAATTATTGAAATCTCCGAATTCTCGGACCTCTGAAAACGAGGCGATGATGTTGTGACGTCGAAACCCTAATACTGAAACAAGACTATTTCAGCCCGAAATGAAACATGATTTCTCACAGAGTGAATTAACGCGAGATCACAGTTGGAAGAATTAATATATCAGATGCCTCAGTCTCCGTCGGGCTTTTGGTATTTTCTTTTAACTATGGCGAGATGAGGTGTCTACGTCATGAGTGGGTTCGTTTTCAGAAGGAACTATTATTTATGTCCAAAAATTAAACATTCCAGCTGATCGTTCGATCGAATTATGTCGTCAATCATTATTTATGTATAAAAGAATCATTATATAAACATGGTTTGAGTTGAAAGTTCTACTAAAATGTACACGCCCATTACTGGCAATTGGAAAACATACCATTCGAACTCGAATATCTCGAGATTGAACTTATTGGAATTCAAAACACTTTTCACTGATAGTTTCAGAATTAAATTACCTTTGCAATGATGTTTAACACGACCCTTATTCCCTATTCAAATTATTGAGGTGGTTGCTCTTGTTGAAGTATGGATTATTTATTTCGAATCAAAAGGTGTCCCCCTCCATATGAACCTGTTTCGTAATTTTTTGTGAAAGTATAATTCTGGGAGATACATATCGAGGGTGGATAGTCTTGAATGGACCACCCGGTATATGCATGCCCGGGGGCTGGTATCGACAAAGGCACAGTGAAGGTCGTGACACAATGTAGAGAAATAGAGAATGAGGAATAGGAATTGAGAAATGCAGGTCTACTAAGTATTGGTCAATTCTAACCTTGAACGCGTTTTGAACCAATCATAGTGCTATTCCTTATTCCTATTCCTTAGTCTTTTGCATCGTGTTTGGACCTTAATGGGCCGTTCCTCTGCCCATTCCCAGCAGTTTTATCTTACATTGGCATGTCCAAGGCTCCTGTATTAGTAGAATATCTATTTCCCACTCTAGGATCCTTTGGCATGCCAGGGCCGTTAGGACTTTTCCATGCTGTAAGTTGATTTGTAGAACGTTTACAGACATAAAAATAGTATATTGTTTTATTAGGATCAAAAGTGACACTTTGTTTGACAAGCGAATTTTGCATTTGCGAGGCGGAGCGTTTAGCGAAGCCGAGCGAAAGCAAAATTTGCGAGTCGAACATAGTCACTTTTGATCCGAATGAAACATGCTATTTTTTCTGCAACCGAAACAATTAACTCAAATAAACATGTGAAGTAACCACCAATGCCGTGCCATATGCATGCAATATTGACAAATAATCCATGTGGTGAGAATATTCTACCTGCATTAACAGCAGGTTAGGTTTTCTAGGATGTTCGAATTGAAGTTTCAATATAAATACCACCACAGAGTGACATATTTGTGTATGGACTAGGTGCTCTAATGGCAAACACCGCGCTAGAGCCAGCTATAGGAACAAGACGTAGAAAATGTTAGGTTTTAATATCAACAATGATAATAGTGATTATTTATTCCTCTCCATACTACACTGTGTTTGATGATCGAATGAAGCTGAACAATATTGTTGTTTGATACAAAAAACTATTGCTTGGCCTTGCCGTGATTATTCAAAAACAACCCAGACAGCACTGGATATTCATAGAATATTCTCTAAATATGCTGAAAAGAAGTAGTATATTCCGAATATTCATCGATTATTCCTAGAATATATACATGCCTCTGGAACATCTAAAAGGAATATTCCAAAGTGAATAGTCGGACATGTTCAGGGAATATTCAGGTATGAATCTTCCAGGAATATTCCCAACTGAATATTCTCTGTTGTATATTCATGAAATATACCCAACTGAATATTCTGTGCGGTATATTCATGAAATATACTCAACTGAATATTCTGTGCGGTATATTCATGAAATATTCTCTACTGAATATTCTGTGGTGTATATTCATGAAATATTCCATGAATATTCCTATGTTTCTCAACACATAAATACCATTTATTATTTCAGAGATGTGAGTATCGAACATCAATTATAGATGTAAGGGGATTTTGAAACAAAAAGTGTTTATGATCCGATTTCGAACAATGCTCTCACTAGAACTTGATATGTATAACATTATTCAATTCGGTTACTGGCCTAGTGGTCAAGTGCTCTGATAGTCTTGAGGTCACGAGTTCGATCCCTACTTGGGTCGTCACTTTTTTTATTTTAGAATATGTTTATTGGAATATTCCAGGAACATTCAACATAGAATATTCTTTTGGGTATATTCTATGATTATCTGAGGAATTCCCATTCGCATATTTAGAGAATATTCCACAGATATTCCGGAATATTCCAGATTATTTCTAGAATATTCCAATATTCCAGAAGGAATATGATAGGGAGATTCATGCAATATCTGGTGCTGTCTGGGAAAGTTATCCATCCCGAGAATAACGAATGAAATACAGATCAAGCAAATATTTGAATCTTGAAGGCTTCCCTGATCAAAACAAAAATACTTAACTGAGATGTTAATAATTCCAATACTAAACTATAATATGGTGTATTTATATCTCCAGCATGGGTATGAAATGCCAAATCTGCTGAAATCGGAAACAAATCAGGTATGCGTCTCAACCCAGATAACCAACCGTCACAATATTGTTTATTCTTGATGACTTCCAGTACATCATTTTTAGTTCCTAGGAGCTAAAGTTCAACTTTAGCTCCTAGGAACTAAAATTCAACTTTAGCTCCTAGGAACTAAATATGTTGCGTAGCAATATACCCATTTTTGTGACAGTAATAGAAACGTCAATTTAAGAGCTAATTTTGGTATCAAAATGGACGACTTTTGTGTCGGTTGCAGAAAAACTTACTTGTTATTGTGGCTCCTCCGTATGTCGTTCTCATAATGAACACAAAACAAACTCAAATCTGAAAGGGCACAATTGCCCACCCTGTATATGAGTTTCAGCTCACAATCAATACTCATGAATCCTTCTATCACCAATTCAACCAATTCACTCCTTCCATGGACACAAAACTCGAATTATCAACGAAAATAAGCTGAGAGGTGTGATTGAGAAATGAAATTGCGAATTCTGTTTTTATCAATAATATCTTTTTCCTCCTAATTACATTGAAGGTGGCTTTTCGAACAGACAGAAACAGAGTACCTACCTCCTCTGCCTAGGCAGAGAAAGTTTGTTGCCATGTGACGATTCAATGAGTAATACTACATATATTGGAAAGAATTTGGAGTAAAAAGTGTAATGTTTCACATGACAGAAAAGCAGATTCAATGCCTTGGCTTCACTGTTGATGACTTTCGTTGTGCCAGTTCCGAAAAGTTAACCAATAACACCTTCTCCGAGAAAAAACTGCAAGTTGTAACCTTTTTACTTACCTTGTATGAAGGGTTACTGCTCCGACAGCTTTTATAGTCTTGGAGCAGAGCTAGGTCATGGGTAAGGACTGTGTTGTAATTTTGAATTTGTCATTTACTATCGAAATTTTTGGGCACCACTTGACTTTAGTTTTATACTATGAAGGAAAGTTTCATTGAAAAGTCAAGAAAAAGAAACTCATAGACTGGTTGGAAAAAATTCAACATGAATGATAAGTGTTAATAATTTTTACATAGAACAATAGTCCATCAGGAGTAGGAGTTGAGAAATACAAACAAATGGATTTTTGTAATTTTTTTTAATACTAATCTATTCAGAAGTACCGATTTGTACAGCCCATAATATCGCTTCATAAGCTATAGGTATCACAATAAAGCAAACATTTAAGAAGTGAGAAAATTCTGAGTGAAACAACATCCAAACATAATAAAGGAAGAGAAATTATAAGTATGAACCTATGAATTCTAGATTATCACCAATTCTCATCACCAAAGGAGGCAATATTACATGTAAATGAAAACTTCGTTCTCAAGGCTCTGGGCCTCACCCAGTATACTGTGTGTTGCGCAGGGTAGAGATATAATCTCATCCAAAGTGTGAAGAAATATGTGATACTAAATTAATGGACTTAAATTGGTGGAACCATTGATGTTATGAAAAATTGTCACTAGCAAAATGTATTTTAATTAAATGAAGGCTTATCTGTGATTCCGGAACTGTCCAAGGTCCAAAGGGTAGCTTCTGAGCTCAGGTAGAAGTAATCATCCTGACAGGTAGGACATCAGATGATTGTCTGCAGCCCCTGCAGATGAATGCAGAAAATCGGCGATATCCCGAAACTCCAGGGCATCAGGAGTCAAACAAAAAAATGATGGGGCCTCCCCCACAAAATCAACCAAAAATTACAGCGTAGGCTGCCTCATCATAAAAAAACATGCCTAACTTAGGCACAACCAAAATATGCCTAAAATAGACCTTGCCAAACAACCCTGAAAATAAACATCATTAATTTCCCCTCGTAGATAAAACAGGACATGAAAACTTACCTCACCCTGGAGGGTTGTCTCAACTAAAGAAAATGGCTTCTGCCGACATGCCAAATCACTAGTGTAGTGATTGGACGGCCCTTTACAGGATTCATAATTCCGAAAAACATATACCCCTAAAAGTTAAACAATCCCTAGGTTCTTGCAAGAAATTAATCTGAACTTACTTACATCTCGATCCAGATAGGAGCGAGCTCAAACTAAAAATACCAGAAACGGCGTGCATGCCGATACCCTGGGCGGCTTCTGCATTAGCCCTGACACAACTGCCCTGATGGTTATCTCGATCCCTACAAAGAAACCCGGCACATACTAAACTGACGTTTTTCACAAATCCTGGCGATACACCAGCTCAAACGGCCATGGAATCTTGGATCACCAGTCACCTCAGGAGTCGATACAAACGACCATCGCCATTTCTTTTCGTCCTCTCTCTTTGCTAACCCCCCTTGACCCCTCGAGTCCACTTCGTAGGTAATGCAGGATACAGGAATGGAAACTACAACGTGCCATGCAGCGCCCTCTAGGAACCAAGATTATCTACCACGAAGATAGGAAAACACTCGAAGGCTGCCTAGCGGAACAGGAGAACTATGGACTCGACCATCCTGGACGAAATGAAGTGAAACAACAGGTAAGTGAAAATCATCCCCAATCCAACATGAAACAACTGATTTTCAAGCTTTTCTCTCAATGATTTTCTTTTCAGGTTTCATATCCCTCTATGCAAGAATAATGGAAATAGCATTCGTTAAAATTGACGTATAGGCAAAAATGAAATGTTAATCTGTCTTACCCGTCTTTACAGGTTGTATACCGGATGGAATTCTGAAACGCTACAAAGTCCTCTTACGTAAATTATTGGACAACCTCTACGTTCGAAATTTTCTGCAATAAAATCTCAGAATCAAATTGAAAGATATTCGACTGCTTCAAAAGGTTTCCATAGCAACAAAGATGCCTGCAAGAAGATATTGTCATGTAGTATATCTTAATCAATTTTTCATTCATCTGAATTCGAAAATAATTATTTTTATAAAATAACATTCATTTCAAATCCAATGTATTGCATGACAGGCATACCTAGACAGGAACTAAAGTTTCCTATTACAACTAATATTTCCATAACCTGTATGAACTCAGATTGAACGTAAAATACATTGATTCTAAAACTGCTGAGATATATGAATTAATATACCATCAGAGGGGGAAATATTGGTTGGAGTAGTTTGAATATGAAAAATAGGAAGTCTGTCTACTTCGGGCGTAGAGCAGGAAAGGTTCTCTGAGCCCATAGAAGATGGTTCCCCTAGTATCCAAATTGTGAGTACACTTATAATTGTTTTATTTAATAAACATGTTTCTTTTATGTTTTTAAATACTCTCTTCATTTCTTTGTGTTCTACAATTCAAGAACAACCCTCTCAAAGCCAAGCGAGTAAGTAAATTAAGTCTATGGAATTAGTACCCTCAAGGGGGGTATAATATTTTGGAAAGGTCGTCATAAATACATATACACGACAATATCTGCACCGCGGGTGTAATTGTCGCAGTCTACCAGTTCAAAACATCATATTTCACATGATAATTATTTGAATTCAATATCATTCAGAATTTTGAATATTGAACCGTCGAAAAAGAAAAGTGTATTATACACAGGAAAAATATTGGATATTAAGAAACCGATATACTTTTTATCCTCGTATAATGAATAACTATTTTATTCATGGACCGATTTCATTGAATTTGATCTTTCGTTCCGAAGAAATATATCTAGCTATGTACTCACATTAAGAAGAAGATCCATCTCATATACTCCTTCATATCGTCTGCCAAATTAACGGTGCAGAGTCCAACTCCTTGGAACATGCTCATTTGGGAGTATTTCTGCAACAAATATATATACATTAATGTTGAAATCACTGTCTAGAATTAGGTGACAATAAAATTTGATATTTTCAATCTCCACACACCTCCTCTGAATGGTTCTGTAGCCCCAAATTCATAAACGTCATAGTCTCATTCGAACAGTTTAAATTTGCCCATTATAACTCAGTGAGCAAAACACGTAGTTGCCTGCTGATGTCAAAGTATACCTGAATCAGAATTCATTGCTCTCCTACGATGTGGAAAGATATTCCCTCCATTTTGAACCGATCTCAAAATCTATATAGAGTGTTTCGAAATGATGTCAATACATTTTCAACGATCTAAGGGTATACTATCTAGTTGATTCTTTTAAATAGATCACCCTGTATTCCATCGCATTATTTTGAGATTCACGTTGAAGAGCTGATTCCATCAATATACCTATCACACCAATCAAATCAATCAATCAATCAAATCATTTATTTTCCATAACTGACAACATACATTGTATAGGAATAGTCAAAGATACTAAGAAACTTACGAACTAAAAAAAGAAAAAAAATAGAAAACTTACATACTAATGAGTGTATATGACAAATAGGAATATTACGTACACAAAAACTCGTTCACAGTATAAAAAACTTTGCCAACTAAAAATATTTTGATTTGTTTTTTGAATTCTGTTTCCTTTTCACAGTTTTTTATTGATTCAGGTAATTTGTTGAATAATCTTGGCTCAATAAAGTTTGGTAATATTCAATCTGGCAAAGGGTATCCGCAAGTTATTTTTTGTCTCGTATTGAAATTGTGCGTATCATAATTTTTCGGTGTAACTTCTCTATTTCTATGGACAAATAAACATATCTCAAAAATGAATAATCCAGTCAGAGTTAATATGTTAAGTTTTTTGAAAAGATCTCTGCAAGAGTGTTGTCTTGGTTTTCCTGTTAAGCACCTTACAATTCGTTTTTGTGCAATGAATATGTTTTTAGAATGTATGGAATTGCCCCAGAAGTTAATTCCATATCTCAAACGAGATTCCACCTGTGCATAGTAAAAGTTCATCAATTGTTCATGAGTCAAAATAGTCTTCAAATTGTATATCAAGTAATAGAATGAGTTAAGTTTAGATGTTAATGATTCACAATGTGTTTTGAAATTTAGATTCTTGTCTAGTTCAATACCCAGAAATTTCACAGTATCGCTGGTTACAAGTTGTTGACTGGATAATTCGATAATGAAATCCTCACTGCTGTAACGTTGAGCTGTCTGAAATCTGACGATAGATGTTTTATCTGGATTGAATGATAATTTATTCGACGAAAACCATCTCATCAAAGACTCTAATATAAATTCACATTCATTTTGTAGGATATTATTGGATTTGTTCGAAATAATCAATGATATATCATCAGCATATAATGTGAAATGAATCCTAGGAAATATTGTACCAATTTCATTAATGTAGAGAAGAAATAGTAGCACACCTCTTGGTGTCTAGCGGGAATGATTACAACTTTGGGTTTTTTCTGTGTCGAAACTATTCATTATTCATCATAAATGTCCCCCCCTCTAGCTCAGTTATTTTCGAACCGATTGCAAAATTTTAAATATCATCTAAATGATTTCCGATAGAGTTTTTTTCCGCTACATCAGAAAATACAAGTTGCTCGGAACAAACGATCTACAGGGTACTATTTGATTTTTTTCAATGGAACACCCTATTTTTTATTGTATTTTTAGATTCTTCCTGAAAAGCTGATTTTATCAATGCATCACACTTGGGGTCTAGCGAAAATGATTACAGAGATATATAGGGTGTTCAAAATCGAGATTTTTCAACTTTAGGATTTTTCTGTGACGAATCTATTCACTATCGGTCAAAACAGCTTTCATGTCCGTATCTCAACTTTTGATTTACTATCTACTGACATTTAATAATTGGAACAGATACAGGGTGATCAGCATTCTGAATCTTGAACCACACTGTATATGTTCTAACTAAATGTCAGTAGATAGTAAATCAAAAGTTGAGATAGGGAATTGAAGCCGTTTTGACCAATAATGAATAGTTTCGACAGAAAAAAATACTCAAGTTGAAAAATCTCGATTTTGAACACCCCATATCTCTGTAATCATTCACGATAGACCCCAAGTGTGATGCATTAATGAAATCAACTTTTCAGGGAGAATCTAAAAATACAAGTACAAGAATCAAGTAGTACTCTGTAGATCGTTTGTTCCGAGCACCCTGTATTTTCTGATGCAACGGGAAAAAAATTTATGGAAAATCATTTTAGATGATTTTTCAAATTTTCAAATCGGTTCAAAAATAAATGACCTATCTTCACTCTTGATTTACTATCAACTGACATCTGATAATTGGAACTGAGGTGTAACCTATTCGACAAGTCATAAGATTATTTAATCAACGAACGCAAAAAAAGGTCGAATAGGGAGAAAAATCATGTAGTTGCGAAATTTTGTACAGTGGTGAAGGAAAGTGCCATGAACAACACAGTGAAAGTCCTGACCCGTAAGAAATGAGCGAGGTGAAAGGGGAGCGTTCAGAGGTCATTTTTATAAGTTATTTTCAGATAATTCGAAAATTGTAGCCTATTGCGGGAAAATAGAGGTGATAGGACAGGACAAAACTCTTACAGTCTACTCCACCAGAGCTATACTTTATTGCAAGCAATCTTACAGGAACATGTTTCGAAGCTTTAAAGCTTCATCATCAGCGTTATTGTTACATAGGAGCACTAAAGTGAGAGAAAAACAAAGAACAATGTCAGACAAACCCCTCAATAATAGGTTCAAAAAACTCACCTGTTCTGGAGGAAAAAAGTTATGTTTACATATTTATATTATTGAAAAATATTTTAGAAAAAATAAAAAGTTGAATGAGGACCGCAATTATTGCTAGGGAACTTTAAATATCATATTAAAGTAGTATTCAGATATAAATCGACAAAAGTATTATCTGTTCATGCCGAACTCGTAAGAAGACAAGAAAAATGAAATGTCAAAAATCAAACATCAAAGGAATTGCATGTCTTTGACATTTGACAAGTCGGCCAGGTGGCAACTTTTTCTGATTTACCATTGAAAAATGACAATATTGAACCAATGATAGTTTCCAATGAAGAAATCAGTCTGGTTTGAGATTAAATCACTTTGAAACGACTGAAAAGTCAAAAGAACCTAACTCTACTTAAATCTACTCAAAGTGCTTCATCTCCATTCGAGGCAAGCCACCAGAAGACATAGAAAGGCATAATTATGAATGTGTATTTGACTTTGAAATTTGACATGACTGTGTTTACAATCTTGAAGTCAGAATGAAAACAAAATATGAAGAACGAGTAGAATCAAAGCAAACAGTATTGAAGTAAAAAGTAGTTGAATTGACGTTATACAATACAAAAAACACATCTTTGATGATAGGGAGATAAGCGGAATGGTTTCAAGGAAAACATTTGAGAAAGGAAGGAATAAGAAAGAAAAAATGTTCAAAATTGAGAAGAAGAAGACAAAAACATTCTGTCAAGTCAAATGATTTACATAATGGAAAAATTATAAAAACTGTAAAGTGTGAAAAATATTATTCCGATCAAAGTAAGACATATTAGGAACAATAATGTTAATAATCCTGATAGCGATTGTTCAAATGACCAGGCTGACTTGGATCGGAATGATATTTTTCGCACTTCACAGTTGTCATAATTTTTCTATTGCGTAAAGTAGACCATACGTTATAGCCCTCTGTCTTTTTTAACTTGACAGAATTTTTTTTCTCAATTTCCAACATTTATTTCCTCTCCTTTCTTTGGCCCATTCCGTTTATCTGTCTGTTATCAATGATATGTATTTTGCATTGAATGACTCCAATTTAACTAGTTTCGACTTCGATTCTGTTTGCATTGATTCTACTCGTTTTTAATGTTTGGTTTCTATTCTGACATCAAATTTGTTAACAATTTCATGTCAAATGTCAAAGTCGAATCAACATTTATAATCATGCCTCTCTATGTCTTTCCTTTTGATGGCTTGCCTCCAATGGAGATGAAACCCTTCGAGTAGATTTTTTATAAATTCTCGCTTAATTCAATTTACCGATCTTGAACTTACTCCTAGTTGGATTCTGTTGGCTTTCAAAGTCATTCAATCTCAAATTCGACCGAATTTTCTATAAACGACTTGATTAAACATTTTTTTAGTTACGTTTTTATTACTTCAAAAAAGGGTATGTACTTTTTCAGCTGGCATATTGTCCTGGATCCAAGGTCTTTCTAATTTCCAGGTACTTCTTCCTCATTATTGTATCTGAAGATGGCCATGGTGCCGAAACAAGTCAAACACATGAGTAATTCATATCAAGTTTTGTTGTCGACCGACTTAGAGTTCGCGTCTGTTTCTCTTTTAAAAATATACTGGACACTCTGAGAATGGATGGTTTCTATGACATAACTTATTATGTTTCAGCGGAGTGGGTTGAAAGCAGCCAGAATCTGTTCGTCATGATAGGAATTTACAGAATTGATTGTTTCTAGTCGGCAGCAGCAGGTTGATTTCCGGCTATTACGGCAAAATATAGTGGTGGACAAGACACGGCGATACTGAACATCGTTTGCTGATGTTTTACTGGATGTAGGGGCCGAATTGCTGGAATTCCATGTTCCATGGTGTGCGGAATGTGCCATGGTACGTGTACGAATGATGCATCGTTACTGGAGTGTTATTTTCAAACTTGAACGAATATTTTCGTATGCGAATTATTTCCAGTTATATTTAATATTAATTGATTAATATCTGCACATATTTATGTGGCAACGTTTAATCATACAGTTTTCATATGGTTTTTACTGTTTCAGTATTTATTTTATTATTCTGAGAACAAAACATGAATGAGCGTACCGAAAATTTGTCAAGTGCTCAAAAAACAATGTTATTAGAATTCATGGAAAGATCCAGCCTTGCAGAAAGTCGAATTCAAAGATGAATTCACATTTAAAAAGGAAAAGGAGTCATAGTATATCCAATATCAATTGCAGAATATCCCACACTGTGCAGCGTCGACGTGTTTAAAGTTTCCTTTGAAGTGACCGCAGGCGCGGCACGAGACTCTGCCAATTGTTTTTGGATAAACTATACCTACATAGTGAATTATATATTTGAACTCTTCACCAGGGGCTCATAAAGATTGGAGACAGTGGTGGAAAGCAAGTTTTATTTTATTGAAATCTGTACTATCTCTAGTATGATTGATTGTAGGCTTGGCAAGGTATGCGAGTTGCAGCCAAAAAAAAAAACAACAGCCAAATTAAAAATTTTCAAAAAAGGACATCTAGAAGTTTTGAAATCGAAAACTGTGTTGAAAAGTGTAACCGCTAAAGAAATAAAAAATCCTTCAATTCAGGATATTATATTAGTGCGATTGATACTAATCCAAATAATGAGGAAGATGAAAAAGTATCAGACCAAAATTCACCCACCCAAGTTATACAATAAGAAACAAAATAGTGCGGCAGATAATTTAGAATACTTCAATGTATTGTGCACTCTTTTGCACCAAATTTGGCACAGGGGTAGACCAATGTAATATTAATTGTATAAATGTAATTTTTGTATACAGTCTGTCCAAGATGAGGTTGAACAGCATTGGGATCTCGGAAACGGTAGGAGATACGAAGTCGCTTGAATGGGGAAAAAGTTGCGCATTTGGAGGCTCATATCAAGAGCCTTCGAAAATTTTGAAAATTATTGTTAGTTTTTGAGTTATATCGAAAAAAGTGAATTTTTGGAATTTCTATTTTATTTTTTTTTCTCCGTTATTATTAGAGATACAGAAAAACTGAAAATATTTTTCCATAGCAACTTTTGATGACGTTTGATGTGGTGATACCGATTTTTTATGCGACGTTTCGACCTCGTGGAACCATCATCAACTTTTGTTTTTTGAATACGGTCCTGATAATTTTCTCACAGATCCTGTACGGTTTTTTCATTATAAATTCAACCATGTACTATACAAGGTGAGTCGAATGTGTTTCGACCTATTTTCATTCATCATCAATATTTTTTCGAACTTTCAAAGGAAAAAAGCCATCAGTTCCACTTATTTCTGATCATTTAGTGTCAAACTTGATGGATTAGTTATTCAATACTGAAAAGTGAATGAAAAATATTTCACACAATCATTCGATCAATGCAGCGTTTAAAATAGTTGATGAATTCTTACACGAATTACTTTGACAACTCAACTTTGACAATACTGTCGTGAATAGGGGTGGTTCACGACTGACTAGGTAGGTTAGAAAAACTAAGAGCAGATAGTTCAAAACAAATCAATAACATTTTATTCAATTATTTAGAATGAATCCCTTCCAACTGGCATTACATAACGAATATAAAAAGAGCAAGTGACTTACTTGGTATTCAACCCTAATAACGCACCCATTGCGACCCCCAAACTTACTTGGGCACTCTCACTACCCAACTCCCCGCCTAGCAACGCCCTAGTCTGCCAACAACCCATTGTTATGTTTTTCTAACATTGTTTATTCAAATAAAAGCAAGAATTTGCTAACATAAAAGTTGTACTGGGTGTGACAGAAATCTGATTCACGACATTACCCCCTCCTTGCGAATCGCTCGTCCCGAGCGATAAAAAAAAACATGACTGAGAGGAGTGAAAAACCTATAGCCCTAATCGGTTACAATCACTACTAAAAAGTCTAAATCTAGCTGACTTCTTGGCATATTGACATCGTCGGACAGTACAATCACTATTTCCGGTCCCTCGTTTCTGAACATCTGACCTCTTTGATTGCTCCAAATTGTAATTTGTTGAACCCTCTAACTGATCAGCTTCATTTATTATCTGCACTGCTGAGTCCATTGGGCGTCAGCTCGGCTTGGTTAATCGCATCTGGAATCCGCTCCAACCTCATGATCGTGCCTGTATAGTGACATAATCTGAACATTCAGGGGGGGCTGCTCACTGCTCGCTGCTTGCTTTCACTCGATTTTTTCTCGAGAGGTTCTCCCCTGGCTAACTTCTTCCCAACTGATGGGATGGACCACTTGTCGTGAATTGGCTGACGTCTTCTCAACTGTTGGGTTGAACATTTTCATAGTGAGGTACCTGCCTTAGATGTCTCAGCCTTCACAAATCCTTCGTGTCACTAATCTGATTTAATTATCCCAGAAAACGATTCTTGTTTACAAACATTCAACAGATTTGAGAGAAAAAAAATACATCGAAATACATCTTTGAATGATTATCGTCGTTTGGGGGTCGATTCAACTTATAAATACTCATTATTTGCATCAATATTTATAGAATATGATATTCGAATTCAATAATTATTATTTCTGATACATACTGATAGGAGAATATTTCTCATTCATCCACTACATCTTTTAATTTTTCCTAATCGAGAAATAATAATATTTCCTTATAAGACCTTATGCATTTGATATTTTTATAATGTGCAGTAAAATCTGATCTTTCTACCATATGCAGTCCTTGGCAGGGTACCCTCTATTCCGCTGTGCACAGACTTCATTCCCTCATTTCGCATTCCTCATTCGATATTTCTATCACTCAATAATCTGCAATACCCAGACTATCGTACCTAGGATCAACAATAGCCAGAGTATTCCAGAAAATTTAAATCATTATCTCTCACGCATATCAATTCATTCACACATCACATATATAATATATTCAACTGTACTATATATACTACATCAGGTGGGTACCTATATTTTACCAAAGAATACCTTATCAATACGATCAATATATTGAACCCTATGTTCCTTTCCTCTTGTATAAACGTATATACTTCTTTCTTGGTCACTTGATTCGTCTTTTTTTTTTCTGGTTAAATTTTTTGTCAACTATTATCGAACTTCTTCATAACTCTGTGAACCTCATCCTAAAACATAAAAAAGGGATTAATACGATGAAAACTGCCATTAATGGTGCTTGAATAATTATCACGTCGCTGATATTGCTGGCGTCCATGGGTCATTATACCTCAAAATCCGACTTACGTGGATAACATCTGTTTTATTATTCTTGCCTGGTCCCATTCTAACTTTGTAGTTCACAGGACCAAGTTTCTCTAAAATTTCATAGGGTCCATGGTATTTCAGAAGCAACTTCTCACTTCGTCCTACTTTTCTCAATGGAGTGAATACCTCAACTTTGTCCCCCACATTATATTCAATGTGACGATGTTTCTCGTCATATCTGTCCTTGTCGATTTTTTGCCTCTTCTTTATATTCTCAACAGCTAAATTCCTAATAGCTAAGGCCTTGTCTCGGACTTCAATAATATTTTCGTTAGCTATGTGACTCATCAAATTTGCCTCGGTGGGAAGTACAGGGTGTCTTGCGTTGACTAAGAAGAATAGGCTTAATCCTGTCGTGCTTTGCGGGGTTGAATTCATGGCAAACTGTGCATGTGGGACATAAGTATCCCAATCGTCCTGACTAGTGGAAGTGAATAGACTCAAGATAGCAGCAATTGTTGAATTCAATCTCTCACAATTTCCATTACATTGCGGGTGATATCCTGTGGTTTGTTGTTTTTGAATTCCCATAATTTTCAATAGTTCATTCACCATCTCTGATTTGAAAACTTGCCCCCTATCTGACAAAAGTTCTTTTGGGCATCCATGATTCACTATAATTTTTTCGAATATGAATTTGGCAACCGTTTCAGCTTTTCCATTTGGTGCAGCGGCCAATTCTACGTATCTTGTCGCATAGTCGATGGCAACGATTATAGTTCTGTTTCCAGAGTTTGATTTCCGAAATGGGCCTAGTAAGTCGATTCCTACTTTTTGGAAAGGCACTCCAACGGGGATGGGTTGTAACAAACCTAGCGGCTTCCTGTTTTTTTCTCCTTTGCGTGCCTGACAATCTGGACAGCCTTTTATGAACTTTTCGACGTCTTTCTGCATTCCATCCCAGTAATATCTAGTTTTAATTTTCTGGTACGTACGAGCAATTCCTAGATGACCCGAAAGCGGTTCGCTGTGGGAGGAGTACAATATGCGACAAGATGTTTTGGTATGACTAGTAAATTCTCATGACCTTCTATCGACGAATTTTTCTTGAATAAAGTGTCATTCAAAATAGTGAAGTTTTTTGCCTTTCTTCGTAAACTCATACTTGCATTGTCGTTATCAGGGTTTTTCACAGTTTCTATCAAAATATTCAGACCTTCGTCTAATCTTTGTTCTGTCGGCATGTCTTCTTCTGTCACTAGGAATGTAGGAATGTCAAACCAGTCTTCATCCACATCCTTCGGGGAAGATACTGCATTTCTAGATAGACAATCGACATCTTTGTGTGCTGCGCCGCTTTTAAAAACCACCTCGTGTTCGAATTCGTTCAGTTTGATAGCCCATCTCGCTAATCTGCCCGTGACGTGCTCTGAAGTTTTAAGAAAACATAGCCTGTTTTGATAGTGACTGATCTACCATAAATGGAGTGCCTCAAGTATGTTAATCCCCATATTATAGCTAGTGCCTCTAACTTTGAGATTGTGTAGTTTCTCTCGCTTTTGGTGGTGGTTCTGCTTGCATAAGCTATCGGATGCATCAGGCCGTCATGTTCTTGCAGTAGTATAACTCCTAGCCCGTCTTTACAAGCATCTGATCTCAGTTCGCACCCCTTGTTGGGGTCGAAATGTACTAAGACAGGTGCCTGTGTCAATTTGTCTTTCAGTTCTTCGAAGGCATTTTGTTGTTCCTCATGCCAAAAAAATCCTGGATCATTTTTGGTAACTTCATGAAGTGGCTTTGCTATAATAGAAAAATTTTCTATGAACTTCCTATAATAATTTGCCAAGCCCAGGAAACTCTGTGTTTGTCTTTTTGTCTTTGGCCTCGGGAATTCAGAAATAGCTGTTAATTTTTCAGGATCTGGTGAAATACCTTCTTTACCGATAATATGGCCCAGTACTTTGACTTCTGGCGCTGCGAATGTGCATTTACTCGTCTTCAGGGTCAACCCTGAATCTCTCAATCTTGAAAATACTCTTTTCAATTTGTCCAAATGTTCTGTAAATGTTTCTGAGAAAATAACCACATCATCCAAGTACACCAATACATCTGTCCATTTGAGTCCTTGAAAAACACGATCGGCCATATCGGAAAAAGTAGCAGGTGCATTGCAGAGTCGGAATGGTAGTTTATTGAACTCATACAACCCAAATCCTGGAGTAACGAATGCCGTATATTCTCTAGACTTTTCTTCCATTTCCACTTGCCAATAGCCACTGAATAAATCTAGGGTCGAGAAATACTTGGATTTGCCAAAATATGTCAAAATCTCATCAATGTTCGTTAGCGGATAATTTGACTTCTTTGTTTTATTATTCAGCTTTCGGTTATCGACACAAAACCTTGTTTTCTCCGTTTCTCCTTTTTTCTTCACCAACACTATCGCACTCAAATACGGTGACTGTGAAGGCCTTATTATACCAGCTTCCAACATTTCCTGTACTTGTTCATCGATTATTTTTCGTTCTTTCTGCGAGACTTTATATGGTTTACTTCTGAAAGGGGTGTGCTCCGTCAACTCTATTTTATGTTTGATTAAATTCGTTGCACCCATGTCTCTAACATCCATTGCGAATACGTCCTGGAATTTATCAATCAGACACTCAATTTCATGTTTTTCTTCTTCCTTCAGCTCGATCCCCAATTTGTAACACTTATCCATAGACTTTTTTGTTTCTACTCTGGTCAATAGTAATTTGTCCGTTTGCCTCTTTTCTTCCTCCATAAATCCCAAAGTTGTATTTTCGAAGATGATTTGATCGATGAACGAATAGTTTTTCACTTTAATCTGTGAATCTCTAGGCCTATTTTCACATATGATGCCCTTCTTTGAATAAATAATCTCGTTTGGATGAAATATCAACTCTTCCTTGCCGGTTGTGTTCGGTACTTGGACTCCTATTTTGATATTTTTTTCCTCGCGGGGGCCTAGTCGACAGTATTCCTTAGCGAATATTTTATAGCAGAGGGGTTTTTCGTTAGTTACAGCCAATGTATCTATGTTCATCATTAATCTTATGTCATCTTCGTTCCCTTTATTTATAGACACTGTATCACGTTGCTGCATCCTATTTCGCCTATCAACTATTTTTCCTATATTTTCAATAAAAAGTTTGAAGTTCGCATCATCTGAAGTCGCGTTTACTTCATATCTCCTACTGACAGGGTTCATTAATGGATTCGCCTCTCTAGATACAGTACCACGTTGCTTCATCCTATTTCGCCTATCAACTATTTTTCCTATATTTTCAATAAATAATTTGAAGTTTTCCTCATCTGAAATCGCGTTTACTCCATATCTACCAATTACAGGGTTAATTATTGGATTCGCATCCAGGACTTGCGGTATTCGATCATTTAGAATATTGTTAACCTTATATTTTTTATGGCTTGAGCAATGTTCATGTTTTATCCTTTCGTACATATTATTGTTATGACATCTATTATATAATGACGGCCGTTGCATACGTTCGTTGTGATTTTCGTTATGAATATATTGCCATTGTCGACCAAAACGTTGTCCTTTGTGGAAATTGGGATAAGTACTGGAACAGTTGATTCGTTCCGAAAAATTGCCAATTTTCATTTCTACTGTTCCATGTTCTAGGTCAATTCTAGCTTTATGTTGAATCAAAAATGACATCCCCAATATTACATCGCACGGTAATTTTTCAATAACAAGAGCATTGCAACATGTTTTCATATTTCCCAAGATCAGATTTATTTTTACATTTCCCAATACTGGAACCCTAACGCCCCCAGCTGTCTGCAAGTTTTGAGAATATTCTGACGGAATATACGTAGTTACAAATTGACGTGAAATGATATTTTGATTTGATCCCGTATCGCAAATGATAGTTGCCCAAATATTATTGATGTACCCATTGATTTCCAAGATGTTTGCTGTGTTATTTGATGAGTTTCTAGAATCGTATTTTTCAAAACTATTATTAGGGTTTGTATATAAATTGCAATGAAAATTCAATGAGTTTCCATATTCGTTGAAAGATAAATTATTCGCATTGTAACTATAGCGATCCTGTTTCCGATTTTCGTTCTGTTGTTGTTCTTGTACTAATAAATTGTGATTTTCGATATCTTCTATAGTGAAAACTATTTTCTTCAACTTTTTCATAGTCATAGGTGAGTTTTTCATTAATATATAAATCGCACGATGTTTTTCTAATAATCCACTGTCAAAATAATTCAAAAAACGATCTATACTTATATTGGGGTCATATTCGTGAGCCAAAATAATCATTTCGAAATAATATGCTTTTATACTTTCGCCTGCACCCTGTATTCTTTTTCTTAGTTTTTGTTCCCTGAATTTCCATGCGTCGTCTGTTTCGAATGCCTTGAGGAAATCATTTTTTATGAGTAACCAAGTTTTCTCTGAATTCAATCCATTATTTCGATACGAATCGTACCACAAATATGCAGCTCCTATTAAAAATGTTGCAAAATATCGAATTTTCAAACTTTCTGTCCACGCATTTCTCTCCGAACATTTTTCGTATTGTTGAATAAATTCGAAAGGCTCATCTTTTATAGGGTCAAAATATCCTGGATCCTCAAATTCAGGAAGAGATGGGGTTATTTTTTGCTTCATAGCGTCTTGCAGTGTAACTTTCATCTTTTGATTATTTATGGGGGACTGTTTCAAGTTAAATATCGTAGAATGAAGTGAGGAGGCAATTCCTATTGCGTACAAACCACGTTTTCAACAATGTGTATCAATAGAAGAAAGAAAATCATTCACTATTGGAACCTACGAGGAAAGTATTGTAATATAAAACCGTCTGCAATCAAAGTACTTATATATGAAGATAATATCTCATAATTTCCTATCAAGTACCTCAATGAAGAATTCAATTCTACACTTTGAATCAACTCGTACTTTTATCGCAGTTTTGAAAGAAGAGATTCATTCATTACGATACGTACAAAATGTGTACCGTCAGCAACTGTATGTGAGCATTTCGTGGCTTTCGACATTCAACATTCAAAATAGGTGAATCGACAGTTCTTAGGAGTTCTTAGCCGCCGCCACCCGCGCTGCTTTCTATCCCATGGCCCGGAACAATAAATCTGAAATGTTATGGTTAGGCGAAGGACTTTTAGTAATTCTAATGACAGCTTGTTTGTTTTATATTTGTGAGAAAATATTGGGTAACTCAACGAAGTGAGAAGTATGGGAGGGTTTATAGATTATTATTCTCTTAGCCGTGGTTGAGAGATGACCTTTTGTATGCTATTTTCCAATAGATATTTGAGTACCGAATATGTTTTATTAATTTAATAAAATAAAGAGTTATTTTTCCACATGTATATAGGACAACAACCTACCTAGTCGTACCGAGAAATTAGAGAACATATGGTATCTATCACACAATAAAATGTAGGTCACGTCTGACCTCGTCACCAAATATTATATCTATAATAATTATTCAACTTCTGATATAAATATTGCCATTCGGCGCCTCCACCACTTGTCGTGAATAGGGGTGGTTCACGACTGACTAGGTAGGTTAGAAAAACTAAGAGCAGATAGTTCAAAACAAATCAATAACATTTTATTCAATTATTTAGAATGAATCCCTTCCAACTGGCATTACATAACGAATATAAAAAGAGCAAGTGACTTACTTGGTATTCAACCCTAATAACGCACCCATTGCGACCCCCAAACTTACTTGGGCACTCTCACTACCCAACTCCCCGCCTAGCAACGCCCTAGTCTGCCAACAACCCATTGTTATGTTTTTCTAACATTGTTTATTCAAATAAAAGCAAGAATTTGCTAACATAAAAGTTGTACTGGGTGTGACAGAAATCTGATTCACGACAATACCTACAGAAACATCCATAACAAATGTTCAAAATGATAACCATTATTTTCTGAACAAAGATATCCTCTTCTCACAGTTGCTTCTAAGACATTACTAAGCAACTCTGGGGTTATTTTATTGAATGCTTCGATGACACTGGCCCTCAGTTCTTATTCATCATCAAAATTAATTTGCGTACACAGAGTTTTTGATATATCCCCTTAGAAAAAATCCAGCTGTTTCAAATCAGGCTACCGCGCCGGCCAAGGGACTGTAGAATGAGTACCAATCCATTTCTCTGGATAAAAATGCACGGACTTCTCTGGAATTATGTACCAGATCTTGTTGAAACCAACAGTTCTGATCTTCCGCAATCGGTGAATCATCCAGAGCTCCCTCTAGATGATTTTCAAGCAAATTTCTATAACGTTCGGGAGTCTGTGTTTCATGGAATAATTCGTATACCAAATATTGCAACCCACATATCAAAGCCGAAACGGTGTTGGTGTCTCGCTGTAATGTATAAATGTTCATTTTCTCGTGAACAATAATGTGTATTTTTTCTATCGAAGATACCATGCTTAGTGACCATGCTTTCATCAGTCCAGATTATTGTTCGAGAGAAATCTGCAAAATTTTGAGATTTCCTGGTATACCACTCACAGAATGTCCTGCGCCTTTCGTCATCGCCTGGTTTCAGCGCTTGACATATTCTGAATTTGTATGGATGGAATTTTTGTTTCCGCAAAATGAAATGAGTTGTTGATTGAAACCAGTTGATGAGGTATTCGTGTGTTGACTAATTTTCCTTCAAAAAAAGTGAAACTGATGGCATTTTTCCTTTGGAATTTCGATGAAACATTGATGATGGCTGAAAATAGGTCGAAACACACATGAACTACTTCGTATAATACATGGTTAAATCCAGAATAAAAAAACTTTTCAGAATCTGTGAAAAAATTATCAGGACCGTATTTAAAAAACAAAAGTTGATGATGGTTCCACGAATACGAAACGTCGCATAACAAAATCGGTATCACCACATTAAACGTCATCAAAAGTTGCTATAAAAAGTATTTGAAGTTTTTCTGTATTTCTAATAATAACGGAGAAAAAAATTAAAATAGAAATTTCAAAAAATTCACTTTTTTCGATATAACTCAAAAACTAAAAATAATTTTCGAAATTTTCGAAAGCTCTTGACATGAGCCTCCGAATGCGCAACTTTTTCCCTATTTGACCGACTTCGTAGCTCTTACCGTTTTCGATATCCCCATGCTGTTCAACCTTATCTTGGACAGACTATATCATTAGAAATTGTAAAAACTTCACAAACAATGAGATTTCCTCAAAATTCTTGAACACACAACATGTTTCCCTAATGAAATAGTTCATTAATTGTACCAGTATATCACCTGACGAAGGTACTGTGTTAGCAAAACATATTGTGTGTTCAAGAATTTTGTGGAAATCTTATCTTTCGTGAAGTTTTTACATTCGCCATGGATTTTCATCAAGTAACGGCCGAGTCAATTCAAAAAATTATTAGAAATCGTTTAACAATCTGTGGTTCCAGTATGCCATATTTTGAAAGTTTGGTGATGTTTTGTATGTGTTCATAAATTATTGTTATTATAATAATATGAGGTTTCTGATCGATTTGTCTATTTTTACATCGTTCAGATCATCCATATAGTTTGATTCAAATTTGGAAGTGTTTTTCATCCGTTTTTCAATTTTTGTCCAACTTTTTTCTCATGAATTCGCATGCAAACTTCGTTTCGCATAGGTTTGACCATGAGATGCATATCGACCGAAAAAAAATCGCATACGAAAATTATCCATCTATTTCAAAATACAGATATCACAATTTCGCCCGGAAATCTAAAATATTCGTATGCGCAACCGATTCGCATATGTTTGAGAATAGCACCCCATTGGACATGGAAAATTATGACGAAGATGATGATTATATAATTGTTAACCCTTAATTACTCGCGCTGGTGTATTTTGTACACCAGCGCCAAAGGACCCCGCACGAAAACACGGGAAATTGGCTCTCGGTCGAATTGGCTGAAATGTTACTATGTTGTTGTGGGATGGCTCATTGAAAAAATATGTGAGTTTGAAACGTTTTGTATGTATAGTTTCTCAGATATAAGCCGACAAAGTTCGTAAAAACGTCGTATCGGGGTAGGATTTACAAAGAAAAAAAACTGTTTTTTTAGTATAAATAAGACAAAATAAGCTAGAAAATGTATTTATTTATTTATTTATTTATTTATTTCAAGTTCGGGATACAAACAGGTAAAACCCATACAAGCATCCACTAATAGTTACAATAACAATAGATCCTTCGGTAGTCTAAGAGGTACAGGAATAAACTGAATTGTATTCATTATAAGATTAAAAATTGAAAATATGTCTTACAGTTATTTTGAAAGAATTAAATGTCATGGAGAATATATCTAAATTATTACAATATTTGTTGAAACAGTAACACATTCTGGTGATTGGAGAATTTTTTCCCAAATTTGTGTTGTAACTAGGACTAGTAACCCATACAACACACGGACATCCTATGGATGTCCGATGGATATCCATTCAGAATATTCTGGATATCCGTTGGACATCCAAATCTTATCCAAAGGATATCGTATGGATGTCCAATGGACGTACTTTGGCCACCGTTTTGTATGTCCATAGGATATCCATCATGTATGTCCATAGGATATCCATCATGTATGTCCATAGGATATTCTTCATGTATGTAAATAGGATATCCATCATGTATGTCCATAGGATATCCATCATGTATGTCCATAGGATATCCATCATGTATGTCCATAGGGTATCCATCTTGTATGTCCATTTGATATCCTCGTTATTAAGAATATCTATGGCTTCAGTTACAAATGCATATAGAAACTTATTTGCATATGCTGGTTTTCCATTTACATGAAAAATATCTATTATACTAATGGCTTTATTTGCCCCATAAACACTTGACAAAATAGGGTGCAACTGGCTCCCAGAACTTTTTGATAAAGGCACATTAATCAGTGAATCTATTACATGATTACCAATTTGAGATGATAGTTGAGAGTTTTTGATGAAATTCTCAATAATCCTATTCATACCAAAATGGTAATATTTCCTGGTTTCACTTCTTTTATATCAACAACTCTTGGTGTATTTAATAATTTTCTCGCATCAAGAGGAAGTTCTGGGTGAGAGGGTGTCAATATATGTAGAAGGTTGGTAGTTATTGCTATTTGGGGTACATTATGCTGAAGCGCTCACTGTCCCAACTGAAAAGTCAGTGACTTATGTGCAGTTTGATTACCCAGTTATATTGTTTTCTATATAGAAGGAATATTTGTAATGCTTTGGGTAATCTCAACATTATCATCAATGGATGAATTATTACTGCTAGAGCTGAACCTCGAACTGAACCCTCCAGATAAATTTTCATTAGTGCAGATAGATTTACCATTGATAGAAGCGGTCATAGTTACTGCTTTGGTTACTGACATTTGTGAAGATGATGGACCATCCATAATGCTACAGGTTGATGAATCGACTGATGAATCTCTCATTATTTTACCAGAATCTAGTTCCTTCCTCGTTTTCTCAAAGACATTATTCAACATTTTTTCCTCCTGATATATGGTTTGTCCATCTTCAAAATTATCAGATTGCTTATTGATACTGTGACAAAATCGATGAGAAGGGATTATACATATATACCGATACACTGCAAAACAGAATTCTGAAACACAAAAAGACCAAATCGGGTTTTATTGACATTTTTGACATGTTTTGATTGAAATGCAATGGTAATTACGGTGATATCATGTACAGTGTGTTTCAGAGTTGAGAAGACAAAAACCTATAGAGGAGATGTCGCTGAGCAAAATATTGAAGGAAGTTCGTATGAACATAAGTCTAGAACTGCTTCGTTTCCGAGTTGGGGAAAATACAAATGCATAGGGTTTATCGAGAAATTACTCGCAGTTTGGGAATCCTTCGGATAGGAAGATATTGTTGTTTACTATCTTTTCTTATTTCAATTGTTCCATAGGTATTTGATTACTGTTGTAGTAAAAAATAAAGAGAAAGTTAAGACAAACTACTTACCTACTTCTATTTGAAAAAAAATTTATATATACATGTAGAATCGACTTGTGGAAAAAGTAGGGCCCTATCGATGTCTTGAGTTTCCTCGTCATCAAGTTTTTCATATTATGTTCAAACCATCAATGATTTGATTCATGTACAAGTGTGGAGAAAAACCGGAAAATTGAACTATTGAACTGTTCTTGCAATTCAAACTCATTCATAATGATTTCGGATATCTCATGGATATCCATGAGATATCTACTGAAGGATATCCATGTCAAATCCTTCGATGGATATCTCATGGATATCCATTTCAAGTCCAGGAAGGTATAAAAAAATATGAGTATTCTGCCAATGGTTTATTTCGTGTACAAGTGTGAAGAAAACTCAGGAATTTGAACTATCAAAATAATCTTGCAATTTAAGAACATCAATAATTTCTGTGGATATCTTATGGATATCCATAAGATATCTGCTGAAGGATATCCATTTCAACTCCTTCAATGGATATCTTATGGATGTCCATTTCGAATCCAAGGATATCCCGACCAGAATTGGACATGAACTGGATGTCCATAGGATATCCAGTGTTATCTGGGAAGTAATTGTCTATTTCTAGTATATCTTTGAGGAACATGATAAAAAATCATAGACACTAAATTAGGAGAATCGTAACAATTTTTTATGATTTTGTACATAAAGAGTAAATCCGTAATTATTCGTCGTTGTTCAAGAAGCTGTATTTTATAAAGAGAACGAATTTCACTGATGCCAACAGTTATGTAAACCTTCGTTATTTTGAAGTGGAGAAACCTTACAAATCTATTCTGGAGTATTTCTAATCGTAATTTATAAACATTATAATGTGGGTTCCATACTACACTGGCGAAATTTAGTTTGCTGTGAACAAAAGCAAAATAAACAGATTTGATAGCTGCCTCATTATCAAAGTCCTTGCATGTTCTGCAAAAAAATCCCAAAGCTCTATTACAAGAATTAAGTAGGTACTCAAAATGTGGGTTGAAAGTCATTTTTGTATCGAAGTATACACCAAGATCCTTGATTCGGTCCGTTCTTTTGACTATACTATCATTCAGTAGATATTGGAATTCTATAGGGACAATGTTTTTACTGAAAGATATACTCGCACATTTGCTGACATTGAGTTTCATTTTGTTACGGTTACAATATTCAGTGAACCTATTTAGATCTTCTTGAATCTTTGAGCAGTCCCTAATTGTCAGCACTTTTCTGAATATCTTCAAATCGTCAGCATATAACAGCATGTATCTGTGAATTTTTGAAACAGCTGTTCAGATCGTTAATAAACACTGAAAACAGTAAAGGACCCAGATGTGAGCCCTGAGGGACTCCTGAAGTTACCACGAAAGAGGCAGACCTATATCCATTTATGTTCACAAGTTGACTTCGATTATAAAGATATGACGAGAGCCATCTCAGGAGATTTCCCTGTATACCAATTCCAGAAAGTTTCGATATAAGGAGGTTGTGATCGACTTTATCGAACGCTTTGCTGAAATCAGTATACAGTGAATCCACCTGCGCTTGATTGTCTAAGGCATTCGAGATGTATTCAGAATATATAACCAAGTTTGTTTCAATCCCTCGTTTGGAGAAAAATCCGTGTTGGCATTCTAAAATCGATGATTTAAGACTATGAAACATAATGTCATAAATTAAGCTTTCAAATAATTTGCTGAATATGGATAATTTGGAGATACCGCGATAATTATTCACAAAGTTTCTATTGCCGGAATTTTTGTATATTGGAACCAAAAGAGCAGTTTTCCAGGCATCTGGGAAGGTACCAGACTGCATGGATTTGTTGAAAATAACACAGAGTGGAAAGCATAAACTGGGAGCACAGTATCTAACAAAATATGAGGGATAGCCGTCTATTCCGGCTCCCTTGTTAACATCTAAAGAGTTAATTTTAGCGAGTATCATTTCTGGAGTGAATTCTATTGAGTTCAGTAGATTATTTGTGCTGGATTGAGGAGAAAAATGATGGGTTTGCTGATGGGGCTCGTATACGCTTCGAAAATAGGTAGCGAATAAATCACATATTTGTTTGCCGTTTTCAGCGGATGTGTCGTTGTAAAACATTTTATTAGGAATACCAACCTCATTTTTGCAACAATTTATATATTTCCAGAATTTTTTGGGATATGTTATAATTTCATTTTGAATATTGTTTGTGTACATTTTGTAGTCATTAGATATAAGATTTTTACTTCTGCGTCTCAGAAGTTTGAATTCTTCATAATAGTATTGATTATTATATTTTTTCCACTTTTTGTGCATCTGATTTTTTTGTTTTATACATTTTATTGTATCGATAGAAAAGTATACAGGAAATTTTTTATTTTTTATGGTTACTTTAGGAACATGCAGAATGGTACCTTCCTGTAAAATTTTGTAGAATACAGAAATTCCTTGATCAACTGATAAGTTAGAGAGCTGCTCGTCCCAATCATAATTGAGAAAAAAATTGTTGAGCTCGTTGTAGTTACCTTTTCTGAAATTATAAAAAATTTGATCTGTTTTGTCAATAACTTTGATATTGAGACAACTAATGTAAAACTCAATGGGTGGATGATAAGAATCAGGATATACTAAGGGAATGTCACTCTTTTCTAATTTTGATAAGTGAATTTTAGTGCAAAAAACCAAATCTAATATTCTATCATCTACGTTCTTTATATCATTGTGCTGTGAAAATTCACCAAATGTTAAGAGATCGATCAATGAAGAGTTAGAGTTATCAGTGTTCGTTGGAATAAAGAAAGTTTTACATTCACTGGGAATCCAACTAATGTGTGGAAAATTGAAATCACCAAATATGATGATAGGTTCACCTGTGAGTTCATCGAGGTTTGCTTGTAGTTTTGAAGTGAAACATAATCTGGCATAGTCATCCCTGGGAGGAAGATAAACGCAGCATACATGGATCTTCAAATTGTTGTCATTGTGGATGGTTATCCATAAGTCTTCTGCGTCGCTCTGAAAGCGCTCTCGAAGCGTAACACCAATTGTATTTTTAACACCTATTAGTACACCTCCCCCGGATTTTTTGTTATCGGCACACGGAGCACTTTCGCGGTCGCGGCGATAAACATTATAATGTGATGTTTTCATCACTCAAATACATGTCTAGTTATGATCACATCAACTATAGTAAATCAGGGTGTATACGAGGCACGGTAAAAAAATTCATTTTTCGGAAAAAAATTCGAGCACTATTCCAAAACCAACAAGTTATATTTTGGTGAGACATTATAGTTTCAGTCTATTGTAGGCTTCGGAAACGTATTTTCGTTCTTGATAACTATCTCTGTTCGAAATATGAATTCTTTGAATTTTGTGTTACAACCCTTTTGAAAATCAATTGACAGCTTGTTTTTGATCACAATTAAAAAGGATTGATTGATACTGTTGATTGAATGAAAGCTGAGGTAACTCACTAGCGAATTCAGTTGTCCAATATTTCGTTTCATTTAGAAACAGGGTGTGTTAGATTTTGTTGAAGATTATTTAAAATGCTTCAATTGAATATCTCGAAAACAGTTCCGTTAATTTAGATCTTATTTTACTCACACTATTGAATATGTTGACTATCATATGCAAAAAGTTCTTAAATTTTTTATGTTTCCTTTCTGAGATATGCATCCCTATAATACCTGTAATACTGTAAACTCAAAAATTGATATGTCAGAAACGAAACATGAAAAATTGAAAAACTTTTCGCAAATGATAGTCAACATATTTGAAATAATGTGAGTAAAATGAGATCAAAATTGACGGAACTGTTTTCGAGATATTCAATTGAAACATGTTAAATAATCTTCAACAAAATGTAACACACCCTGTATCTAAATGAAAGGCAATATTGAACAACTGAATTTGCTAGTGAGTTACCTCACCTTTCTTTGTGATCAAAAACAAACGTCAATTGTTTTCAAAAAGGGGTATAACACAAAATTCTAAAAATTCATATTTCGAACAGAGATAGGTAAAAAGAATCAAAATACGTTTTCGAAGCCTACAATAGACTGAAACTATAATGTCCCACCAAAATATAACTTGTTGGTTTTGGAATAGTGCTCGAATCTTTTTTCCGAAAAATGAATTTTTTGACCGTGCCTCGTGTACACCCTGATTTAATATAATTTATGTGATTAATACTGGACATGTTTATGATTTCCGATCAATATATTTTCTAGCTTATTTTGTTTCATTTATACTAAAAACAGTTTTTTTCTTTGTCAATCCTACCCCGATACGACGTTTTTACGAACTTAGTCGGCTTATATCTTAGAAACTAAACATACAAAATTTTTTATGCACTAGCGGGCGGTAAAGTGCACTTTATCGCCCAGATTTGCGGGCGTGAAGTAGTACTTTACCGCCCGCGGGCCAATTATCGCCCACGGGCCATAAAGTGCACTTTACCGCCCGCTGTTCTCAAGTCCCTTATATCCACACATCCATTTGTGGAATACCAATATTTGAACTCTCAGCAAATTCTATCGTAATGATTATAATACATCTTATATTGTTCATCTGATTCAATCTTCGCTATAACTTCCTTCTTTGAATAGTTGCTTTCTGGCTGTCTGAAGTTTTTCGCGAAAAGATGACAATTTCAGCTTGTTTTTTGGATGTATTGCTAGAAAGCAACCATCAGATTGATTGACAACGTCAAATTCCGGTAGGTATATACTGGGTATACATATTGTTACATCTCAAGGAATGAATCTCTGTTAGTGAACGAAGAGTTTTATTCTTACGATAATTGCGATATTCGTACGGTAATTTTAATATGTAGATTATACACATAGACATTGCGCTTCTCTTGAAAACTGAATTTATGAGTAACATATGAATTGTAGTTTGTTGAAATCTAGTCATTACTTGTGACTCGGGAAATTAACCACTAGCGCATAAAATTTTGTATGTATCACGTGTGTAAAATGGGTTTATGGCCTTCAGCGTGTAATTATTCACGCCACAGGCCATAAACGCCTACTTTACGCCCTTGATACATAAATAACTATCAAACTCACATATTTTTCTAATCGGCCATCCCACAACAACATAGTGAAATTTCAGCCAATTCGACCGAGAGCCAATTTACCGTGTTTTCGTGCGGGGTCCTGTCTTGCTACCATCGAACGTAGAATTTTTTTTGTGGCTCTAGACTCCCACCTAACCAATGTCTAACATGTCTGGGAAGTGATAGATCAGATTTGTGTGTGTGTTTGTACGTAAATTTTGACGCGTTGTCACGTTGGTGCCCGTTGGTGCGTTGGTTATCTAAGTATTCAATATTGTATACAAACACGTTAGTTGTGTATTATGTGGACGCACTAAAAACAGAGTGACTTTTTTTTTTCAATTGCATTTCCTCGTTGGACCCAGCACCAGATCCAACGCCCCATTAGTCGAAATTTGTGCGGGGTTAGGAAAGCATACGTTTTTGAATCACTTGAAAACAAGTCAAATTCATGGTGGTGTACAAAATACACCGCGCGGGAAAAAGTTCGAATTAATTAGCGCGAGTAATCAAGGGTTAATTATTGAAACCTACTTTCAATTTGTTTGTTTTTCATGAGTATATTAGCTGACCTGGCAAACGCTGTCTTGCCATGAATATAATTTTCTGTCAAAAAATGACAAGGTTCGCGCATTGATAACAAATTGCGAAGTGACACTTTTTTTCAGATTCCTACGTTACCATGATACCTTGCACAAAACAATGCGCGAAGTAAAACAGTGTTATGTAAAATATATGAAATATTTATATTTCAACTTTATGGTCCTCAATCGAGCAAACATCCACGAAATAATTTATTTCTGAATGTTCAACAATAACTTTGTTTTATCTCTTGGAGCGCACGAATGGAAATTCCTATTATGTTCGTGGAACATCGTGCGTACCTAAGGAGGATAGGAGGAGGCCTTTTAAGCCAGTTCAACACTATTTTTCATATCAAGCTATCACTTTAAAACTATATTTTTCGACGTTTGTAGAAAAAATTTTGTTTGCAACTCGAGTGCGAAATACTTTTGTCATCTCGACTATTTTTTTAACTCGGCTACGCCTCGTTAGAAAAATCAGATCTCGATCACCAAAGTAGCATTTCGCGCTCTAGATACAGAAATAACTAGTTCCTACAAACGTAAAAAAATGACGAGGTTTGCGCATTGCTAACAATTTGCAAAGTGCCATTTTTTTTTCAGTTTCTTACGTTACCACGACCAATTGTGCGAAGCAGTGCGCAAAGTACATATACTTCGCGCATCCTAATGTAAACTATACCTATGAGATTTTTGTATATGAACTTTATGAGGGTATGAGGGAGAGCTACGCTCATGGAAAGTATACCACAGTTTTCCAGGCTGAGGTCTTTGCCATTCTGGCAGTAGCGGAGAGGCAAGAGGTGAAAGAGGAACCAGAGCAGAAGATTTACATCTGCTCGGATAGTCAGGCGGCTCTCAGGGCTGTCTGCCATACTAAACCAAGCTCAGCTTCGTTTTTTTTTTATTGCTTGAAGCGCACGAAAGGGAATCCCTATAATGTTCAAAGAACATCGTATGCGTTCCTAGGGAGGATATAGGGACGAGAGGTAGGTATTGGTGCAGGAATGTGGCGATGCTCTTGAGAAACTGGCTGAACAGAAGGAAGTCGAACTAGTATGGGTTTTGGGGCACAGGAGGGTGCCCGGGAACGAGGTGGACGACGAGCTGGTTAGAATCAAATCCGCGACACCGTTCTGAGGACCGGAGCCTGCACTGGGCATAACGGACGAGGCACTAGAAGGATATATTGGAGGCGTATAGGCGGCTGCAGGCAATCGAGAGACCTGGTGGCCGGTCCAAGCAAGCCAAAGACGGCTTGATTACTGGGCAGGGATCGCCAAGTCCTGCGCCTTCTTATAGGGGTACTGAAAGGGCACAACAGGTTACGCAGACACCTATCACTCATAGGTGTGGAAGATAGTCCCACTTGCCGTGAATGCGGAGAAGATGAGGAGACATCACTTCACTTCCTCGGAGAGTGTGAGGCGTATGGAACGATGAGATTCGAAACCTTTGGAGTAGATGAACTACAACAGGGAGATTTGGTCGGATTAGAGTGGACGGACATCTTGACCTTCATCAGAAGCAGGGGAAGGTTCGAAGAGGACTTGCCTGGCTACAGCCTCCCCACAATACTACTACTACTACTTATGAGGTCCATAATCGAACAAACATCCAAGAAATCATTTTTTTCTGAATGTTCACAATATCTTCTCTTTTACTTTTGGAGCGCAAAAAAGGAATTTTCTATAATGTTCGTGGAACATCGTGCCTATAGAGGATAGGAAAAGGCCTTTCAAGCCAGTTGAACACTATTTTTCATAAAAAGCTGAGCATTTAGAACTATATTCTTGACGTTTGTAGAAAAGATGTTGTTTGCAACTCGTACACGAAATACTTTGGTCACCTCGACTATTCTTTTGACTCGGCTGTGCCTTGTTAAATAAATCAGATCTCGATCACCAAAGGGGCATTTCGCGCACTAGATAAAAAACTATCCTAGAATATATTTGTTCAGTTATTATATTAGACCCTCTCATTATTCATCATTCCAGATTTTTTGGGATTTTCTATCATCGTCTTCATAAAATAAAAACAGGAATACTATCTCAATATACGTGTCAACTACACAGATCAGATGATTTGTCCCAAAATGTCACTGACTTTGGAGAATCAGATGAAATTCACTAACTCTTTAGTGACAATTTGTATTGAAAAATGTTTGGAGAAGAGAAATAAAGGTATATAGAAAAAAAAACAAATTTTTCTTATCATTGGACGTTTCGGAAACGAATCTGCTCCCGTTTTCAACATGAAAAATGGATTTTTTGTATGGCAAATTCGTATTTGTCCTGACACGTTTCAGTTCTCAGTGACAATTGGTAACGTTGACAGTCAAATGAGTTACAGGATGTTTTCATTAATTAATCTTGAATTCACCATTTTCATTTTCAGATTTCAGTAGTCATGAATACCATGTTCTATCTACATCAACTGAACAGGAAGCAATGCTATTGTCTCCGTTCAGAAGAATGCCAGTACCCTTTCATTATTTCATTTTCTTTTTCTTTTCAGTTTGGCTCCATGAGAGCGTCTTTGGTAAATTTCTCAAACTACTGTTTATTACATTAGCTGATTTGGCAAACGTTGTTTTGTCCTTTACCTAGATCCATTTCTAGAAAATATTCCATTGCTCAAATATTCATCAACACACTCATAATTTTGTTTTCAACTTCTTTTTAGTTCGATAATCTATCTCTTCAGTTTTTCTAATCATACTATCTATGTTTTACTTCTATTCAGTTTAGCATCGAGTTTGGCTATCTATAAAAGCGTGTTCGATTATATATTTTCAAATTACTATCCATTACCAAGCTCGTTCTCCATATTTGATTCACCATCTTGAATTTCATAATTTTTAAGAAATAAACATGAACTCCGACCCCAAGAATTCATTTTCATGTTCTGGTTCCCACGAAAAGGAATATCCTGTAATGTTCAGAGAACATCGTGATAACCAAGGAAAATAAGGTAGGAATTGGTGTTTTTCTTGAATTTCTGGAGGTTATATGCCTCGGGAAACACCTCCCTTGGCAATGTGTTCCAGAGCGTCGCTGTTCGTTGGATGAACGAGTCTTTGGAAAGAGATGTTCTGCGGGTCTCCAAAGTGACCACGAAGAGGTGCGAAGCCTCAACTCGACGGGTTAATCTCGCGGGGACTGCCAAGGGAGGTACAATTGTTGATATTTGAGAAGAGCATCGTCCATGAAAATATCTATAAAATAGAGCCAGATCGCCAACTTCTCTACGGTGTTCCAGAGAAGTGAGTGAGTTTGTGAGCGAGGCATCACCCACAAGACGAATTGCCCTTTTTTGGACAGAATCCAACAGTTTCAGGGTATGTTTGGTTGCTGCACTCCGAATGTGGAAACAGTATTCCAGGACTGGTCGGATCGGTGCCTTATAAATCATAAGCAGCTGACTGGAATTGAAATACTCCTGGCACGAAACAAAAAAACAAGTTTTTGGGATGATCTTTTCTCAATTGATCTCACGTGATTTTCCCAAGAGAGGTTATTGATACCAAGCATCGAAATGGATGTCTTCAAAGGTATGGTTAGTCCTCCCAGATGCAAATTTTGAATAGAATCGAAAACTCGTTCGCCATTTCGAATCAGCCATTTTCAATGTCCCAATTCCGACAAGTCGATCATAATCTCCGACACCGAAAACCCTCAGATATCAATTTTGAATAAAATCTGACCATAATCACGGAAGTTGTCCACCATATTGGATCGCCATCTCGAATTTTCAAATTCTGACGAGAGAATCACAATCTCCGACCCCGAGAACCCCTACATACAAATCTTGAATGGAATCCATCATGATTACAAAACTCGTTGCCATATTGGATCCGTCTTCATGAATTTTGAAGGTTTGATTGAAGAATCATGATCTCCGACCCCGAAAACTTCCAGATACCAATTTTGAATAAAATCAGATCACGAAACTCGTCTGCCATATCGAATCCGCCATCTTGAATTTCCTATTCAAAAGATAGCTCACGACCGATCCTCTTACCTACCGAATACGCACAAAAAATCTAGAACAAATTGTTCGAGCCGTTTCGAAGGTGTTTGACTCCTAACACCGTGACACGGTATATAAATAAACACTATACCATTACCCTGAGAGATCAGTCAACTGTGGATTAGGTTAGGTTAGGTTCCATGTGAGTGGGGCGAACACCTCTCCTCCACTGCGACCCCAGATGGGTCTATTGTGGCTCACCCCTAGAGGTTACAGTTCACCGTACAATCCACATCTTTTTACAAAGTTCATGGTTGAATTGGGTGAGATTTGTCTGAAATCGATAGGTTCTAGGTTGGTAAAGCCAAATGTGTCGAACCTTAGTCTTTCTAAGCTAGAGCATGAACATAATATGTGTTCAGCCGTTTCGTCTTCCACACAACAGAACCGACAGTCCGTTTGTTGGTTCAGACCCATCCTTCCCAGGTGGTATGTTAGACGACAGTGTCCCGTAAGCAGTCCAGTCAGAATTCGCAGGTTACCCCTGCTCCATTCTAGGATCTGCCTGGTTATTTTTTCCGATGGTTTAGGCAGGAACGCCTTCGAATGGGTTAATCCTGGTAATTCGGACCAGTACGTGAGTGTTTTTCCCTCCGCCCAGCCCGAGATAGTTGTTTTCGCCGCACTTGCGGTGATCAGATGGATTATATTCGACTCCCTTTTTGCACCTTCAAACACTATTTGGAGCGACTCCAAGGCATATTATAATATTCTCAGAAGTGCAATGAAAACATACGCGAAGAATTGAAAACCTCCTCCATTTCTGCTTGAAGTATCTCTATTGACAATTTGACGCAATTAAACAGTAAAAGCACCAAAAATAATTAAGACACTTTGATGCCTATTAAATTCTTGATGGTAACGAGGACACAATTAGTTCATCTTGTCGATATCAATTTCCTGATGTTCCCCTTCAATGACTCTTGTTGTTGTTGTTGTTGTTCTTGCTGAATAATTGAGGCAAGAAGCAGGACCGTAATGGGGCATTTTTTCAACAAATGATTTCGGAGTATTAACACATTTTCAGGAGGAGATTGAAACTGAATATCTGATTCTAGAATGCTCTTTATATACTAGGTATATGTTCACTTGATAATCAGTGTATACAGGCTGATCCACGGTGGATGGCCTATTAGAAGTATCTGGAGAATGAGAAGACAGAACATTCTTAAAATTGGGATGCTTTGATCATTGAACATTCTCTATCCGTCTAAAATATTTTCATCGATACAGTGTTGCCACTTCTATCAGAAACAACTAGCAACTTCGTAATTTTAAATAGAGCACCCTTTTTAGATTCTTCCTGAAAAGCTGATTTCATCAATGCATCACACTTGGGGTCTAGCAGGAATGATTACATAGTTCAAAATCGAGATTTTTCAATTTCAGGATTTTTTTGTGTCGAAACTATTCATTATTGATCGAAACGGCTCACATGTCCCTATTTTAACTTTCGATTCACTATCTACTGACATCTAATTGGAACAGATACAGGGTGATCAGAATTCTGAATCTTGAAGCATCCTGTATTTTTCCAATAAAATTCCAGTAGATAGTCAATCAGAAGTCGAGATAGGGACATGTAAGCCGTTCTGATCGATAATGAGTTGTTTCGACACAAAAAAATCCTAAAATTGAAAAATCTCGGTTTTGAACACCCTTTATCTCTGTAATCATTCCTGCTGGACCCCAAGTGTGATACATTGATGAAATCAGCTTTTCAGAAAGAATCTAAAAATGCAATAAAATACAGGGTGTTCCGATTGAAATAACAAAGTTGCTAGTTGTTTCTGATAGAAGTGGCAACACTGTATCGATGAAAATATTTTAGACGGATAGAGAATGTTCAATTATCGAAGAAACTCAATTCTCAGGATGTTCTGTCTTTTCGTTCTCCAGATACTTCTAATAGGCCATCCACCGTGGATCACCCTGTATATCAGAAAGTCAGGATTAGAAATCGGAAAAATGAAGTTTCGGAAGCGAATCATATAACATTTGAGTTGAAGGTGTAATATAGGTTGGTGATTCGATCTTACTGAATCCGAGAATGCTTATTGTTACCAATTCGAAATCCTGACTTGAAAAAAGATATTCATGGCCGCCCTTTTTTACAGTTTTTTGTATATATCCTAAAAAGCTATGAGGTTTAGCTCAAAAATTGTTTCATACAAATATATTCTACATTGATTTTTGAAGAAAAAAGTCTTCTATTAGTTTATTCTAAAAATGAACAGTGGCGGAGATATGGGGGGGAATAATATTTCAATTCTAAATATCTTGAGAAATAAAGGTACCTAGTTTCAAACAATTGTGCTTATGAAATTAAATTCACCAGTGACTCAAGAATCTCATGAGCTATGTATACTATGTACACTATGTATAAGACGATGAAGGTGCCCATTAAATTTTTTTTATTCATATCAGTCAGGATGAGAAATCGAAAAAATCTAGTCTCAGAAGCAAAAAATGGTAGAAGATACTACGGGAGGCGTATTGCGAAAAGGGTACTCAATTGTTCACGAAAACATAGTAAGGTAATATGAGGAATGAAAATAACATTTCTGTATGGAAAAGGATTGCACTAGACCTGACTCTGACTGAATGAACCTTCTTCCAAAAAATTATATTTTCTGGAAAATTACTAGAGTGAAGAAATAAAGAAAAAGTTGACTCCTGGCAGGGATTGAACCCCAGCCACCGTAGTCAGTCCACCGAGCTATTATTATTATTCGAGAGTTCTCATTATGAAGACAGGAGAAATATCGTTTGTTCCTTGTCGAAATGGGGACGGGTTCATCCGCATTCCATCCACAAATCACTCGTGAAAAGCGTATCTGATACGTTCTGCAGCGATGACCATCTAAGTACGGGATTACACACATTCAAACTCTGGAAACTCGTCTCGGCTTCAGCACTGGCGCAGAGACCTGTTGCGTTCGCTTTGAAAAATTCGCCTCCGGGAGGAACCAGTCATTGATGAAATAAACCTCTGGTGCGCTCACTCTTCATTTGTTTCGTCAGACTGGTTCTTGATATAAACAATTGAATTTCAGACGATGACGTGGGGTTCACATATCGAATGTTAGATGGCGTGATTCTTAGAACTTATGATCAACATCAGCTCTACCAACCTTGATGCGGCTAAATCGCAAAATGTATTCCCTATCTTCATTGGTCACAATTCGGTCACAATTGTCACATTGATGCCTGTAATTTTGGTACGGCACCAGACTAAATTCAGCGACATTCACCCACGCCATGTTATGTTCATCGAAGTAGGCGAAAATCAAGGAATTGTAAAACAGGAAAAGATTGAAGTGCGTACACCAGAGGTTTATTTCATCAATAACCAGTCATTGCACGGCGTTCGATGTGAAAAAGTTGATGTCAAGATGTCATCGTTTTGTATATTCAAAGAACGCAATTTTAGAGACTTCGCGTTTTCAATCTATTTCGACCTTGCTGAAATCGAAAATGCCAGTTACCAACTAGAGATCCCAACCGGAAATCAGATAGGTATTGAATGTGGCGCCAAAAACGAAGATAAACACTTTATCTGCTACCAATAACCTATATGAATGTAATGCAAACATCAAACTATAGCCATTTTTCCTCGTAGTTAACCACGCATTTCATAGGCTCCTCGCAACAGGATGCACAAGAGTTTTTATGTTATCTGCTAGAACGAGGTCGTCAACATGGTCGTAAAAGAACCGAACCCGAACCCAACGCCACCCAAGTAACATTTTAAATGCCTAATAGCTTCGATGAGACTTTAAAGAGGTTATGTGAGCGCAAATTATGGGTCTAATTTGTTCTACCGTTTTATGAATGTCCTGGAAAAAGCATATTGGCCTTCATGTCCATATAATCCTATCAAAAGGCTTTGATATACTATGATAGAACTATCGCATAAAACAATTTGGCATTCAGCTCACTTCGGTTTTAAGAGAGAGTCATTGAAATTCTTCATCAAAACTATTTACTCTTAACAGCCCTCTTAAAACTCTAAAGTTTTATTAGTGTCTCGAATTTGACCAAGAGGTTCTGAACTAATAATCCTATGAAAATACGTCAAAAAGCAATCATAAAACCAAATTTACACTAGGCCCATTAGGATTTGAGTGAGGCAATAATGAAACTTATTGGCATTATTCTAGCTATGTGAAAGTAATTATTGAAACCTATAAGCCACAATGAATTCATCGAAGTCAATCATAAAATCTATAGGATTTATGAAGTTTTATCTAGAACCGTGTTAAACCCAAATCCCATAATATAAACGTTGAAATGGACTCACAAGAAAATAAATAGTGTGAAATTAAGAGAAATTGCAACTCCAAGCGGAAAAATGAAGAGAATTACTTAAGAATCAAAAATCAAGTCGTGAGAGCAACAGTAAATCAGAAATCTCAAGCCCAAGCAATTCCAAACACTGCGTCTTTCAATTCATACCACCTGAATCCACCAAATAGCAAGAATTCATTAGGACCTGATGTTCATGAAGTACCATCAACGAGTCAGAACGTAATGGAAAATACTTCTGATCATCGTGTTTCTGAATGGGAACTAGGAAGCGAGGAAGTTGACAACAGTTTTGCACAAATTATGTCAGATGGCGAGTAGAGCATGAATTTGAGAGAATGGAGCAATCAACACAATATCAGGCGAATTGCACTGAGTGTAGGTTGCATGTCTATGTTTCCTACTCGGTTTACTACTTTAAACCATATACGTATTAATAAACAATACGGATCATAACGGGTGCCAGGATGAAGCCAAAAATATGAAACAAATGAATATCCATAAGGATTTGGTGGCATGATACGCATGCGCCATGCGCTATTACAGTAGTCATCAAAGACATGCGTTTCGGTGGACAATGACGTTTACTAGCCTTTCAATCAAAGCAGTATGTGTCTGATCGTTTCTAAACTTTTCCTTATGGATAGTCATTTGTCTTCAAAAATCGGCTTCATGTTTCGCTATGGAAACAGATAGAGATTACCCGTAATGATTATTAATACGTAGGTATATGCTTTAAACCAATCACAAAATTCACAAAGTGAACACTGTAAACAACAAAAGTGGGGTTATGTTAATCCAACCAATGAGCACTAGCCAGGATATTCTTAAAGCTTTATAGTTTCATGAAGGCATTATCTTATAACCTTCTTAAATCAATCTTATCATTTTCTAAGCTTTGTTGTCATACCCAGGAGCAAATAGTCATAAGAATGGATTCGAATATGCAATAAGTAGGTACTTCAACAGGAGGAAGTCGTCCCATAAAATGCCTTATCATTACCTAAAGGTTTTAATCAAGCATTAGAGAAAGACAATTGGTTTTAAGTATATTTTGCGCCATATTTACTACAAACAGATGTCGGCCATTGATGGAAATGAAAATTTCAAGCGGAAAATAGAAAAGATGCATTGATACTGCCGTCGAAAATGTTGTTCTTCTACATTTTTCAAACGACTCACCCATATTCAGCAAACATTCACACATTCCAAATCTGGATCTGATGTCGTGACGCCGCTACCATAACCTGAGATTTTGGGATAGCGAGTAGATCAACGAGTTGGAGCAGTCCACTTCAAGAGTTTTGGCCTTAGAGGAGATTCATTCTTATTAACAGTGCCTTGAGGGCTATATATTCGATCACCCGTCAAATAGAACTGTTTGGAAGATAGTTAGGCTATAGGTTGTTCACTATGGAGAATCTTGGAAAACTTCAGTGGTCTGATAGAAAATGGACCTCAAAATAAGGGAAGGTATGTTGATTCAATTCGATTATGGAAGTCACTATGGACCGTAGGTATCAAGTGAGGATATCAATTAGACCTCTCATCTGGAATATTATGCATCACAATGTGGCTCAAAGAAATGAATCCTACAGTTGATTGAGGTAGCTGAAACCTTAACTTTACTTTTTCAACTTTGATTATGAGTCTCAGATAGATTTTCAGCTTATTAATTGATCAAATGATTCCATGAAATATTCTATCAGTCGCTCTTTTCATCTCGAAGGTAATTGGCTCCTCATTTACCAGTGAATTTCATCAGGAATATCAGTGTGATTGGGATGTAAAACTTTTACTTGATCTTGACAGTGAATGCAAATTGAATTTATAACTCATAACCTATAACTTACAAGACTCTGATGAAGTTCGATATATAGTTTGTAGTTTTCTGTGGCATCGTTTCGAAGTATCTACCTATTTGATGAAATTATCAGTTACTTCTTGAATATTTTTCATGTTGACAAGCAACCATACTTCAATGAATGACATGATGTTATATACATATGCAAGTTACATGGGGTGAGAACTGCATCGATCAATATATAGTATTAGTAGTAGTATAGTATAGTATATAAATTCCAGTAGACAGTGAATCAAAAGTTGGGATAGGGACATGTAAGCCGTTTTGATCGATAATGAATAGTTTGGACACAAAAAATCCTAAAATGGAAAAATCTCGATTTTGAACACCATATATCTCTGTAATCATTCCTGATAGACCTCAAGTGTGATACATTGATAAAATCAGCTCTTCAGTAAGAATCTGAAAATGCAATGAAATACAGGGTGTTCTATTTATAATAACGATAACGAAGTTTGGGTCCACTTCCGGTACAACCGAAAGTGCCACAATCTTCAAAATATTTTAGCCGGATAGCACTTATCAACAATAGTGAGCTACCGAATTTCCAAATTCGGCCCACCTAAGGTTCTCTAGATATTGATTGATGCAGTTTCTGGAGGGACACCCTGTATAGTACATCTCTACATCTATATTGTTGTGGAGAACAAAAAAAGTATATCAATTATGTGAACACAATCACAGATGTATAGATGATTATTATTATTATGGAAGTGAATTCGAATTGGAATTTGATGTGGAAGCCAACTAGTCTTTGACACTGCAGGTAGAAACCGATATATTAGCTACAACTAGTCAAGGCTGGAAAGCAAGGTTTGATAGGTGTTGTTACACTTTTGGCTCTGGGCACCAGAGTTGGAAGTGTATTAGTTAAAAACTGCCTAGTCATCAAAGTGAATGTGAGAATCATAGTCCACCAAATCGCTAAGGCGCTTAACTCGATAGATGGAAAGCAACCAGCTGGAGATTGCACCAGAGAAGACCAAACCTGTGATGCTGAGAGGACCTCGGAAAAAATCAGTCAGAGATGAACTGCGGTTTCTGATGAAGGCAGCTGAGATTGAGCCACAAAGAAGCGTAAAATACCAGACGACGTCGGCTCCTTTGGTAAACAATACATTTCATGAACGTCAAAATTGCAATATAATTTGAGAAATAGATTTTCTCGTACATTTGAAATAACTGCCTTTTTTATCAATATCATAAAAAGTAAAATGAAAAACCTCATTTATCGATTTTAGTAATTGAACAACAAATCAGGTATACCTCCATACATACGATATTGTCAATTCATGCATGAACTAGTGTAAACTTGAGAATGAGGAGTGATTATTGGTTGATTTCAGATAAAACTCCAATTTACCAATCTCCTTCTCCAATTCTTGATTCAGGACTGAGTTAAGTCGTGTATAAATTCCCTATATTGAAGAAAAAATTGTATTCCTGTTTTTTTTTTCTACTGGCCATATTCCTTATTTTCCTTACTCACATCAAATCTCGACTTTAGACCGTCCAAACGGGACCCCAAGGAAGAGGACATTCATGCACTTCCCAAATGAAAAAAAGATAGACTTCGAGGACAGCAGCCTCGGAAAAGACTAGTTGTACTATGAAAAAAGAACATCTGGTCACTCTAGACGTCATAGTTGAGCATATTATATTCATGTTGCTATTTGTTTTATTCTCATTTACATCAGAGCCGCTTCAGAGTTTCCAATTTTCCATTTCATGCAATTGATTGCTGAAATTTATATACTTCTGGCAATAACACTGAATCAGAATGTTCAGCTTACGATGTCTTTCTATAAAAAAAACTGTGTTCTGCTTCTCATCAAGTTTTGAATTGAGTAGAAGAAATCATGAAGAAAACAGATACAATCAATTAGCATCTAATGATGCATAAATATAGCATGGAAAACCGAAAATCCACAAAATCATCACTACACCTTTTCCAATTGTAATTCAGAAAGTGTAACTTGTAATTCAGATTAATAAAATGTAAGTCAGAAAGTGTAATTTGTAATTCAGAATAATTAATTGTAATTCAGAAAGCGTCAATTGTAATTCAGATTAGTCAATTGTAATTCAGAATGCATAACATGTAATTCAGATTAGTTAAATGTAATTCAGAAAGTGTAACTTGTAATTCAGAATAGTCCATTGTAATTCATATAGTGTAATTTGGAATTCAGAAAGTATCGCTTGTGATTCATAAATACTATGGACTTAAATAAGGGTAGGGAATAGAAATCAACGAATGGTTCATTGTGTGGTGAACATCAATATTTTATATTTATCGACCAACGAGCATATCTTGAAATGCCAGAATTGCAGCATGGTGAATGGTGGTGTGTTGTGCAGCCCTAGCACAATCACCTCCAACAATTGTATCTTTGGCCTGGTCAATATTCTGTTCTACATAGATAAACAAGTCGTTGTTCTTCAACACCCGGACCTCAAGGAGAATGGATGCATAGGTACCAATTGTTCCTAGTTTCTGAATCATAAGTGATACTTTCTGAATTACAAGTTATGCTTTCTGAATTACAATTGACGGTTTCTGAATTACATTTCACTATTCTGAATTACAAGTTTCACTTTCTGAATTACATTTCAGTAATCTGAATTACATATAACGCTTTCTGAATTACAATGAGCTAATCTGAATTTCAAGTTATACTTTCTGAATTACAATTGACTATTCTGAATTACAACTTATACTTTCTGAATTACATCTTATACTTTCTGAATTACAATTGAAAAAGGTGTAGAATAATAACATCATACCAATACAAATAACCGCAATAAGATAGGTCTGGACTCTTTTTCTACAATGCAACAAGATATTGCGACAGCTGTCCAAAACGACACTACAGTAGGCGACCAATGAAAATGTTTGCAATTTTTCGAAAGATCGTGAATTATAGCGTGTCTTATAATTTTTAATTTTTGTTAATTTTATTTTCTAGAAATAAAATTCAGAAAATGTATCTGTAAATTATCCCCTGAAGGGCGGGTTGGGTAAGTTACCACCTCTATTCTTCCCCTTACAAGCGTCCTTGCAAGGATCCTGATCACTGTGATGTTCCCTACTTTTCATGCATTTCTGGAAATTCCTTGTTTCATAAAGATTACCTAATATTCCTATAAATGGAAAATAGTGTGTATACTATAAAAAGTGAGCTATCGAATTCCGTTAATGATCAATTGAAGATCTTGCTGAAATCACAGCCTGGGGAACAAACAACCTGGTTGAATTCAACGCCACCAAAACTCAAGCCTGCATTTTCTCTAGATGCCCGATATTGTGGCTCTACCATCCCCACCAAGCCCACCATATCTATGCTCGGTATTTCCATCAGCAACACTCTTTCATGGGATAATCATGTCAGATCCATCGCAAAAAATGCTTCACAAAAACTGGGATTCTTGTTCCGTGCGAAAAGCTACTTTACACCTCCACAGCTTCTCATGATCTACAAAGCGCAGATACGGCCTGTTCTAGAATACTGTTCCCACATATGGGGTTCAGCACTAAAACATACGCTGATGCTCTTAGATTCCATCCAGAGAAGAGCCATTCGCCTGGTGGGTGACGCCACACTCACTCACTCTTTGACATCATTGGAACACCGTAGAAAGGTCGGCGACCTTTCAATTTTCTATCGATGCTTCCACGGGAAATGTTCTTCGGAAATCTCTGCTATCATTCCTTCACTAGCAATACCAATCAGACGAAGTAGACAAGCCCAGTCAGCACATCCTTTCGTTGTCAACCTCGAAAGATGTCGAAGAGCACTTTATCAAGACTCCTTCATCCATAGAACGGCTAGGCTCTGGAATTCATTGCTTGTGGAAGTATTCCCAACATCATATAATCTCCAAAAGTTCAAAAAAAATCCCAATACCTACCTCTTGTCCCTATCCTCCCTAGGAACTCACGATGTTCTTTGAACATTATAGGGATTCCCTTTCGTGCGCTCCAAGCGAAAAAAAAAATTAAAAACATCAAATGACAGTTGTTGTCAACTCACTCTCTGCGCGGACCAGGGTTGCCAATTCTTATTCCATCAGTAAATACCGTGTCAAAAATTCAGTGGATTTCAAAAGATCTGTCTTTCAAAATATCCTGTGGTTGTGTCTAATTGAATGACTTTCCGATAGACAGAAGTTTTCTGTTCACCTTATAAAGATTCAAACAAACCCTACAAAAACAGGAATTCAGAGGCAATTCTTAGACGCTTACCCATGTTGATGCAGTTTTCAGTAAAACAGGTTGGCCAAATTCTAAATATCTGATAGTTTCTCAGAAATGATGTCTGTTCTATTGTCTTGAAAACCCTCATAAAAAATATGTTCTACTTTTTTAATCAACAATACCTTTTTCTTCAACAATGATAACCTGTATCTAAACAACTTAAGTATGTCGTTTCACGACGTCCTAAAATGGGATCAAAATCACGTGACTTATTCATGTCATGGCGACGTCACAAAATGCCAAGAATTACATCTGAATCATGACGTCGTTGAGACGTCTTTTGATTACCTATAGAGGGTGGCAAAATATCATGCAATTTATGAGTGTATGTGATTCACTGAAGATTGATAATGAAGTAAAAGTTGTCGGAATATTTTTCGGTCGGTTATGAAATGTTTGAGTAGATCAGTAAATCAGGAGATCTACTGAAACTTCAGTAAAACTGGCAACCCTGTAGGGAACGGAAAGTGATTGCAGACAGAAAGTTTGTGTCTGCGGACGAAAAGTACTAGCCTCCAGAAATAGTCAGTTTTTTGTTCGGAAAATAGAACGTACAATGTGATTTTTGTAGAGGTAGACGAAAAGTATTCTTATCAAAATTACGTTCTTGAATATAGCGTGTTCGCAACTGAGATACATTTTAATTGGATTTCGTCATGCCATATTTCAATCACATCATCATTCTCATTGGAAACCACTTCAATTTGATTATATCTTACTTTTCAACGCTTTTGTTTGAAGTCGGTTCTATGTCTTTCGGAACTTAATAATATTCAGCAGACATGAAAGAGTAACCCAGAGCACACTTGTTGTTCATTTAATAAATTGCCAGCCAGAGGGTTTATATGCGAGGGTGGTTTTTGCTGCGTGACACGCATATCGTGTGGTGTTCATCCAGATATAGATTTGATGAAGATCAGATGTCCTGGTAAAAAGGCGTGAATATGTAAAATAGGAGTGTTGTCCGATATTCACAAGATATAAACATGGTGTTTCATTGCTAATTGGGAATATTTCAGCTTTCAAATCCTAAGCTCAAAATATGAAGATTTGAACCAAATCTCCGTTTCTCCTGTCTATTACAGGGTGTTTCATTTTGTTATTATCCCTAATAGCACATAACGTCATAGGGACGTCCCTATTTGGTACAAATCAAGTCCTGTATCAAAAATAAGAGTCCTTGGGATGTCCCATCCCGTATATCTCATGCAATGTCCGAGCAAGGACGTTCACAGAATGTCCCAGCTGGTACATCATTTCAAAAAGTCCCACGTGGAACATATTGTAGAATGTCCATGCAAGGACGTCCTTGGCATGTCCCTGATGTCATATAACTTTAAACGTATAGGGACATCCATCGGATGTCCCGAAACGTACTTATTTCGGCATGACTTCAGATCTTATACAGGGTGTCCGGAAATTATGCGCAAAAATCAAGGCAGTGATTCTACATGATGAAATAAGGAATTTATTCTATATGAACGTGGGTCCGGAAATGCATAGTTTTCAACATACAGTGTGTTAAAACTTTTGAAAAGATTGGTTTTTTATGAATATCTCAAATGTCCTCACACCGATATGCGTGATTCAATCGGAATTATGAGATCCAGTGGCGTCCGGAGGGGCAATCTACCGACTATTATTATCAATAGAATGTGCGCCACTGATTTTATTGAATTCTGTATCTTCATAACCTATTGACCAACTAAAAATACAACATTTTGGTTCCCCGAATTATTTTGATGATTTGCTTCATTTCCATAGAAAAAAAGAAATACCATGAATTTGTACCAACAAATTTCTTTAAAAACTGGGGTAGAAATAAATGCCAGATCAATTTCCATAGACATAGAATAAGTATGAAGATTCATTTTCTTCAAATACTTCTTGATACATGTTTGACACACTCTGCATACTGTATATTGAGCACTATGTATTCTAGGCCCAAGAAGGCGTAGTTTTCGATAATACAAAGCGTGTCAAACATGAAATATGAAATATTTGAAGAAACTGGATCTCCATTCTAATCCTACTTTAATGGACATGGATCGCACATTTAATTTCACCCCTGTTTTTGAAGCAATGTTTTGCACAAATTATACAATGAATTGGTTTTTATTTTTTTCCACGAAAACGCAGCAAGATAGCAAAACAATAAAGCAGACCAAAATGTTGTATTCTTAGTTGCTCATTAGGATATGAAGATATAGAATTTGGGAAAATCAGTGGCGCACATTTTATTGACAATAATATTCGGTAGGGTGCCCTCGGGACGCCACTGGATTTCACAACTCCAAGTTAATTATGGCTAAATCAGCCCCTCATGACAAAAAATATCGTTGCCAAATTTCAAGCGAATCAGTGGAAGCATATTTGAGATATTCATAAATAACCAATTTTTTCTAAAAAGTTTGAAACACTGTATAGTGGAAACTATGCTTTTTGGACCCAAGTATATATGAAATGAAATTCATGTTTTCTCATGCAAAATCACCCCTTTGATATTTCGCGCATAATTTCCGGAATCCCTGTATAACGTCCCTCCTAGACAACCAGGAAATGTCCCTGATGGTACATTCTTTCAAATTTCTCTGCCCTCAATATTTCTAGGATCGTATAACAATCGAAATGTCCCTTAGGGATATTCTTCGAATGTCCCTTAGGGATATCCGTCGGATGTCCCAGTTGGTACAAGAACTGAACTCTTCCAATATCCTAGAAATAACGTCCTGCGAACGTACCAGTCGGTATACTTTCAATATGTTGTCCATGCGAGGACGATAACTCACACGTCGCCGACGAATGATTGCTCGTAGGCTATAAATCCCCGTCAATGTCCTTCACGTAAGTCCACTGGAGATTCTCGAGAAACTTTCTCAGGATCTAATGTGGACCTTCCATGGACCATCAACTCAACTAGATGTTCTCATCAGTTATGCAAGATCTGGCCCTAGAGGGACCCAGAAAAATTCAAATTCAAGTATAATTCGTACATCCCTGGGACATCCAATTGATATTTCTCAGCGTTGCTGATAGGTTTTTCTACGGATGTCCCAAGGATGTCCTCCGTAGTACTTGATGAGAAATACTGTAGGATTTAGGTATTCGATAGTTGTCCCAGGGACATCCCCCAAGGACGTCCCTAGTTGGTCCCCAAGTGGGACATTTGTGCGTCCCACAGGCGTACAATGGACGTCCACGCATCAAATTCGAACGTCCTATGGACGTCCTGATTGTCTCGACAGGACGTCTTAAGGATATCCATCGGACATAATTGTGTTATCAGGGATTTTATTACGAGAAGAAACTGGAAGAGTATTAACAGGATTTCAGGATATGAAGATCAACAATTGACGCAGTACATACAGGGTGGCATTGTAATATATGCAAATATTTCAAACACTGAGAAAGCTCGAAATGTTTTATCGAATGGCACTAAGGAAACAATTTAGGGATCGAAATGAAATTTGAGGTTAGACCCCTTTTCCCACCCAAAGTTTCACACTGTAGCAAATATGACGTCATCTCTGTTCGAATTTTCATGCGGTAGGTGCAATCACGCGAAGTGCAATCATTTGAATTTTTTTATTCTATTTTGTCCAATTTTTAGGATGAAATTTCTCGTTAATCAGGAGAATTACAAGTAATATGATATCATGGGAATATTCCTTAGACTATATCATATTGAAATGCTGAATATGTGCACTTATTTCAAAAACACCTTGTATAATGCCACAGACAATACGAAAATGCTACGAATGCGCGATATACCTACACACTCTTCATAGATTTCAAGAAAGCTTTCGATAGTGTGGATAGAAGAGAGCTAAAAAAAGATATAGAGAAAATCAAAATTCCAAATGAAAGGACAATAAGGTTAACAAAGATGACAATGGAAAACTCAAACTCAACATTTCATTGAATAAGGAAATGAAGATCAACAATTGACGCAGTACATATAATGACACAGGCAATATCAAAATGCTACCAACACAAGATGGACCTACACAAGTACACATATTATACCCTCCAAAGATTTCAAGACAGCTTTCGATAGTGTGGATAGAGGAGAGCTAAAAAAAAGATATGGAGAAAATCAAAATTCCTAATAAACTGATAATGTAAACAAAGATGACAATACTAGTGAATAATACACAAAGTCATCTCCACGACAATTCATTGTGAAAACTCACGGGTTCATTGTGAATAATCACATCAAGGGAACATGTTTTCGGACATACGTATGTCCATCATAATCCCAATAAGAAATTACATAGTCCTACAATGAGAAAAGATGACAATGGAATACTCAATAGCAAGAGTAGTAACCAATGATAGATACACAGAAGAATCAAAAATAGAAACAGACGCTCTATATCAACAACACTGTTCAATGTTTCAGTGAACGAGGCAATTCAAACAATAGGGGTAGGAATAATAGTTGCACAAAACATTACTCAGATTGTAGGATATGCAGACGACCTGGCTCACTGGTTCTGCTCAGTTGATATGAAAATGGTAATTTTTGTATCTAGAGCGAAGTAGGTACTTCGCGCACTGTTTTACTTCGCACATTGTTTGGTCACTTCGCAATTTGTTATCAATGCGCGAACCATAACATTTTTTGACGTTTGTAATTATATATTAGTCAATTTTCTTGCTGCTGATATTTTCACAAATATTTTCAATGAATAAAATTAAAAAAATGTATGTGTCGTTATCCTTTGGTTGCAGAGGAAGGTAGTTCACCTCCTTTACCGCCATTTTACAAGCACCTTTAGTTGATTAAATCGGGTTCTAGCATAACAGTGGATATGATTAGGTTTACAATAGATTCAGTTTCTTAATCAAACTCACTCCTGCTAAAATATCAGCAGAGACGACTAAGGGTCGTTTTCATTGTAGTTGTAGTTTTTGTAAGTGGCTAGAGAAAAAGTATCGTAGGTGTTCCATTTTTCAGACTTCTGGTACCAAGACAGAAGGAATTTTATAAATAATGTGAACAACGGAACTTCGAACGAAAATTCGTTAAAAACGGCTTTTTCGTTGTTTCACAATTTGGGATGATGTGTTTTTGGTTTATAGTTTGATTGGACCATAATCTTGTTACATAATTTTGGATTTGTTGTTTGAAGGGATTCTGTTTGAAGATTCGTTGTTCGGAGGTTTGAACGCCTCTAGATTGCATTAATTAGGTTTATCGCAGTGAAGGTGAGTTTTGTTGTTGAACGGTTCACACTAGGACCCCGGTGTTATTAATGGCAATATTTCAGGCGTTTTTCTTCAGGGCCGAGTATTGTTGGTAACGAAGCGCACTGGAGAAAAAAAACATAATAATATATTGGCGAAGAAGGTTCCATTATACAATATGTGATTGAGCTGGCGCAAAGTTACAGTGAGAACCAGAAAGATGCTAATGAGCTGAGGACCGTGATGGCTGGGAAAACGACTGAGTACTGAGACTGAGTGATGAGTACCACATAGTGGCTTTCCTTTCATGATTTTGTTTTTTAGACATATACTCGATATCTGCTTATATAAAGACCACTCTGAGTTGAAAAGCACTCATTGTTCTGGAGCTTCGTATAGTATAGTTGGTAAAGCATTCACAACGATTTTGAGGTTATCGCTCATCCCTGAAGCCATACGAAACGTATATAAGGTAGGTTTAAGGTTTGTGACAGATTTCACAATCAACTTGACAGTGATTATATTGATTTCCCTTGAAATTTCCGATTTGATTGAGGAAGCTGCACTCTCGAAAGTATTTAGTAACCACCTTTGTATTGGATATTGGTGTTATATACTTTATTCTCTAGCCACTATATAACCTGATGTATACCACCAAATGTATCTAATTTTGCTGAGGCTGAAAAGTACATAGTTTATTAATTTTAGGTGTTTTCTCTCAAAGGGGGTACAATAAAATCAATTGGCGCCCGCTTATTAAGTTTAAATATTATGATTGAGTAGGTAAACAAAACCAGAATATTGTTTGATAACCATCGCCGACGCCACTGAGCTATTTAGTCGCCCTTATTCAGGGCAAAGTATAATAGTGATCACGTAACAAAACCTTATCAATGTGGTGTTCTCTACTTTTCATGCATTTCAGGCAATTTCTCGTATTATTGAGAGTAAAATTCCCATGGATGGACAATGAATATTTCGTTCTTGAAGCGTGTTTTCAAGTGAGATAAATTTTCATTTGCTTTCGTCATGCCATGTTCCAATCACATCATCATTCTCATTGAAATCCCGACCACCAATTTGATTATATCTTACTTTACAACGCATTTGTTTGAAGTCGGTTCTACTTCTTTGAAAACTTAATAATATTCAGCAGACATGAGAGAGTGAGCACACTTATTGTTCATCTAATAAATTGCCAGCCAGAGGGTTTATATTTATGCGAGGGTGGTTTTTGCTGCGTGACACGCATATCGTGTGGTGTTCATCCAGATATAGACTTGTAAATTGTGACTATGTAAAAAAGGAGTGTTGTCCGATTTTCACACAAGATATAATCATGGTGTTCCATCGCTAATTGGGAATATTTTCGCTATAAAATCCTGAGCTCAGAATATGAAGATTCAACCCAATTCTCCTAAACAAAATGTGTCTCCTGTCTATCGCATTGTGTTTCATTATATTATTATGTTATTACGAGAAGATACTGGGAGAGTATTGACGAGGGTTCAGGAAATGAAGATCAACAATTGACGTAGTACATACACAGACAATGAAAAAGTGCTACGAATACGAGATAGACCTACATATACTCTTTATATATTTCAAAAGAGCTCTCGATGGTGTGGATAGAAGGGAGGGTTAAAAAAAGATAAGTAGAAAGTCAAAATTTCGAATGAACTAACAAGGTTAACAAATTGTCATTTGTGATAATATTCCACGCAACTACATATAAATTGTATCTTTTTTGAGTGCCTTATGCTATATACTGTTACCAATATTACCGAAGCACAAATTTGCATATTCATTGAGTTAATCTCTACGGAAGTAAGACAAGGAGACGCCATGTCAACAACACTGTTTGATATTTCAGTGAATGAGGAAAAGAAGATAAACAATTGACACAGACAATACAAAAACGCCATGCTCTTGAAATTTATGAAGAGGAGAGCTAAAAGAAAGATATGGAGAAAATTCAAATTCCATATAAACTGACAATGTGAACAAAGATGACAATGGAAAACTCAACAGCAAGAGTAGTAAGCAATGACAGATACACAGAAGAATCGAAAATAGAATCAGGAGTAAGGGAAATAGTCGCCCTATCAACAACACTGGTCAATATTTTTCCTACGACTACTACTGTAAGTGATGGATATTGTACACAAAACAATGGCAGTAAGCTTCTCCTTAAACACGTGTGCGTAAAGAGAGCGATCGCACGGTTTTCATAGGTATGTTGATAGATGACTTTGTTTTGTTGCTTAGGCGATGTGTCAATAACAATTAACAATTTCATTGATGTCACTAGCTAGGTGGGTAGGTACTTATCTTTTTATCAATCAATCCAGCTATCCACTGAAACCGAAAGCATGAGGAAAGTTATATTTTTTGAAATTATGATTATTTTCTATTGAGAATCCTCAATTTCAGTTAAAAAAAAATGATGTCAAGCGATGACGATGAGCAGATTATTTCTTCACCACCAGAAATGTTGGAAAAAGCTAAAATGGTAAAAAATGAGTTGCTATCCGTTAAATAAGTCTCGTAAATGATACGAAATAGCACATCAAAAATTCCTCGACTGGAGCATTAGAAATAATACCGTGTCATTCTCGGAAAATATCCTTTTAGTATATTCTCAAGAATTACCAAATTTCATGAAATCATCATGCATCACTCTGGTCGATATATTCCATGTTACGATCAACACTAAATATCAATAACAATATTTAATATAGCAACATACCCCATTTCATCAAAAGGGAAAAATATGGATTCCGAAGTAAAAAATCAAAAATACTTAATTCTGAACAGATCAATTACTTTCTGCAGAATGCTCCTGTTGAAGGATATTTTCCAAATAACATACATACTCAACATTGAATTGATGAATCCCTTTTTTTTTAATAACAGGAATAATTTAAAAAGATCCATCTTCGAGATTATATTCATAAAATATCTACTAATACGAAGAAATGGTGATAGCTCAGCTGTTGAAAGTGCTGGCTCCGAGGTCGGTGGTTCAGAGCGCAGTTGGAGAATTTTTTTTAATCATTTTTATAAAGATAACAAAATCTCTCGTGCTGCACTGTTACAAATAAATAACTATTATGAATGTTAATTTTATATTTTTATACAATGTGTTTTTGGCTAACTATTAATAAAGCTGTTTAAATATGAAAAACGGCTCCATTCCAGTTCGAATGGAGGAAAATGTATCGGTATGCAATGTATCAATAAACAAACACAAGAATTGTGATTGGCTCAGTGACGGGAGACGTTTTATATTGGTATTCGTTATTTGTGCCTTAATACAATATCTGCACTATCCGGAAGAAAATATAGTGTAGTCGTAGAAAAAGTATAGTACAATTCTCGAGTTGTAAAGCAATTACGCACTTGTGGAGTTACACACTCGCCGCTATGCGGCACCGTGTGTGACTCTCTGCACTTCGTGCGTAATATGCGTTTTACTACTCTTGTTATGTAATATACTATAACTGAATGAGGCAATTAAAACAATAGAGGTAGAAAGATCAATTGCACAAAACAGTACTCGAATTGTAGGATGTGCGGACGACCTGGCCATGATCAGTAAAGAAAAAAAAAGTATAGAGGAATCAGTAACAGAACTAGAGAAAGGAGCAAGAAAAAGAGGACGGACGCTAATATGTGAGGAAAATAAGAATAAGAAATTATTCTTTCGAAAAAGTGGTAAATTTCATTTACATAAGAGGAACGCTGAATCAAAATAATAAAAGAGTGATAGAGATCGCAGAAAAAATCGAATCGGGAAACAGGGAACAGGGCATACTGGAAATACTTGACTTTATACTTAGAGATACGAAATTGAGCAAGAAAACGTGAAAGCGAATATAACAGATCCCTATCTTGGAATATTCACATTGACCATATCTGTAATAAAATGAAGAAAGCGTTTTTTGCACTCCTACAACTTCGCAGCATTTTAAGTGAGTCGGGTCTTGTATCTGTATATTATGCATTGGCATATTCACATTTATCTCAAAATGTCCAGATTTGGGGAAAATCTAAAGATGTTCAAAGAATTTTCATCATCCAAAAGAGGATTGTAAGGCTCATGTTTAATTTAAATTACAGGTCTACATGTAGGCCCACTTTCATTGACAAAAAAATCCTAACCATGCCCTGCATCTATATCTATAAGTGCTTGTTATACGCAAAGAATCATCTGAATGAACTTCATCAACTTGGAGAGAACCACACATACAATACTAGACATAGGCATATTCTAGCAATACCAAAGCATAAGACAGCAACGTTCAAAGATAGTTTGAACTACAATTGTATAATTTTGTATAATAGACTTCCTGAAAATATTAAAACTTTGAATTGTATCACTTTCAAGAAGGCAATCCGGGAAACACTTCTGAAAAATGCTTTTTACAGTGTATGTACAGGAGTTTATCGATAGTACCATTGATGTATAAAATAGTAAATTCCAGTAGTATTTTATATACTTTTTCATGTTTGTTTGTTTGAAAATGTGTCATTGTTGTATACAAATTGATTCGTATTGCTATCTGCTTCGATTATTTTAATAATTTTTAATAACATGTTATCACCAGATACTGACTGAACAGTAATGTCATTACTGTTACTCCCTAAGATGTATATATACCAATCTGACTTGCCGCATGTACATGAACATGTACCTCAAAATGGCTAATAAAGTATTTCTATTTCTATTTCTATTTCTATTTCTAGCAGATCGCAAATAGACCAATAGTCATCTTTTTTTTATCGCTTGGATCGCACGAAAGGGTTATCCCTATAATGTTCAAAGAACATCGTGCGTTCCTATAGGGAGGATAGGGACAGGAGGTAGGTATTGGAATTTTCTTTGAACTTTTGGAGATTATATGTTGTTGGGAATACTTCCACAGGCAATGAATTCCAGAGCCTACCCGTTCTATGGATGAAGGAGTCTTGATAAAGTGCTGTTCGACATCTCATGTCGAGGTTGACACGAAAGGATGTGCTGACTGGGCTTGTCTAGTTTGTCTGATTGGTATATTGCTAGTGAAGGAATGATAGCAGAGATTTCCGAAGAACATTTCCCGTAGAAGTATCGATAGAAAAGTGAAAGGTCGCCGACCTTTCTACGGTGTTCCAATGATGTCAAAGGGTGAGTGAAAGTGGCGTCGCCCACCAGGCGAATGTCTCTTCTCTGGATGAAATCTAAAAGCATCAGCGTATGTTTTGGTGCTGAACCCCATATGTGGGAACAGTATTATAGAACAGGCCGTATCTGCGCTTTGTAGATCATGAGAAGCTGTTGAGGTGTAAAGTAGCTTTTCGCACGGAACAAGAATCCGAGTTTCTGTGAAGCAGCTTTTGCGATGGATCTGACATGATTATGATGGAGCTGAAACAATGAGTTCGACAAATGAAGAAGAAAGGACAGCTGAAAATATTCGAGGGGAAAATGATATGCAGAATACTAGGGACCGTGAGAACAGAAAACGGAAAATAGAGGAGACTGATCATGAAATGAACGAAGCAATGGATGGGGAAAACCTAGTAAAAATCATCAAAGCACGAAGGTTGGAATGGTACGGCACCTATACAAAGAAGAGAACCGGATAGGATGATACGAAAAGTGTGGAAATGGAAACCACAAATAAACAGACCAGGAGAAAGGCCAAAACCAAGATGAGAGGACGACATATCGAAGGATATAAGAACCATGAGGATAAACAATTGGAAAGAAAGGATGAAAGTGGAGAAACACTGGCAGTCAATAAGCAAAAAGACAAAGCGGCACCGAATTTGTGAAAAAATGTTTCAAAGGTCAGATTGAGAAACAAACCATTTTACGCTAAGCGCTGTTTTTGACATATCAGATCTGTTTTTTTTATATTTTAAACATTCACGATTCTGACATTCCACGAAATGTTCGTATTCTGTCGCGTTCAGTTTTGTCATGTCAAAAAAATGTCAGTTCAAATTCGAATCCACAATTCCGAAATTTTGTTGAAATTGGAGAAAGAAGAAGAAGGAGAGCCGGGAGATAGATTTGTGATCAACGGATGAGAAAATACACTCACCGTTAAAAAAACCGGCTATTACAAAAATTTGCCAAATCGTCCACCCTGTAACTTTTTTCATTCTTGTCCGATTTCTGTGAAACTTCGGTCAAATCGTATACTCATGTTTCAGAATCATACCCTGAATAGTAGGTCCCAAGAAAAGCTGATAGCTTGATCATTATACAGAAAAAAACAAAAGTTACTCTTTCACCCTTAACTTCTTAACGCCCAGTGGCAAAGGTGAGTGATTACACTCATCTTCATCATGTTTTGGATCGGAGTGTGATGTCTGTTTAATACTATGGTGTTTGATTAACGTCGATAACCACTTTTCAAAGAGAAGATACAAGTGTTTTACTAAAGTTTTTTCAATTTTAATCAACAAGAATTCAGAACCATTCTCCGACCTGTTCATCCATCATGTTTTGAATTGAAGTGATCCTTTTTCGTCCCTTCTCAACACAATGGTTTTTGATCCACGTCAATATCTTCTTTCAAAGAGAAGATACAAGTTTTTCAAGAAATTATGTAATTTTTCAATTTTCATTTACAATCAGTCAAATCCTCATTCACCTTCGTTCTGCCTTGTCAGAGACTCTTCGAGAGCTACGATTTGCCCTTCAAGAAGAATACTAGGCAGTTCTTCAAGACTACTCGAGGAATTTGATCAACCCGATGCCACAGCGGTTGAATGCTTTAATTCAAACTTGAGGACTCGTTATTGACTACCGGTTTGCTTTTTGTTTGTTTGGTTTTTTCCAGTTAGTGCTGAGAAAATGAGAAAATGGTGTAGAAATAAGTGATATAAGTCTTAGAGTTATTAATCAATAAGTTCTGATTATTTTTGATAAACATTAACACATGCCATACTTTCTGAAAACACTGGTATCATCTCTTAAAAATAAGATATCGCCGTGAATGAAAAACTATATTGTGTTGAGAAGGGATGACACTTCAATTCAAACCATATTGAAGCCAAGTTCAAGCACTCAATTACGCCACAGGAAGTAAACAGTGGAATAGCAACTTTGGTTTTTCCCTGTATAATGATAAAGTCATCAGCTTTTCACGAAAACTAATATCTAGGCTGATATTTCGGAACATGCATCTACAAATTGATCGAAATTTCACCAAAATCGAACAATGATTAAACAAGTTTAAGGGTGAACAATTTCGAAACATTTTTTGATGGTCGGTTTTTTTGCCGGTGAGTAAGCAAAATAATATCATTTCATGAGTTTTCAAGAACCGTTCACGGAAGGAGGAAGTGGATAAAAGTAATGGAGAATCGGGCAAAGGTTTCAATGAAATCATGTCGTACGAACACGATGAAGTTTGCAGTAATCATTCTGGTGTAGGAGAACCTAGACGATTGAAAACTGTGAAGAGTCCACCAGATTAGTCACCTGGAAAGCCAAATCTGGAATCTCGAGATTCTCCTCAGCCAGGAATTAACACTACCTCGCGAGAATGTGAATTTAGTGAAGTTGTATTGAGCAATACAAAATCTCCAATTCGATGTATTCTAGATATAAACAATATAATTTTTTCATTATTATTATTTTTTTTATTTGCAATATGGCGAAAATGAGAGAAAAATAATTTATGAGCGATCTGTGGTTGGAAAGAGGTAAGGTGTGAGCATTAAGAGGTGAAAAACAGATTTTCCAGATTTCCGGCGAAATTACAATAAAGAGATCAATAACTTTCGTCTTCACACTTTTTTCACTTAACCTCAAAATGTTTATGTGAAGAATTCGAATAACCGTTTTCTTTTTTATATCACAAAAAAAACTCTTTCACGAAATTTAATTAAAACTTATATCTTCATATCCCCAATACAATGTAATTTTTTTAAATTGAAATATTCATTTTTCACATTTTTTTGACTTAATATCGATGAAGCACCATACTTTTAAAAAACGATATAGGCTTCTTGTTTGCTGAAATCTCTACTTTCTGATGGTGTGAGGAAATATATACATTATTGTGGTTGACGTTCTCAAAAATGCAAAGAAACGAAAAAGCAACAGTTACATTTTTCTTTATCAGAACAACTATTTCCGCATGTTTTTTGCAATCTCAATGTTTTATGTATCCTAAAATTTTTCTGTTCATCAATGTGACATTAAATCTTACGTTTTCCAAGTAATTACTGTCAAGTTCAATAATAAGTAGCTCAAAATTATACATGATGATTTTGCATTGGATTTGAGTTTCGTTGCCTTTTCTGAAAACATCAATTCATGTGATGAATATATTCTTTACATCATCAGAAAGTAGATATTTTCACGAACAAAAGGACTACTTTGAACATTGGGACCATTTCCTAGTGGAAAATCTCAAGGAGAGATAGCTACAGTTTGAAACTAATACGTCACGCCTTCATCTTTATACTTTGCTTTTTGGAAACTCAAATGAAAAATGCTGATTTCAAAAGCCAATCAAACCGGTGTGAACAAAATTTAGGTTGGGTTAGGTTCGAAATAAGAAAGTCGACTTTTGACACACACCCTGTATACCTGGAGAAAGAAAGTATCCATCGTGAATTGTCAAGTTTTGACGAGAGAATCATAATCTCCGATTCCAATAACCCCCAGATACGAAATTTGAATGAATCAGGATTATAATCACGAAACTCGTCTGCCATAATGAATCCGCCATCTTTAAATCACCAATTTCGACAAGAGAATCATATCTGACCTCGAAAACCACTAGATAATGAATCTGAATAAAATCGGATCATAATTACAAAACTCGTCCGTCATATTGAATACGCAATCTGGATTTTTTCAAATTTTAACCGAAGAATATCATAATCTCAGACACAAGTTTTGAATAGATTCGAGTGATAATCAAAAATTTCGTAGGCCTTCTGGTATCCGCCATCTTGAATTCACCAATTTTAATGAAAGAATATCATAATCTCCGATAAAAAAACTATTTCGAGATAAAGCTATGTACTATGGAATCTCAAAGTGGGGTAAGTAGATCAGATAAGTAGAAAATTTGAGTGGTACCTACAAATTGGATACACCTCATTACTAAGTAGTATGAGTAGTACATGTTTCGAGCATAATTAGGCTTATCTTCAGCTAACTGGAAGAAAATCTGACGTGAATGAAAAGAAAAATTTTATTGTTACAGGTGAACCACAAGATCGATATGGTGAAATTGCAAGTTATGTTCCTCATCAGGTACGTATTGAAGAGGTTATCATGAAAAAAAAAACAAATTTCATTATGAAATTATAAAGAATGTTCAGTTTCGTAGGACAAATGGGAAAACCAACTTCGACTGAAAGAGTTTGGTGCAATTGTTGGATAATTTATTCAAGACCCTTGCGTTCAGATTATGCGATGAAAGAATATTATGTAACAAGTGTTATGAATTTCCTTTTAGTAACAAGTATTTTGAGCACGAGCGCAGCAGAGTAGAGCGAGTGTATAATAAACGATGGTTTAGAAGACGTCATAAACGCGTTACATTCTATGATTTTTCTACGAACTAATAATTCCTCTCTTCGACCAGGCGCGTAGGTATGTTTTTTTTCTAGGGGGGGGTACTCAGTAGCGAAAATTAAATTATAATTTGGGGGTTGCCTAGTACTACAACGCGTTTCAAAGTATGATAAATCAACAAAAAATTGTGGTTTATTAGCTTCAACTTTCATTGAAGCTGTTTTTATATCTTAGAATATTCGAAATTACCAAAATAACAATTATCAGTCATTCAAATGAACAAATCAAGATACATATTCTCGATGAAAACATATTTTATATGCGTATTATATGAACTAGATGAAAAAAAAAATAATTCCTCAATTTCACCATTAGATAACATAAAGTAGGTAACTTATCATTCAAAGCTCCTGATTGAATAATCCAATCAACAAAATATGAAATGTAAAAACTTCACAAACGATGAGATTTCCACAAAATTTATTAAACACACGACATGTGTCAGGTGATATACTGGTACAATGAACTAAACTAACGTTGGCTTGCTTAACTTTCATATATCTTACCTTCCCAAACTGAAGGATTAGTTACCTGTGGGTAACCAGTTTGGGAAGGTAAGATATATAAAAGTTAAGCAAGCCAACGTTAGTTCAGTTCATTGTACCAGTATATCACCTGAAGAAGCTACTGTGTTAGCGAAACATGTCGTGTGTTTAATAAATTTTGTGGAAATCTTATCGTTTGTGAAGTTTCTACATTTATCATGGATTTCCATCAAGTAACGGCCGAGTCAATTGAAAAAAAAAAAAAAAAAATATCAGGTACCTCCGTGACTAGATTATCAAACAAAGTTTTTACATTGCTTTCAGAACCTCGAGGAAAACCTATCGATAACAGCATCTATATCTATTTCCATATATCTATGAATATTTAATATAAAGTTAATCCGACTAGCCTGACCCATTGTACACCTCAACCATGATTTCAGTGTCTTACTTAAGTGCATAGAAAATGATCTTTCAGCACTCGCCACATTCACCGGCATAACAGATTTTATCTGCAGGAGTGTGTAAATAGTGGAAAATATTTTGATACTGCAATGCTGTAAAGTATCTAAGGCTGTTTCTTTGGTTAAATTATTATAGGGTTATTTTTGGTTTCATTCCATTCATTTTTCCAAAGATCTATTTCTGATTGCAACAAATCTGTCAAAAATGTTGGGGAGAGAATTTATTTCTAAATTTACTAACATATTCGGAAACTTGTTTTACTAGAATCTTCGAATCACTGGTATAGAACATAATCAGGCATCAACCTGTTGATATTTAACATTTTGAATTCATTATTAATTATTGTTTCTGAGCCTTTTACTGTTTTACTATTTTTGTGCTTTCAGAGGGGAGGGTACTGTTATCTACGCTGGTGTCTTCGACAAAATCTCATGAATCTGAAATTCAGAATGAACTGCCTGCTAACCTACAAAATAATTCGAAGGGAATAAGAATTGAGAACATAATAACTAATAGTATGCAACTGCATGTAACCAAAGAGACATCACGTATAAGTGATATCGATTGTAGATATGGCCAGTCCATAGTATATTCGATGTTTCATCAAAATGGCTTCCTCACTAATCTTTGTGAATGAAAAGTTTTCATCTGACGTAGAAGATGAAAACTTTCTGATTCGCTGACGTACAATGTTTTCGATTTCTCAGGTTTGTATACAAATTCTGATATCATAATTTCTCCTCACATAAATATTGTGTTATACCTGTTTTACGTTCATTGTTATGCTGAGCATAGAATAAATTGCCCACAAAAATGGAAGCTTCAATTTTACACAAAGTTCTTGGAAATATGCAAATACCTAAAGCATATTATTCTCTTCGATTCCACTTTCGTCTACATTTCGCATACATTCTTGATGAAGAATTCTAATACAAACAGAAATTGTTAGAATAAAATGAATCTTCAATTTCGCCGTTATATTGCAACTTCCAAATAATTAAAACCGACAAAACTGTGTCATATCAGTAGTCATCATTGTTTTAACTTCCAATTACTAATTGGGCAATCCAACTCAGGTTCGAAACCAATATGGCGCCTGACTGACAGCTCATATGAAATCGATAGATTTTGTGGCTATATTACTTGTACTTCTGATACCAATAGGAATTTGCGTATAAGATTGATTCATAACACCGAAATAATTTCATTGTGTGCCAACCAGCGCATATGAAATTGAACAACAGCCAGTGATTGATTATG